>OZ024742.1:299760029-299810029 GCA_964016885.1 Eledone cirrhosa | reverse complement strand
ATCCTTCAAATTAAAGAAAGGAAGAGAGAATATAGTCTTAGAGATTCATACAAAAAGACATGATGGTCACGGCAGGAATGCTTTTGAACATAGTTCTGCTTGGTCAGGGCTGACCTTGGGTTAAGCAAAAGCAATAGCACCACCAGCGGCACCATCAAACTCCCGCACGCACACACACACATATATATACATATATTCATACATATATATATATATATATATATAATATAAGATCAAAAGATGGTTAAAGGAGTTCCATGTATTTTATTATGCGCATTTCAAAAACAAACATCATCATGCAATAATATTTGTGTTTTCATCAGATAAAACAGGAGAACATGATATGAAGGCTAAAAAACACTTGTGGATAGTGCAGTTTTAAATCAACTATCCACAAGTGTTTTTTAGCCTTCATATCATGTTCTCCTGTTTTATCTGATGAAAACACAAATATTATTGCATGATGATGTTTGTTTTTGAAATGCGCATAATAAAATACATGGAACTCCTTTAACCATCTTTTGATCTTATATTATGTATACTCCAGTCCTACAAACTGTAGAGTGCTTCTTATCCGATATCTGCATTGCTTTATTGTACTACAATAAAACTCACCTCCTACATATATATATATATATATATATATATATATACATACATTCACACACACACACACACACACACACACACACACACACACACACACACACACACACACACACACACACACACACACACACACACACACATATATATATATACATACATTCATACACACTCGCACACATATATACCACACACTATCACCATCAGTATTAGTACCATCAAACAACACTCGCACCACACACACACACACACACACACACATATATATATATATATATATATATATATATATATATATATATATATATATACATACGTTCATACGGTTGCAACGTTTTTCGAAATATTTACTTCTGCGTTCACAGATTGATTTCTTTAGTTTCAGAAGATCCCGTTAAGGGTGAAAGCAGCGATTCTTTGCTTAAACTTTAATCTGTTATTTTAATATATATATATATATAATTATATATTCGTGTACTGATATTTTTGCATACACAAAAACAAAATATAAACAAACATATTTATTTCACGAAAGCACAGACGGTTTATCATCATTGTTACTGCCGATATGCCACCCACAAAGTCCCAGCCTGGCTGCAAGATCAGATTTTCCAGAAGAAAAAATGTTACTAGAGCAACAGAGAGACTAAGCTTCGCGATTACCATCAACAAAGCTCGGTCAAACCCTAAAAGTGGCTAGCCTTCATCTGGGAAAACCATGCTTCTCCCATGGTTAATTGTATGTAGGATGCTCTAGGGTGAGCTCGCCAAACAATCTCTTCATCTTTGCTCCTGAGGGCTGAACAAAAAATATTGTATACTCTGAGGCTCTAACAATGTAATTTATGTATTTCCTGTTACTTGGAATTTCCATTATGGTTGTACAAATTATTGTAAAGTTTGTTAAAAATTGTATTCCCTGTACAACCTTTAGTGTTGTAACTATCAATTTTCTTTAACGTACTGGCTGAGAAAAGAAACCTACAATGAAAGAACATCTTAAAGTTTACCCAAGCCAAATGTATCTATCTGCAGATTCTTAGCAAGCTTACTGGCGCTTTAGTATGGTATTCAATTCTCATATCGTTTTTGATTGATATGGTGCATATATTACAGCTAATCATATGTTTTAAACATTATCTAACGGTTGCTGATGTATATTGTACGACAGAATTAGCTGAAAAATATTTTGAATGAACAAATAAAAGAGATATAAAAGAGAGATGTTTGTTGGTTGGTTCCTTCGATATCACACGAAAAAAACGAAAAGTGACAATCGGAAAGTATGTACAGAATTGGGATAAGAGTATATCCAGGAAAGTTTATTGATACTAATTTTATAACACCAAAGAAGAAGAAAGACATACCACGTATGGTAACCAGCCTGAGTGCTATTTCTAGCAGGTTGGGAATCAACCATAAGGGATTCTCTCTGCGAGTTCGTTGTCAGTGATGATCGTGTTTCGCGGGCTATATCTCCGATTCCAATGGTGGTTTACACACGCACACGTCCACACACTCACACTCACACAGGCACACACATATATATACACACACGAACACTCACACATATATATATATATATACACACACACACACTGTAAACAAGACGATGCATTCAATACAGACGTTTTCTTTTCTGCCGTAACCTTGGCAAAGCTGGGTAGCTCAGCTAGTATATATATATATATATATACACATACATTCATACACACACTTATATATATATATATACATTCATACACACACACACACACACACACACACACACACACACACACACACACACACACATATATATATATATATATATATACATACATTCATACATACACATATAATATATGTGAGTGGGGATGTGTGTGGTTATACGTGTGTGTATGTGTGTGCACATGTAATTGCATATCTTCATTTTTCTCTGTGTGCGTGCTGCACGTGTGCACATGTGTGTGAGTGTGTGTCTGTGTGTATGAGTGTGTGTCTGTGTGTGTGAGTGTGTGTCTGTATGTATACATGTGTCCCTGTTCATATCTCGTTCCCTCTGCCTTTCTCTGTTTTCGTTTTCCTTCGTCTTCATCTCTCTCTCCCTCTCTCTTTCCTCACAACCTCCCTCTCTCTCTCTCTCTCTCTCTTTCCTCACAACCTCCCCCCCTCTCTCTCTCTCTCTTGCCATTCTATCATACTCTATCCCTCTCTACCTCCACATCACACACCAACTACCAATTGCCAGTCTTGCTAAAATTAATGGCGGTCGTAGTTTCCAAGGTAACCGGAAATTCCGATGGTTTACCACCATTGTGTTACGTTTCTCACTGCATATGACGTATAAGTATGAATTCTCTGTCTGTCTGTCATTTCTCTCTTACATATTCTCCTCTCCGCCCCCCCTCTCTTTCTCTATATATAATATAAATATATATATACACATACATATAGTTCCACAACAGTTAGTAAGCCATTTCCGAGGACATACATATATATATATATATATATATATATATATATATATATTATATAAACATATATATATATATATACATATATAAACACACACACACACACACACACACACACACACACACACACACACACACACACACACACACACACACACACACACACCACACATATATATATATATATATATACATATATAAATATATATATATAATATATATACATACATATATATGTAATATCAATGATATTAATAAATGAAAACTATATTTATAAAACCATATTTATTCTATTATATATATTTCAAGGGTACCAAAACTTTGGTACGCCCTCATCAGATAAAATACAAAGTTTGTTTTATAAATATAAACATAACCAGGAAGAAGAACTTAACGGTTCAAGTTTTACCTTGATAGTCTTGAACCGTTAAGGTCTCATTCCTGGATATGTCAATATTTATAAAACAAACTTTGTATTTTATCTGATGAGAACGTACCAAAGTTTTGGTACCCTTGAAATATATATAATAGAATAAATAAGGTTTTATAAATATAGTTTCCATTTATTAATATCATTGATGTTATACTCCAGAAAAATCTGTCGAGTGCTTCGAATCTGTTATAAATATATTTGTTGAATTACCAACAAATTAAATACCCCTTTGCTTATATATTAATATATACATACAAACACACACATGGAGCGTTGTGTTATTGAACAAGACACTTTATTTCACTTTGCCCCAGTTTACTCACCTGGAAGAATGTTGTACACCTGTAATTCAAGGGGCCAATCTTGTCACGTATTGTGTTAAGTTGAATCTCCCTAAGTACTACGTTATGGTAAGTACTACGTTGATTTCACGAGCAGGCTTTTCTGTTGTTCAAACTACTGGAACATTCGTCACTGGAACCAACGAAGATCCAGCGTATGCACACAAACACACACATGTGTATATCACTTCCCTATACACCTCTCCTCCAATAGGTTTACCTTTAGAACGCGCGAGAAATCCTGCCACAACTTTTCTTTCTTTTATTTTCCGCGTCTTTTCTTAAACCATTCTTATGATTCCGACGAAGGGCGAAGCCCAAAATGTTATACTTAACACTTCTCATGAGCATTAAACTAATTTTCTCAATTTGTACCATATCCCGTCTTGTTTTCGTTTACCAGTTCCATCGTTCACTATATATATATATATATATATATATATATATATATATATATATATATATATATATATATAAACTTTTCTCACCCTCATTGGTTTTTGCATTCTATCCATGATCCCTCCCACACACACATATATATATATATACATAATATAGATATGATGCGAAATTAGTTCTCTGTCTGTGTGTGTGTGTGTGTGTGTGTGTGTGTGTGTGTGTGTGTGTGTGTGTGTGTGTGTGTGTGTGTGTGTGTGTGCGTGTGTGCGTGTGTGCGTGTGTGTGTGTGTGTGTGTTGGTGTAGAAGGCATGAGGCGTTGAAGGAAGAACGCATCAATTAAGAAATATGATTGCTTGGAATGACAACGATGTCAATGGGTGACGTTCCAGAAGGTTCATACAAATTCATGTGACAAATAACAACACACAGGGATAGTTACAAGTTTGGAATAACAAAGACTAGCAGTTATAAGGATGAAATATAGTATTTGGTTAATGTGTTTGGATGTAGTAGATTTTATGAGGTAAATTGAATGCGTGTGTACCAGGCAGTGACTTAAGAAAATATATCACCTTGATATCTGGCAGATTTACCAATCTGGACGCCATGGCCTGGCTGGAGCAGTGCCTTATTAATCAGCGACTGCTACGGTAAGTCGTCTCAGACCAGCAGAGTGAGAAGAGTAAGCGCAAACAGAGGGTTAAGTTCGGCTTAAATACTCGTAGGTTTTACCATATCTATTTTGGGCGATGAGGTATACCCTTAAACGCATTTCTGAGGGAGATTGAACGTGACAGAGTATGTGACAAGTCTGGTCATTTGAAGCATTTAATATGAAATTAATTCTTGGCAACTTTCCATGGTCTAACGGTGTCTATCATTCGTCGCGTTACATTACTATATCTAAAGTTATTTTACAATTAGATCTTTGGAGCGAAACATGGTCGTTATTTGAGGAATTAGTTTACTGATTAATTTGCTTTACGACTAAGTCAGTTAAATGGAATATAATATATATAATGTAGCTCCATTCTCCGCGCATGAAACCTAAAGTAATACTTTCATACCAAAATGAAGAATATGATAGCATTAGTTATACGTCCTAGACAGAAATATAGAAATGGTGCTCTTTTAATCGGTCATTCACATCACTAATGATACTGGTCAACCCGAGGCTATAATAGGGAACATTTGTTGAAGATATAACGCAATTCGACTGAACCCGAAAACTACGAAAATGACCATGTATGAAAAACTGTAGGACTTTCGTCGCTTCCGACGACGAGTATTACAGTTGTTTGATCAATGGAACAACATGCTCATAAAATTAACGAACAAATGGATGGGTATTTCACAGACACGTGTACCTTTAACGTAGTCTTTAGGGAGATTGAGTGTCACACAGTGCGTGACAAGGTTAGTCTTTTGAGTTTAACGTGAAACTCAAGGGTAAAATGCGTCACCAGGAACCGAACGGATGGCCATTTGATGTAGAGCCAAACTCCCTAACTACTAAGCCGCGTGCCTACACATGAAAAAAATCTCGCTGAAATTAAAACATCGATCACTTAATTGATAATTTTTAAACATTCGGAAAGAATAAGTAAACATAAAAATTATTACATCTAGTTAAACAGGTGATCGATCGCTATAGTTAATCAATAAGTCTACTATGATAGATAGATTTTTTTTCGTGAGAAACTGTAGTAGCTTTCAAACTAAGATCAAGCTCAAATCTGAAGTAGATAGGGAATGTTTCATCAGAACTCGACGTTGGGTGGGGGAGGTGGGGGTATTGAAGTAAAAAAATAAATACTAGAGTGAATATTAAGAGATGTCGAGACATATATTACAAGTGATTGGGTTTCTGTCTATTTATACTTAACTAAATAGACACAGCTACGATTAAGAAGTGAGCTTCGTACCCACTAAGTCCCAGGTTCGATCTCACTGCATGGCATCTTGAGCAAATGTCATTTACCATACCGTCCAGTGAAGTTGGGTAGACGAAAATTGTGTTGAAGTTCGTCGGATGAACTGTACCTGTAATTCAAAAAGCCAGCCTTGTCCATCACGGTGCCACGCTGAATATCTCTGAAAGTTACATTAAAGTTATGGATGTCTGTGGAATGCTATACCATGTATACGTTAATTTCTCGTTAATTTCTCGTCAATCAAACAACAGTAAGGCTCATCGTCAAAACTGACGGAGGCCCATTCCAATAGAAAGGTGGAAATAATTAAAGAATTGAAATCGTCATACTAGAAATAATAGCAAAATCTCCGTCATATTACACACTATCGTAAGCAAAGTAGGACACATTTGGATTTTGCGACTCGAGATCTTGGCCTTATTAATACTGAAAAAAGAGTCCCTCTTGATAAATTCTGCTAAGTACTCCTTTCAAATATATGAAATGAAATCAATAATGTGAACGTTTTTTCAATATCGTATATCAACGATACCGATCCGAGAAGGTGACCTGAAGGGAAAATGATCTCTAATATGGAGTGCTCTCGGGGAAACTTGAGAAGATCTGGGAAAGCAAAAATAAACTGATAAGAATGAAGTTTCAGATCATTAATGTTGCATGTACCCCTGTATACGTCTATAGCCGCAAATCGTATGTTATCGTGGAAAAGGGGAACAGTATTAACACATTTAAAATATGTGCTATTCGTTATCAAATATTCCGATCACTTGCCAAACATTGATTTATAGGAAAGGACAGGTGTCAGCCGTTGCTCTATCTTCCGTAGTAGTTTATCGCTGTTGATCCGGAATTGCTTTTCGTCCGGCAAGTGCCGGCTTATATTACAATAAACTATCATATTTGGTGGCTGTATCCGCCACCTGCGACCAGTTTTCAAACAGAACAGCTCTGCCGTAAATATACAAGAAAATGCAGGTCATATCTAATAAATACTGGCAACATCTTGTTTAAGAAAAATTACCTATTTTGCTGAAAAGCTCTGGTTTTGGCAGTAATGAATTCATCCGACTTATTTTCATTGAGAGTAAAGTTCGATAATTTCTCCAACAAACTCTAAACGATCAATATAGCCATGACCCTTTGTCAAACATTTTCACTTATCGAAGAACAATTCTTTCTTTACATACTTTCTTCTTCAAAATAAATGTCTATACTTTGGATTCGTTCCTTTGTTTGCAAGTAGCTGATATGATGAAGAATTGGTTAATGGGTCAAAAGTTTAAATATGCTGTATGTAATTCTAGACAGGTTTGCTATCACATCAATAATGCTTTAGTCCACCTAGCTGTAGGGAATAAGCTGGCTCCTTGTGATTTGAGAACGCGTTAGATTAATAGAATGGTTATTATATATAATAGGATTGTGTAATAAGACAATGATAAGAAATACACACAAATATAATTCTTTGAGATGCGTATTTAATATAATGACGTGATAATGATATGTATAATATTTCTGCATATATATTACTGAGATTTTCATCTGTTGCTACTCTGAGTTTCACGGATTACCGCTGATTATGCAAAACTGTGAAACTCAGCGAGAATTATGTATCTATTATATTGATGAGATTTCTCTACTTTTAATATTAAGTACTCTTTTCTCATGCTTGTAAACCCAAACACTGTTACACACACATCCATCCTCTCTCTCTCTACTCTCTCTCTCTCTCTCTCTCTCTCTCTCTCTCTATATATATATATATATATATATATTGTTATACTTTGGGAGGGTCATGTTGCCAATAAGAAACACACGCACCACTGGTGCGTGTGTTTCTTATTGGCAACATGACCCTCCCAAAGTATAACAATATCGGTTTCAACACACGATTTCAGATAAAGAATCTTGCTAAACAAATTCAGAAACGATATATATATATATATATATATATATATATATATATATATATATGAAAATAATTGCGAGACTGAATATTTATCAGTGCATGTGAAATATATACATACATATATATATATATATATATATATATATATATTGACAAAATATCAGATCGAAGGAACGGAAAAGCAAATAAATACGTGTCAGCTGTCAAACTAGAATGGTTGCAGTGTGATTTCAACTTGATTATAGACGCTGTCAACAGTCTGTCCCAGGACGTCGAAAGATAAAAGGCTAACATTTGCCAGCCTCTGGAAGAGATGTATTTACGAGAATACGATACAATGTAGATGTAGGAAAAATAAACGATTCCAATGTCTCCCGATTGACAACAGAATAAAATAACACACTAAGGCAACAAAATGAATTAAACATTAAAATGAAAACTAGAAACAGGTACAACGAGCATAGGATGGTAGTGCAAGATAGTAACACTAGGAAGAAATATGGAAGACATTCGTCTGAAAACAATTAAACTAGAGTAGAGAGGCCAGCCTAAGAAACGTATATATAAGTAAAAACAGAATGATGGTGAGGACAAACGGAAATTAAAGGAGATATCGGAAGGAGAATTGTGGGATATGTGTAATGGAAAATGAGAGGAAAGAGATGAAAGAGAGAGGGTGAGAGAAAGAGAGAGGGGGGGGGGAGAAAGAGATAGATAGATAGAGAGAGAGAGGGGGAGTGAGAGAACTGCCAGAGAGGAATGTCAGTGAAAATATCATTTTATTAGGCGGAACAAAGGTCTTTGTGCGCTACCGTAAATAATATATATTCCCAAAATATCTACACGAAAGAACTGAAACGCGATCTAATACGACAGCCACCCGTCAAACTGGAATAGACACTGAATAGTTTCAACTTGATTACAGACGGTTTCAATGGTCCTTTCCAGGAAGTCAGGTAATAGAAGGAAAAAAATTCTCATCCTCTCGAAGAAATCTCTGTAAGATAACACAAAACAACATAGATAACACACAAGTTACGTAGAAAACAGAGGGCTAGAATCGTACATATGTAAACGGTCGCACTGTCTCTCGACAGCAGAATAAAATAATCAATACATTACGGCATTCAAATAAATTAAACAGGGTGAAAGCAGAAATTTTTTGCTTAAACTTTAATCTGTGCAAATATTGAATATTTTCTCTGAGGGTATATATATATATATATATATATATATATATATATATATACCCTCAGAGCAAATATTCAATATTAGCACAGATTAAAGTTTAAGCAAAAAATTCATATATATATATATTATATATAGAGTTATAAACTCCAATAGTCTTTTACAATTAAATAGCTCAAAGAAAGGAATATTTCTGAGTCGTGTAATACAAATGAATATATGATAGGGATAAACACTGATACAAGTATACATGTGTTTGCATTGCAAATGACCAAGTTAGCTAGATTGAAAAATACTAATTAAAATAATACGGTTTGCCTGTCTCGATTTAAAATAATCTATATATATAAAACTGTGGTTGTCTGTCTGTCTATCGATTTTTGGCACACATCTCCTCTTAGAATCTCTCACGGAATTGCACCGAAATTGCTATACTTGTACATTGAGCCCTAGCGAAGACATCGGAAAAAAAATATTTCAAATTGACCCACCCTATGTGACGAAATCGAATATAATGTATCGATTTTTGAGCGTAAGTTATCAGTTATTTCCCTTTGTTCTGTTTACATTGAGCGTCTTACGTAAAAAATTACGCTGGCTTTAACAGTTGTCGAGCTAGCAAAATATTGACCTGCAAAATTCATCAGTTCGAACACTAAGCTTCCGTTTTGCTTCATTTCCATTTAAAAGCATTTTAAAACAATATTTTTACTTGAAAACAAGTCTATTTAAAGACTACGTAAAACAAGCAAATATTTCGCCGTTAGGCGTGCAGACAGACAGTCGTGCAGACAGTCGTGCAGAGAGGTGATATACGCGTGCAGACAGACAGTCGTGCAGAGAGGTGATATAGGCGTGCAGACAGACAGTCGTGCAGAGAGGTGATATAGGCGTGCAGACAGACATAACTGATAATTTGGTTACGCTAATGTTTTTCTCTGCGTTGCAGTGTTTACATTTTCGATCTTTGTTAATAAATAACCAGTGCAGTTTCTATCCCCAGCATCCTCTTTTGTTATAACATTCGGGTTATCGTTATGTTTTTTTAACTTCATAAGGCATATTGTTGGTTGAGGGAATATTAATCAAAAACACCACATGCAAGTCTGCACAGTAGACACTACAGTTTTTAAGCCAAGAAAGAAACTTAACATTGTAACTTTAACACAGCTACTGAGCGACCCCGAGCAACGCCGGGCTTTACTGCTAGTAATCTATATATATAAAACTGAGGTTGTCTGTCTGTCTATCGATTTTTGGCACACATCTCCTCTTAGAATCTCTCACGGAATTGCACCGAAATTGCTATACTTGTACATTGAGCCCTAGCGAAGACGTCGGAAAAAAAATATTTCAAATTGACCCGCCCTATCTGACGAAATCGAATATAATGTATCGATTTTTGAGCGTAAGTGATCAGTTATTTCCCTTTGTTCTGTTTACATTCAGCGTAGCGTCTTACGTTCTCTTTACATTTTCTGCGTGCAAAAATAAAAAAAATGATTTCCCTTTGTTCTGTTTACATTCAGCGTAGCGTCTTGCGTTCTGTTTACATTTTCTGCGTGCAAAAATTAAAAAAATTACGCTGGCAAAATTTTAAAAAATTACGCTGGCTTTCTCAGCGTTTAAAATGACATTAACACAATACACGAACAGTTGTCGAGCCAGCAAAATATTGACCTGCAAAATTCATCAGTTCGAACACTAAGCTTCCGTTTTGCTTCATTTCCATTTAAAAGCCTTTTAAAACAATATTTTTACTTGAAAACAAGTCTATTTAAAGACTACGTAAAACAAGCAAATATTTCGTAAAAAAAAGCAAAAATTATATAAGTTTATTTAAAATATATGTATCTGTAAATTTCGTTAGGCGTGCAGACAGACAGTCGTGCAGACAGACAGTCGTGCAGAGAGGTGATATACGCGTGCAGACAGACGGTCGTGCAGAGAGGTGATATAGGCGTGCAGACAGACAGTCATGCAGAGAGGTGATATAGGCGATTATTTCCCTTTTATGGAATGAGCAGACGATTAGCGAATGTGCAGACGATTAAGTAAATCTTTAGTAGAGTGAATTGGAATCTCCAGTTTGTTTAATAGCTTCATTTGCACTGTACTGCCTTTGTATGCTACAACGCTTTAAAAGTTCGGCGAGTTCATTACTTCGTAAGTTATTGATATTTATTTTTTTATTACGACGGTTAGCAAACTTTCCCTATTAAACGTTTAAATTAATTTTACGGTCTTATAAGGCTGAATTTACTTTAATTCGGGTTATCGTTATGTTTTCTTAACTTCATAAGGCATATTGTTGGTTGAGGGAATATTAATCAAAAACACCACATGCAAGTCTGCACAGTAGACACTACAGTTTTTAAGCCAAAAAAGAAACTTAACATTGTAACTTTAACACAGCTACTGAGCGACCCCGAGCAACGCCGGGCTTTACTGCTAGTAATCTATATATATAAAACTGTGGTTGTCTGTCTGTCTATCGATTTTTGGCACACATCTCCTCTTAGAATCTCTGACGGAATTGCACCGAAATTGCTATACTTGTACATTGAGCCCTAGCGAAGACATCGGAAAAAAATATTTCAAATTGACCCACCCTATGTGACGAAATCGAATCTAATGTATCGATTTTTGAGCGTAAGTGACGAGTTATTTCCCTTTGTTCTGTTTACATTGAGCGTCTTACGTTCTGTTTACATTTTCTGCGTGCAAAAATTAAAAAAATTACGCTGGCTTGGTTGTCTGTCTGTCTATCGATTTTTGGCACACATCTCCTCTTAGAATCTCTGACGAAATTGCTATACTTGTACATTGAGCCTACAGTTTTTAAGCCAAAAAAGAAACTTAACATTGTAACTTTAACACAGCTACTGAGCGACCCCGAGCAACGCCGGGCTTTACTGCTAGTAAATCAATAAAAACAAACCTATATTGGCAATAGCCGTGATACCTGGACAAATTTTAAATTTGTTTCGCAACAATTAAGTGAAATTTCCTATTCCTGTGCTCTTCTGCAGGTATCCAGAAATTGGTAAGTTTCACTTCAAAATACTTAGGAAGACTGAGAGAAATGTGTTGTTGAACGCACATGTGTCACAGTGTCTAGCACGTCCTATACTCGTGTCGCTAAAAATAGCAGCCGGTTTTATGGGACTAAAAATTAGCTCAACGCATGGAGCCGAGAATATTATATATAGAGTTATAAACTCCAATAGTCTTTTACAATTAAATAGCTCAAAGAAAGGAATATTTCTGAGCCGTGTAATACAAATGAATATATGATAGGGATAAACACTGATACAAGTATACATGTGTTTGCATTGCAAATGACCAAGTTAGCTAGATTGATATATATATATATATATATACTGATATATATATATATATATATATATATATATATATATATATATATATATATATATATATATATATATATATATATATATATATATATAGATTGATATATATATATATATATATATATATATAGAGAGAGAGAGAGAGAGGGAGAGAGAGAGAGAAAAGGTGAGATTGGAAATAGCACTGAAAATATATTTTAGGGTCTGTTTTTCTTTTATTCCTTTTTCTTTGATTCGTCAAAGTGGCATTATTGAAAAAATTAGAGGAACAATTCTTTTAGAAAAAGAGTTTTATAATGTATATAAAGTATATAAAGTATTACCGGTTTCGATGTATTAGTAAAATCTATCTTATCAAATCTTGAGTATTACAATTAAAAATAATTAATAAGGATTAAAAACTAAAAATTAAAGATTTAAAAGTGTTAAGGTAAGTTTTTTTCATCTTCCTTGTTGAGAAGGAGACTGTAAAATATATAAAACTATACAAATTCGGACCACTGTTTTGTATAGAACCTTACTTCCCTTTTCAAATTTCATATATTTATTAAAATAACAGATTAAAGTTTAAGCAAAGAATCGCTGCTTTCACCCTTAAAAGGATCTTCTGAAACTAAAAAAGTCAATCTGTGAACGCAGAAGTAAATATTTCAAAAAACGTTGCAACCGGAGGAAGACAGGAAGACGATACTTTGGTTCGTGGAAACGCTCCCTGGCAAAGAACGGGAAAAAACGGAGATAATACGTCATTATTTGGAGCGATGAAAAACAATTACACGCAAAACCACGTTTATGGTATAAAAGAAGTCGTAGACTAATATTCTATTAGGTGGTTCATGGAGACATTCTTTGGCAATGAACGGAAAAAAACGAAGATAATACGTCATTATGTGGATCGGGGAGAACAATTGCGCGCAAAGACAAAACCACGCAAATGGTATAGCTGAAGTCGTAGACTAAAATTCTAACTAGGAAACCGAATGATTCTCGGCTTCAGAGTTAAGAATAAAGTAAATAAAATACAGAGGTAATTGAAATTAAATAAATACGCATCCATATACGTATAAACACAAGCATACGCGAAAACACTCGTCATAGGTATACAAATACAAGCACGTACACACAAAAAAACAAACAAACCCGCACGCACATACAGAATCCACACAACACCTGTACCCGCACACATACGAATGTATACACCAAATACACATAAATATATATATATTAAAAAAAAAAAAATATATATATATATATATATATATGTGTGTGCGTGTATACATATAATTAAATAAACGTATATAAATAAATACGTATATAGCACGCGCACACACATACCTACAAGTAAATACACATATGTTCGGAGACGTACATCAACCAAAACACAAAGTACACATATACACACACCCTACATACGTACGAACCCGCATACTCACACAGACGCAAAGCTCGCGTATACACATAACCAAATGCATATGTACCAGAATATATAATATATACGCCATAACATATACAATCAAGTATACGTACGAAAAAGTATACGTACCTTCACAAAACATACAGCTAATATATACTTACCTATACAAATAAGTAATGGTATAAACATAACATATACTTAGCTACCACATCAAGACGTAAAATATCCGCGTATAGTTCGTACTATCCGTTAGGGTATAATGTGGGACTGTAATACAGGAAAGTTTTGTGCAATTTATGATCAACGGCGCAGAGGTCACATGGTCCTTTATTTCCGTTATACGATCTAGCCTTAGCTAGGATCTCCCAGTGTAACTTATATTGGGTGTGGTTGTCTTTTAATCTGTTAACATTTAATGTTAAACTTTAATCTGTTATTTTAATAATTATATATATATATAAACAGTGGCATAGCTAGGGTAAACGGCGCCCAGGGCAAGCATCAAAATTGTGCCCCCCCCCCATCAAAAAGTCAAGATCCACAAAGACGAAATTGCGGTAGAATTTATAATAAAAAAAACAAAAAACGGTTACAACTTGATTTTTCGGGCTTTTAATGAGGCAAACTGGTTGATAATTTCCTCGAAATCAGTTCGTTCAAACTCTTCGATTTCTACACTCGAAAGGGCGAGGTGAGTCAGCCGTTGTTGGCCCATTGAGGTTCGCAAATACGAATGTATTAGCTTCAGCTTGCTGAACGACCTCTCGTAACTGGCAATTGAAATAGAAATCGTCAACATTATTTGAATGCTGATTCGCAAATTGAGAAAAACACATTCATCACCGTATTGTATGATGAATTGGAGAAGTGCCTCCAGCTTTAAAATTGGGTCAGCTGTCCTAGTAGCCAGCAAAGATCGGCAGTCCAAGATTTCCTCATACAATTGCTTTCCGTCGATGTTGGAGTTGTATAGTTCCGCAAGACTGTTGCACCTTTGTTTAAGGACAAGGTTATCAGGAGCAGCTAAATAAAACAGATAGTTGACATCAAGAAGAAAGCCAACACTTGAGTCGGTTTCCTTAAGTCGAATAAACCGTTCTTCCATTTCTGTTTGAAGACGATTGAGTGAAGTTTGCATTGCTCTGTCTATCTCTTTTCTGGCAGCCACCTCGACGTCCTCAGTAATTTCGGTATTGGTTTGTCGTCTTCCTCGCCTCCTCGGAAAATCCACATTCCATTTCTGGCAGAGGTCGAAGCCCATTTCAAGAGACTCGTGGATTAAGGATGTTCCTTCTTCTTTAAAATAAAGTTGAAGGGCTCCTATATCAGCTGCAGCATCGTGAAAATTCATTTTTGGATCTTGAAGTCTCTTTTGAACCCGGTCAATTCGTGAGAGAATCGTGTTCCAGAATCCAATCAAGTTCAGGAATTCATAACTCAGTATCCGATTATGGAGATTACTGGCATCATTTCTACTCTCGCATGTCTCTGTTTCATCATCACTAATTCTTTCGAGAACTTGAACAATCAGCGTCAAATAATTCGCCACCGGTCTGACTGCGGTACATCTAGCACTCCACCGCGTGTCGGAAGGATATTTAACAACCACTGGAGCAACTTCTTTAAGGGCTACCCATCGTCGTGTTGAACGAGAAAAAAAGTTGTATAACGAGTCAATGCAACTGAAAAAGTTCATCATAGCAGAATCGTTTTTGGCTGCATGAAGACCAGCCAGATTAAGTGAATGGTTATCGCAATTAACGAAGTGAATCAAATTCTTCTTCTCTCTCATTCTCTGCTGAACCCCATTGCGGTGCCCAGACATTATGGCAGCATTGTCGTAGCACTGCGATCGACACTTCTGCAGTGGTAGGTCATCTTTTTTCTAGCTCTTTTACGATTGTTTCAACAAGGCTTGCGGCATCTTTTTTGATTACTTGAATGAATCCAAGAAAAGATTCCCTCACAACGACCGTCTTCATATTGAAATCAACATCGACATATCGCACAACTTTTGACAGTTGTTCTCGGTGCGCCTGGTCAGGGGTCGAATCAATCAGCAGACCATAGTATCTTGCTTTTTGGATACGATTTAGTAAATTCTGATGAACTGTATTATAGAAGAAAACATTGAACCATCTAAACTGGAGTCAAATTGAATTCCTAATAGAAGATATCCGATCCTATCTGGCCATTTGTATTATGATACCTTTTCTATACGTCTTATGTACCAGTTGTAAAAGACAAACTACTTTGTTTTGTAAACCAGCTTCATAATTATAATTATCTTGTATTGGTCATTGCAATGCATTGCTAAAAATAGCGCCTGCGTGTCCACCAGTTGCACGTCCAAAACTACGTCCCTTCAGTCAGTGTGTGTGTGTGGGGGGGGTAGTGGGGTGGTTGTGAGGTCAAGTGAGGTATCCGCTGTTTTGCAATGTATAGCTAAAAATAGCGCCCGCATAATTGCAATCCACCCTGATGTCAGTGTGGAGGGGGGGGGGGGGCGTTTTTGTGAAGTCAAATCAGACATCTGCACTGTATAGTGCACTAGACATGGCGTGGAAGTTGACTATCAAGAAATCACATGCTTCATTTTTGATTTATTTTTAAAAATGATAAAACGACATGGATGTAAATCGACCTAGATCAATATTGCTCCCCCCTAAATATGGCGCCCGTGGCATGTGCCCTGCTTGCCACACTCTAGCTACACCACTGTATTATTAAAATAACAGATTAAATTTAAGCAAAGAATCGCTTATATATTTGATATATATTTATCCTTATCGAGCTCTCTTTGGATTTTAGTCTTCAAATTTATTATTATTACTATATATATATATATATATATATATATATATATATATATATATATATATATATATATATATATATATATATATATATATAAAAATATATATATATATAAATATATATATATATATATAAATATATATATATATACAATCCTGATCGAGCCCTCTTCGGATTTCGGTCTTATTTAATATTACTATATATATATATATATATATATATATATATATATATATATATATATATATATATATATATATATATATATGTATTTAAGAAAGCCACAACAATGCAAAGGGAAATCTCGAGGTAGGAAGTGAAATATAGATAGGAAAAACAGGTGAAAGTGAAAATTGAGAGAGACAAAGATGAAAACAAAACAAAGGTAGAAGGGTTACCGTAGTAGAGATTTAACCCTTCTACCTTTGTTTTGTTTTCATCTTTGTCTCTCTCAATTTTCACTTTCACCTGTTTTTCCTATCTATATTTCACTTCCTACCTCGAGATTTCCCTTTGCATTGTTGTGGCTTTCTTAAATACGTATTTTTATATATATATATATATATATATATATATATATATATATATATATATATATATATAGTGTGTGTGTGTGTATACTGGCAGAATACTTGGTGTTATCCAGGCTGAACAGTAACTATAAATAAAGAAGGAATATAGTTAATAAAGATATAGCCTTTAATAAAACTCTATATGATTTCTCTTGAGAAGTTGTATTTCATCTTAGAAATGAAATTGTTTTCCAGTCCATTGTCTAATGCTTGCTGCTACAGATATGCGCTTAGCATACGAGGGTAGGCTGTAAAGTTCATAGACTGACTATGAAGGAGTGATGCTAGTGCTGGGAAATCTTCCATGAAATAATTTGAACTCTTCTTTTTAATAACTGCATTGTTTTTTCCAGGGACTATACTGAAAAATAAACCTCATTTGGTCATTCTATGAGAATATCTTGTCAGCTGATGAACGTTTCAGCCAATGAACCTTTAAGTCGACCCTCGTATAACATAATGCATACGAATAAAAGTCATATAGCTAATCCATGCATATTAAGAAAATACGATTAAGTTAAAGTAGATTAATTCATTTAATTTATATTGAACAATATATATAATTTCTTTACTGGAAATTTGTTTTAGTTACTGTTTAATCAGAGACGCAATGGCAGAGTCCGTGATACTTTTCAGGGATTCAGAAGCTGGTGAGAGAAAGAAGGAAGCCGGAGACCTGGCCCAAATATTTGTAATAGACTGGCATCTTCTCAAGATAGCTAAGGACCAAGTGGTGGTGTTAAACTGGACGACAAATTAAGCCTACCACCCAAGTAGGCAACAGCCGGAACAAACGGTACAAGTCGTTCGATGTTCTATCATTTCCACCAATCCATCACTATAAATGTGGATTACTGCAACTGATAGTACTTTATTTTAGCAACTCTGAAAGGATGAACAACATAACTGAACTCGGTGGAATTTGTACTCACAAGAGAGCCGCAACTCATTGAGAGCCGGAACAAATACCGACGCACTTAATCCAACGACTGTTAGTTCACACATATCTTAACAGGAACATTTGCTATCTTATTGTTCGCCTGGAATCGCAATCATGATTTTATGATCGTGAGTCGAACACACTAACATCAAGCCATGTACTCTGAAATGAAATTTACAGCTTATATCTATGCAAGCTTAGATGTCCTCATATGATATTGTATCCCGTAAGAGGTTTCTCGGGTATCTCAATCATATTTTAATTATAAAGGTACCAGTCTTATCACGAAAAGCAGCGTGAAATGAACTGTCTTGATCAAGAATTCAATGCATCATACGGTCCGAGAATGGGAGCGATGACCTTAAGTTCAACAGTTTAACACATTAATCGTTAGGCCACACAACTTACCATATTGTCATCATCCATCCATTCATAAACGAAGTCGTATAGGCGTCGATGTGATATAAAGCGTGACTTGGTTATTTTAAACCTGGCGGAACCCATGCCTCTCCTTGTCAAAATGAGAAAAAAATATATTGATTCTGAGAAATGTCGGCAAACATCTGTTTAATAAAATTTCGCAGTATTGAATATATTTTTGTGCCATGAGAAGAAATAAATAAAGCCTGATATTCTTTTATTCCTCTACTGGTTAAGGCATTACTATGACCATGCTGGAGCATTGCTTTGATTTAGTCGATTATATTGACGCCAGTAATTGTATTTTCAAGTTTGATACTTAGTTTTTCGGAACCTGAGATCATAACGGTCAGCCACTTTCTTTCTAAATATAACCTGTTTATTAGGGTATTGGTCTTCCGTTCGACTCCCAGACCTGGAGATGCATTGGTTTTGAGAGTAAAACATTTCATTTCATATAGCTTCAGTTCATTTAGATAGGGAAAAATAAGAACAGGCAGTAACAAAAAGTTAACTCTACAACGGACTGGTGTCCCATCCAGGGAAAGGCTTGTATTCATAGTTGTTTAACACTATTGGAATCGAAATAAGCTTCCAGCTGATGATCCCCATGTCCTGAAGCAGACGTTAACACTTTTTCTCTAATACATACACATGAAGGATGCAAGCTTGGCTGACTGGCGAAGAAGTTGGCATCAAATATGTTTACTCCGAATTCTGATAAATTTTGAAATTCATTCACTCCCGACTCTGATGTTCTAGCTGCATCTAGTATTTGTTCCATCCAGGTAATAATTTGGAAAAACCAGTTGCGGTGGTCTTGACATACTGTCCTCATGACTGCGGAGCGTATCTCTAAGTAACTGTTTTGTAGGGAACTTGCTCAGGCTAAAAGGAAAACGATTAAGCCAAAGAAAACGTTCAAGAATACATTGAACTGAGAACTTAAAGAATGTTTCTTCTTCTTCTTCTTCTTCTAAAGAAAGAGAAAAAAATCCACTTTCGCACTGACCACGTAATTTTTAAACATTTTTTATCCACTTCAAAGGATGAAATGCAAAGAAGACGTTGGCGGAATTTGAACTCAGACAGTAGAGAGCCGGAACTAATGCAAAACATTTTTATCTGATGTTCTAACGACACTACTAATTTACCACATTGTAATGTCAGTATAGCTGCTTCAAATATTATTTTATAAATGTCAGAAGTCGTATTCATTTCCCCCGTGGCTTTACAGCTGTTACTGTCATATTCTGTTTGAAAAGCTATTTACCTTTCTCCCAGTCCTAGAAAGGCCAGAACATGATGTGGACAATATTGATCATCCTCAGATTGTTCTATTATTCTTATAGTCTTTTACTGGTCTCAATCATTTCACCGCGGCCATACTGGGGCACCGGGTTCGTTTTGTCGATCACATTGGCCCCTGTACTTACATAGTTGTTCAAGTCGGCTTCGTAATTTATCGATCTGTTACTGTGGAACCGCTAATTTATCGGACGTAAACACATAAAGGTACGTTACACATATGTGTGCACATACACATGCTATTCTAGTCTTTCAGGTTTCACACACACACACACACACACACACACACACACACACACACACACACACACACACACACACACACACACACACTCACACACATGGCTTCTACAAGACTAGAACTGTTTCATTCGGGAGAAATCATCAGGAAGCCCGATGATTTCAGGGGCTTCCTGATGATTTCTCCCGAAGGAAACAGTTCTAGTCCTGTAGAAGCCATTTCTATATTAAATATTTATACTCTGCACTATATTGAGTACCTTACTTACTGCGGTTACCCCCGATTGAACCCGGGATAAACTTATATATATATATATATATATATATATATATATATATATATATATATATATATATATATATATATATATATATATACCTTATACTATAGCCACAGAAAACTGCAGAGAAGCCCGTAGTATATATATATATATATACTACGGGCTTCTCTGCACTTTTCTGTGGCTATAGTATAAGGTAGAAGACCCTTGCTCAAAGTTCTCTTCCTTGGAATCACATGGTTACGATGCAAAGCGAGCTCCTCGACCACACAACCCAATAGAAGATTTATAAGTTCTTCCCACCTTGTAACTGTCTTTCAACACAAACGACTTATCAATAAAGATTTTTTTTTCAGTGTTTTATTACTTTTCGTATGTTTTTAACTAAGAAAATATATTTTATGAAAATATCACCATTGTAACACCTGGATATTTAATGCCAGGTAAGTGCCTCTTCTCCCAAATAAAATAATTCCAACTTACTGATTGTAAGCCGATAAACCAGGTTTTTGATACTTCTTGCTCTAAGAACATTAAGACAATTTCTAAGCCTGCATTTTCTGCTACAAAATCCATTCACTCATGCCAAATCTTATTACACCTTAACACACTCGCCACCACTTTTGGTATTTTCATAAAACCTCTACGTGACAAAGACAGTTAGTGGTTAATTTATTGATTGCAGAAAAGTGTATGTATCTGTGATGCTTTAATGTTCAGTAACATGCCTCAATGAGGTATGCATCTAAGTTAGACGCCTAGTTGTTCTTCATGGTAGCACCGGCGCTACTTATAAATAATTACCAAAATAATGAAATACCATACGAGAATACGTTTGATAATAACGTTTGCGAAAATTAAAATGACCTTCGCAGATAAATTAGATGTTTAATTTTCAGAAAGTTTCAAATTACAAAATTCAACAGCTATAATTTAAAGTAAGTTGTCTAGTGGTCTATTAAAAAAATATAGCTGTGGTAAAAATGAATGTTGAAGTCCGTCTGCAAATAATTATATTCTTAATAGCTTTTACTAACATGTTAAAAATTCATTTCCTCCATCCTCCCAAAAAGCAAAAACAAAAGAAAGACAAAAGAAAAGAGAAAGAAAATGAATGAAGAGAGAGAAAGAGAAAGAAAAAGAGAGCAGTACACACCCTCCCCCACACAGACACACACATACAGATACACACACACATACACACACACAGACACATACACAGACACACACAGACACACATATATATGTAAATAAAAACAATGAAGTTTCGTTTACACGTATTTAATTTTCTACGCGCATTTCGCAGAGGATTCGCTCATAGTCATCCATAGAAATTATGGACTCGACTCCGTTATCGATCTGCATTCCAAAGAGGCCATCCGACAGAAAATATAACAATATTGATCAGGAATGCGCATTCCTGATGCTTTCATACGAACGAAACAGTTCAAGTCCCGTAGAAGCCATTTTTACATTAAATACTGTGTGTGTACGTGTACGTACTCATGTATGTATTCTTTGTGGAGCGAGAGATCCCTAGTCTTCATTAAGGCATTTCTTTGGGAGAAGGTCACTCTGATATAAAACCTGCCACTTCGTTTGCATCCAGTGATGTAGACTAATTCTACCTTTTGTGTACATACATTCGATGTTCATAGAGTGGGATTGGACCCGTGAAAAGCCTTTCCTCACTTGAAAAAGCTTCAAGTAGAGGCATCGCTTGATATGTGGCACCTTTTGCGATGCATGGTATTGTTGGCCATAGGCATGTCCCTAGTAGGACTAAACAGCCACGTCTGTCTTGCTCATGCTAAGTATCAAGCGATGGCATTATTCGAAATCGAGTTGCAACCATCATGTATGTATGTATGTAAGTATGTATGTAGGTAGGTATGTTTGTATGTATGTTGTATGTATGTAGGTAGGTATGTATGTTTGTATGTTTCGAGACATATATACATAAATCGGTGGCTCCATTGAATTGGTGTGCCCTGAGTGTAGAAAGATTTGCTTGAGCAAATCTGGTCTCAGGAGCCAAAGTTGCAGTCATGATCAGAGAGAACCAGTGAACTATGATCTCCACGGTATTGCAAAGGTTCACAGGCATCCTGATGCTTGACATGAGGCCAGGGAGATCCTTAGTTGGTGTCAATGTGCGAAGGAGTGCAAGTCTGTATCCGGCTTGAAAAGCCATATCCGAGCGTCACACATTTGAATCTGACAACGATTGCAATACCCTTAGCGTGAGTTTGCAGCCATCATGTATGTTTGTATGTATGTATGTATTGGAATACTCCGACATAAAACCTGCGGATCAGTAGTTACCGATGATGTTGATCTTTTCGGGTTACAGCTACTGTCGCTCAGAGAGTGGGATTGGTTCAGTGCATATTCTTTGTTCACTTTAAAAAAAATCTTCACGCACAGGCATTGCACGATAGCTTAATTGATAAATATTAATAATGTTATATCGTGCAATGGCCATACTCGATAACGAGGAGGCAGCCATCATGTATGGATACGTATGTATTGTTTATTGAGTACTAATTTGTTGTTTGTATAACAATATAACAATGCTGTAATTGTACATTTATAGATAAAAATACGCTTTTTGTTTTGCTATAACATCAACTAACTTAAACATAACAGGTTAACCAACAGACATCTAAATAAATATGTTTTAGAGTTACGGATATTTTATTTTAATATAGTAGATAAATCTACTTTAGTGTTAGCGTAAATGAAACAATGTTGATTTAGAGGATATTTCTCTTCCTATTATTTTCCCAATAACTTACTTTAGTTATTGAACGCACTGGGCGAGATATCTTGTCTTTAATGCGTAGAAATTTCCAAGACCCCCAGCAGACAACTGATGATGGAAAACTTTCTCCCGTTCATGCTTTCTTCTTATTTTTATCTATCTCTCTCTCTCTCTATATATATATACATAAATAAATTAATATATATATAAATATGCACACAAACACAGATACACACACACACAAACACATACACACACGCACACACACACATAATATTTGAGTGTCATGTGTATGTATTGTGTATGTATCCTACACACCTCCCTATAGTTTCTTAGCTTTACTCTCTCCGTCGCTCTTCCCTCTCTCTATAATAGATCAATCCCCCTCTCTATAATTTAACTGCTTTACTCTCTCTGTGGATCTTCACTCTCAAATATAAAAAAAATGAGCGTCTTCTCTCTCTCTCTCTCTCTCTCTCTCTCTCTCTCTCTCTCTCTCTCTCTCTCTCTCTCTCTCTCTCTCCCTCTCCCTCTTTCACCCTCTCTCTAATTTAACTGCTTTACTCTCTGTCTCTCTTCGCTCTCTATATGACAACACTCTTTTACTTTCCGGAGCGTCGTATGTATTTTTATTTCAAAAGGATAACCTCCTTCAAATTCGGTCAACACACAAGCAGGTAATACATACATCAAAAGGCTCTTAGAGTGAAAGAGACAGATTAGGAAAACTACACACACACATCTAAAGAGGGAGAGAGAGGAGAGAGGAGAGAGAGAGAGGGACGAGCAAGTAGGTAATACATACATCTAAAATCATTTGAATACAAATATCATAATATAATGGTTGCAGAACGAAAATACAGACACATATAATAATGTATGTATCCCACAGGGTGGTGGATTGGCAGTATCGGTAGAGGGTCGGACGCAATGCTTTGCAACATAGAGTTACGGCCCTTTATGATCTGAGTTCAAATCCCGCCGAGGTTAACTTTGCCTTTCATCCTCACGGGGTCGATAAAATAAAGTACCAGTCACGCACTGGGGTCGATTTAATCGACTTTCCCCTCCCACAAAATCACTGGCCTTGTGCGTATATAAGAAACCAATAATGTATGTATCCCACACACTTTTTCTGTCGTCGCTCGCATGCGTAACACACACACACACACACAAATACACATACTTTCTGTCGTCGCTCGCATAAGTAACACACACACATACATACACACACACACATAATATAACATCAAAACAATGCACATACACACATACACATACACAAACACACACACGCATATCTATACTTTATATGTATGTATGTATGTAAGATAATTCCCCCTCTCTATAATTTAACTGCTTTACTCTCTCTGTCGCTCTTCACTCTCTATATGACAACACTGTTTTAGTTTCCGTATCGCCCTTCAATATATACAGAGAGAGAGAGAGAGAGAGATTAGGAAAACTACACACACACATCTACAGAGAGAGACAGAAAAACAGAGGGAGGGGAAATCAGAGAGAGAGAGAGAGATACAATTAAAGTGTTAGTTATTCAGAGAGAGAGAGAGAGTCGGAAGGACAATGTGACACGGAAGGGTGTGTGGTATCTTTTCAGTGGAGTGGTGGGGGCAGGTATACCTAGCCGGGCGCCAGCCGGACGGGTGCTAGTATATATGTATAACTGAGGACGTTGAAACGTAGTGAAAACTGTTCAGCTCGGCAGTTTCAGCTTCAGCTTCAATGAAGCGGTCAATTATGCCATCTGAGCATGGAAATATATTTCTGGAACAAACCTCTCTACCTAAGGTCTGAACACGCCCCTTGTTATCTCGCATGAAGAACGATGCTGTACGGATATCTTTACTGTTTCCAGACATATTGCTGTGTTTTATTGGTCTCATTCGCGCCAGTCACCAATTTAGTACTTTTCTCAGACCTGCAACGACTAGGTTCAATACACATCTCGTCGTATCTACATCACTGGGCTGTGAGAAGTTTCTTGGAAGCTAACAGTGTCAGCTAATAGTGTCATCTACCGTTGTTGGTCCGTAGTTGCTAATTCATTTGGCTGCTGCTCGCTTATATCACAACAAACCTTCATATCTGGTGGCTGTATCATTATTCGCTACATATGACCCGTTCTCTAATGAGAGAGAGAGAGAGAAAGAGAGAGAGAGAGAGAGAGAGAGAGAGAGAGAGAGAGAGAGAGAGAGAGAGAGAGAGAGAGAGAGAGAGAGAGAGATACGTGAAAGTGAATACAGATAGAAATATGAGAGTAATGGGAGTAAGTAAAGGGCAAGTGAGAGATAAATAGATAGAGAGAGCGAAATATATATATATATATGCGTGTTTATATATATATATACATATATATATATAATAGAGGTGTGACACACGAGTTGTGATATATTAGTAAAAAGGAAAAGAAAATGCTGACAAATTTTTCCCAGGATTTTTGCTCTAATTTTTGCTCAGATTAGAGCAAAAATCACGAGCACTCTATCTCAAAATTATTTTTGAAAAGCATAAGAAATGCGCAACCGGTAAAAACTTAAAACTAAAACTGAATACTAACTAATACTTATTACTAATTTATACTTATTCCCAATTAAACTATTTTTCACTGGGAACAATTTGTCAACATTTTCTTTTCCTTTTTACTAATATCTCTCTCTCTCTCTCTCTCTCTCTCTCTCTCTCTCTCTCTATATATATATATATATATATATATATATATATATATATATATATATATATATATATATATATATATATATATATATATATATATAGAGAGAGAGAGAGAGAGAGCGAGCGAGAGGGAATATAGTACAGTGGATAAAGATGAAGAGGAAAACTAAGCAAATGCCAGAAATCAAGTGCGTTTAATACATTTTATCGGACGTCGTCATGACTTTACCAATTCACGGAGTAATAGTTAACGACGCTAGATGTTTTCATTGTTATTAATTCGACGACAAACCAGTCGAAAATACGTTAATAGAGGAAAAAGATAATTAAATGCAACGGTTTATCTGTAATTTATAGAGAAAAGTTGATCTTCAAATATAATGCTCTTTGGCTATTGATTAACAGAAAACGAAAACAGAAGCACAAAAAAGAAACAAAGAAAAATATATCAAAAACAGCAAAAACAAGTTGAATGAGAGACACAGAGATTAAAATCTATTTGGAAATTTGGTATCTTGAAAGAGGTTACCAAAAGTCAGTGAAGTCTATGAATCAAAAATTGAAATAGGAATCGGATATCACGAAATAGATGATTGGATTAACGATGCCTCGATTCCGTGTTTCAAAAGAGTGAATACAGCTGTACTTGTCTTGGCAGTTGTTTCAAATAACTTTCTATTTCTTGATTGTGTATAATTAATTTCACTTTCACATTTAAGCTGCTTCTGTGTAGTGTAAAACAGCTACAAAACAACAACATGAACATTGTAAGTAATGATAAAAGATCTAAAAAGAAACAGTCTGTCTAATTGTAGCAGGACCTTTTTGTAGCTTGCCAAAGACTGTCTCTAATATCACTGCAAACCTCTTACATACAAAACCAAAATAGATGTATAACTTAAAGCAATTCCACTCAAAAGCCTCTGCAATTTTTGTCGGCTTTCCTGCAGTTTCACACTGCATACACGTAATACAAAACGTTCCTAAATTCCCGTGTTTATCACCAGCGGAAAGTGCTGCGAGTGATACAACACAATAGGATACAATTTCCGACAGCTTCTTTTCAGTTACATTCAATCAGTAAGGTCTAGATTTACCTCTACTATCACTAAACTCTTCAATATCCCCCCGTGTCTCTCTTTCCCTCTCTCTTTCTCTCCCCCCTACAAACACACACAACGCACATACATATATCTGTATATATTCATGCACACACACAAATATATATACTGAATAGATGAAACTAATAATTGTTTCTACTTTTGGCACAAGGCCAGCAATTACCCAGTGCATTACTGGTACTTTATTTTATCGACCCTGTAAGGATGAAAGGCAAAGTTAACCACGGCGGAATTTGAACTCAGATCGTAAAGGGCCGTAACTATATGCTGCAAAGCATGGCGTCCGACCCTCTACCGATACTGCCAATCCAAAGTCCTTATAGTAAGTTGCTTATTATTAATTTCAATGATAAGGGCGATGGATTGGCAGTATCGGTAGAAGGTCGGACGCCATGCTTTGCAGCATAGTATTACGTCCCTTTACGGTCTGAGTTCAAATCGCGCCGAGGTTAACTTTGCCTTTCATCTTTACGAGGTCAATAAAATAAAGTACCAGTAATGCACTGGTATAATTGCTGGCCTTGTGCCCAAAATAGAAACAATTATTAGTTTCAATGATGAAACTAATAATTGTTTCTACTTTAGGCACAAGGCCAGCAATTACCCAGTGCATTACTGGTACTTTATTTTATCGACCCCGTAAGGATGAAAGGCAAAGTCAACCTCGGCGGGATTTGAACTCAGATCGTAAAGGGACGTAACTATGCTGCAAAGCATGGCGTCCGACCTTCTACCGATACTGCCAATCCACCGCCCTATGAAACTAATAATAAGCAACATACAGAAATGATGAAAACTAAACGCAAACAAACATATGCCAAACATGTATAAGAGGAGTCTCTTCATATTAATACCATATTTTATACAAAATGAGAATACTTGCAAAATAGCTACATTGTCTAGAAATCTGATTTGCTATGCAACGCTGACCGATTATTACTCTTGGGTCTCGAATAATTGTCCCTGTCCCACCGCTTATTAGTTTTTTCAGATTTTTTTCCAACCCCCACCCACTCATATTCTACTCTAACCCTCCTGAATATTAAATTTTGCTAATCTATCGCCGGCGAAATTTTATTTAAGTGGTAGCATTCCTGCGACAATTAATTTTCTTTTGACATTAAAAAACATTATACAAAAAAAAAAAAAAAAATCCCATACGTTATAAAATAAATAGGATGGGTTGAGATGTCAATATGTTAATTAAACGACTAATTTAAAAAAAATAATAATCAAGGGGGACAACCAAGAAAATTATCGATTCTTCACCCTTATTCCAACACCTCTCCCAATTATTTGAGACCCGAAAGTATATACTGAAAAAAACAAACAACACACAATAAAAGATAAATCCTTTCTTTATATATAAATAAACTATAGGAACTAAATACAGCGCAAAAAAGGTTAGATAGGGATAAAACCAGAAAAGGACTTATAAGAAACGAAATAAAAAGGTTAGATGAAAAATGAGTACACAAATGTTCGTTTAGATAACAATTTCGCTTTGTTACCACGTGATTCCGGGTTCTGAGCAAATCATCAGATAGTAACATCTCATCGAAAGAGTTCGGAGAGCTCAGAAAGTATAAAGATCTATCAATTGAAATTGAGAAAATGTGGCATCTTAAGGCCTGTACAATACCAGTGATAGTCGGTGCACTTGGAATGATAAAAAAAAGGGGACCGAACAATAATTGGACCGGATACCCGGAAAGTCATCTCTGCAAGAATTACAGAAAATAGTGCTGACTGACATTCTCCATGTCCTAAGAAGGGCATTATCAATTTAAATACCTTGCAAAGACATTTACTGTTGTTTATGTCTTTATGGTATCATTTGTATATGACAATTGAGTGTAAAATGTGTGTATTATGAAATGTTGTCTCAGGTGTCAGATTGACATTCGGCATGATTTGGGAAAGAAGCAGAATTCAAAGGAAGTTTCGAAGATTAATAACAGTAATGATAACTTTCCATCTAATGTATACGTGTCTTAGGTCTCTGAGACCCGACTGGAAGATGAAATAGAATGGAAATCAAACGAAAGATAAACATAAAATAATAAAAATAGATGTGTCAAACAAATGTAGATCGTGAGGGATTCATGAGGAGAATATGTTGTATATTGTCAGTAGTTGTGAAACATTAAGACAAAAATAATACAAAAGAAGGCATGACAAGGTTTGTGTTAATCTGCATTGGATATTGTGCAAGAAATATGGCATTGATGTTGAAACATGGTACAAGCACAAACCAGAATCTGTGGTAAAAAAACGAAAGTGTTAAAATATTGTGGGATATGAACATTCAAACGGATAGAGAGATCAATCAAAGATGGCCTGACGTTGTAGTAATGATTGAGAAAACGGCAAATAAGGGATTTATAATTAATGTAGCCTGTCCAGTGATACCTATCTCGTGGAAAAGAGAAATGAGAAATTAGGAAATTACTCTGAGTGTAGGGTGAAAAAAAGATAGAGAATAAAAGAAAAGACCTCTCAATTAAATAGGAAAGAAAACAACTGAACTAAAATAGGAATGAACATAAAAATTCTAAAGAAATATAATATAACAGAAAAGGAAATTTCGGAGACTAAGGAATGCCTAAAACAACAAATATTTGTCAAAGTCACAAAGGATCCGGATATGAAAAGCACCAAAAGGTTTTTGAACAAAACCAGATATTTCATTCGAACCCAAACCGACTCTATCAGAAACTTAATAGCAAAAAATAGAAGTAAATATAGCCTCGAAAGTGAAAGAAGTGGAAGAGAAGGAGATGGAAGATTCCCATGCACAGAATTAGCAAGAACAACGAACACAGAAGTTGAACAATTGTGGGAAGGTATTACCATAGATGATGTGGCTAGCACACTGAAAATAAATCAAGCAGCTGGAAGGCAACGCGACATAATAAGATCCCAAACTTTTGGTTGAAATATTTAACAGGGAGACATGGTGTACTTGCAAAAAAGTTTCATGAGATGTTGACAGAGCCAGAAAAATAAAGACACGTGACTGGCTCACTAAACTAAAAACTACCCTGATCCCCAAGAATCATGACACAGCAAATCCTCAAAACTACAGGCCCATAACATGCCTTCTTATTACATACAAAACTTTAACTTCAATAGTGTCGCAGAAAATGACTAAGCCCCCCCCCCCCCCCCCCCCCACACACACAAAAAATCTGCTTCTTGACGAAGGAAAGGATGTTGCAAAGTCGGATATGGCTTTAAAGGCCGGCTGCTAATCAATAAAGTCATAATCAAGAACGTCAGAAAAACCAAAACCAAAATATCAGGATTGCATGGATTGACTACCAGAGGGTATTTGACAGGGTTCCTCACATCGATACTGAACACACTAGCCATTAACAATGTAGCACAAATAATAAAAACATTTATCAAGCATGCCATGAGCAAGCGGCAAACAGTTCTGCAGTTACAAACGAAGGATGGAACTATAAAAACTGAGCCCATCGTAATGAACAGATGGATATTTGAAGCGAACTCCCTACCACCACTGCTTTTCTGCTTAGCACTGATAAAATTATCTGAAATACTAAACAGAACTGGACTGGGATATAAATGCTACAAGAAAATTAACCATTCCCTGTATATAGATGATCTAATGCCGTATGCTGAAAACAAGAGACAACTTGAAACACTACTACAGAGAGTACATTGATTCACAAAAGAAATAGATATGAAATTTGACTAGAAAAATGTTCCAAGGCAACTTTGAAGAGAGGAAAACTAATGAAAATCAGTAATATTATGCTAGATAAAGAAACTGTGATAAGAGATTTAGATCAAACACAGACATACAAATACTTAGGAATCAACTAACTAGACAGAGTTCAATACACATACAGATAAAGGAAAATATTAGAAAGGAATAATATAGACAGAGTAGATTACTACTTAATAGAAAACTAAATACAAAGAATAAGTTATTTGACATCAATCCTCTAGCGATCCGAGTAATAAGATACAGTTTGAATATCCTGAACTGAAAACTAAAAGAGCCAGCATGAATAGACAATCGCCGCACAAAAAAAAAAAAAAAAAAAAAACAAACAAAAGAAAACAAGAAAAATAATTACAGCATTTAGAATACATCATCCAAAATCAGATGTAGAAAGATTACATCTTCCACAAACACAAGGAGGAAGAGTCCTTATGCAACAAGATAACTATTATAAAATAACTACTGAGGCTCTACAAAATTATCTAATGAAGAACGAAGGTAAATTAAAGAAACAGTTGCGAAACATGAACAAAGCAAACAAATTGTTTTCTGTTTCCAAGGAAGCCAACGAATTCCAAACTGAAGTTTACTTGAGAGATAATTATGAGGTTAATGAAAATAAAGAAATTGTAAAATACCATAAAATCGAAATTGAAAAGCAGACCTCGAGAATGCCATTCTAGAACGATGGCAAGAAAAACTCTTACATGACCAATACACAAAAAGTCGAATAGAGAAGTAGACAAGTAAAACCCACAGAACTGGCTACAAAGCACTGAACTAAACACCGAGACAGAAGGATTTCTAATAACAACACTAGGTCAAAACTTCCCCACCAGAAGTACATAATGAAGCTGAACACATAACTGCAGCATATGTTGAGGTCCAGTCTTAGTCTGACTGTCCAGTCTTAGTCTGACTGTCCAGTCTTAGTCTGACTGTCCAGTCTTAACCACTAAGGAATATGTCCACAGACATGATCTAGTTGGGATATATATATATATACACTGGAAAGCATTCCCACACTACAAAATACAAACAGAAAATATGGAACAGACACACACCAGCAAAAGGTGTTGGAGAATGACAAAGCAACCATACACAGCCAGGTCAAAGCCAACGGACCGGATAGTATAGTCAAAGACAAAATCTGTTCCTTAATTGATACCCACCGGCGACAACACATTTCCCATGGAAATGAAGAAATTAACCAAATATAAAGATATACAAATAGAAATAAACCGAATGTGGATAATGAAAACAGAAACAATCCATATAATAATAGGTCCTCTGGGAATGATAAAAGAAAATCACAGACAGATACATAACCCAAACCCCAGGATTACAAATATATACAGCATACACACAACAACACTAGTACTCTCAATACAACAGAATCAACTCCACTAAAGAACCCCCCCCCCCTCCACACACACCCGCACACACACACACACACACACACACACACACACACGCACGCACACACACACACACACACACACACAGACTGCATGTACTTAAGGTGCACAAATCTGTACTCGGTAATGCAGTGACACGCAATAAAAATAAAAATAATAATAATTGTTTCTACTTTTGGCACAAGGCCAGCAATTACCCAGTACATTACTGGTACTTTTAATAATAACTAATAATAATAATAATGGTTTCTGATTTAGGCACAAGGCTAGCAATTAGAAGGGAGTGGAAAGTCGATTAAATTGACACCAGTGTATTCTGGTGCTTTATTTTATCGATCTTGTTAAGATGAAAGGTAAAGTTAACTTCGGCGGGATTTGAGTTCAGAACGTAAAGGGCCGTAACTCTATACTGCAAAGCATATTGTCCGACGCTCTTCCGATACTGCCACTCCGCCGCCCTTAATAATAATTTTTACTATAGGTACAAAGCCAGCAATTTTAGGAGAGGGCAAAATCAATTAAATCGACCTCAGTATGTTACTGGTGCTTTATTTTATCGACCCCGTTAGGATGAAAGGCAAAGCTAACTTCGGCGGGATTTGAACTCAAAACATAAAGGGCCGTAACTCTATGCTGCAAAGCATGTTTTCTGGCACTCTACGGAAACTGCCAATCCACCGCTCTCAATAATAAAGTTATTGATTTGCTATTTTCTATTTAAAAGAATTCAATCCATTCGAGACATTTTAATCTGTAATTTAGACTTTTAAAAGTATCAAATAAACTCAAATAACATTAAAATGTTTTGTGCTGTTCATGGAAAGCTATCATCTTTATACTGATGAAATCCAGCATTTTTTTTACGCGAAACTATATCACCTCTTCTATATAATTGTTCTCCGGATGAAATATTATCTTATTTAAGTTCAGTATTTCTTTTAATATTGTACAAATATTTATAGTTTTAAATGCAAGAAATCATAATTCTTACTATCACATTACAGATATATAAACACATATATGGCTGAGTAGTTAGAACGTTTGTTTCTCATTCAAGAGGCTCCAGGTTTCATCGCTGTGTGCTACCTTGGATTAGGATCTTTGTCATACCTTCAGATTGGCTAAATCCTTCTGAGTGAAAAAATTGAGAAGACGAAAACTGTATGTCTTTCATTTTGTCAGGGTCCATAAAATAAAGCACCACTGAAATGATAGGGTCAATTTAATCAACTGTACCTTTCCCCCAAAAATTGAAATCTTTCTGTTCATATTAGAAAATATTAATTAGAATGGAGCAAAGCCGAAATATGAAGTGAAAGAAAATGAGAATTATTTTATGAGAGAGATAGAGATAGATACATAGATAGACAGATAGAGATAAAGAGAGAGAGAGGGGGAGATAGAGTGTGTGTGTGTAAGAGAGAGAAGGGAAGAGAAAGAGTGAGAGAGAGAATAAGAGAGAGAGAGAGAAAGCGAGAAAGAGAGAGAGAACAAGAGACGGTTGTCTTTTTTATGCCTGTTTTCCCATGCTTGTATAATTTGGGAAAAGGCTGGAGCTTATTTTAGTTTACTCTGGTGTCAAGAGATTGAGAGTACATGACTTCGCAAGTTTGTTTCAGATCCAGCACTCTGCTGCAGCAGCTGCTGCTACTCACTTTCTGGGATTCGACCTCTAAGACTTTATGATTGTGATCCCTATACCCTAACCATTAGACCATCAACTTCCACAGTTATCTCATGATAATAAACTATAATAATTACCATCAAGTTTGAGGGAATGTTTATAAAATGATTTTCTCACACTCTAGTACTTGTTTTCATTACATTGATCTGATATTAAAAAGTCAAAGTGAACTCCCGAGCAACACGTAACCAGAAACATGAGGCGCCAAAGTAGATATTATGAAGAGACTAGCTTGATCTAGTATTTCAACTAATCCGATGTTTACTGATTGAATTTGTATAGATATTTACTTATAGATAAACATATATATGCAATTGAGGAGCAGTTATGATTTACAATTGGGTTTACGAATAATTTATTCTCAATTTGTTTGCTCAACAATCGATTTTCGATCGTGTCTATTTGAGATTAGACTGAAAAAGATGAATAAATCTGGTGAGATGTAGGAGAAATATTTCGCATGGTATTTGATAAATTGTAAGTTTCATGGATTTAGGAATTTTGCGAATATTATAGGATAGTCATGGGTGAGCTGCATTTAGTCAAAGAAGTGACGAATTGACAGAATCGATTGAGCATGGAAGAAAATGCTTTACGGCATTTAGTTAAGGCTGATTACTTTCTGAGTTCACATGCTATTGAGGTCAACTTTCGTTGGGTCTGTCAAGTAAAGTACTATCCAGGCACTGGTGTCTATTCAATCAACATTTCTCTCCAAAAGAAATTGCTGCCCTTGAGCATGAATTCGACATTAATATTTACCCTGTTCACTTTCAGAATGTTTGTAGATCGAATTATATATATATGTATAGATATATATGCGCGCACGCACACACACACACACACACGCACACACACACACACACACACACACACACACACACACACACACACACACACACACACACACACACACACACACACACACACACACACACACACACACACACACACACACACACACACACACACACACACACACACACACACACACATATATATATTGTTATATTTTGGGAGGGTTATGTTGCCAATAAAAACACACGCACCTGCTGGTTTTCACTTCAATTTATTATAAATTTCCGGTTGGCTGGTTGGTTCGATAATCGGATGGTTGTTTATGTATTATCAAAGTTCTTTTGTCACACATTCTGTGACCTCCTCAGTGAGTGGAGTTCTATTTTGTGTCTCTCCTTTGCTCTGTCCTACACCATCTTGTTTTTGTGTGTTGTGAGTTCGAATGCCGGACCGGGCACTACATTATGTTCTCGAGCAAAACACTTTATATATATATATATATATATATATATATATATATATATATATAAAGTGTGGTATACCTCTTCACCTTCTTCTTCTTCGCCTACTGCTCTTACCACCTCTTCCATCTCTTCCTATCTACCCTCCTACCCATCTTCTTATTCATTGTCTTTGCACTGGTATTCACCCACTTAGCGACCTTAAATGACATTTTTGCGTAGAATTCCACTATTCTTCTCCCCCGGCTAGTATCAATCTAAGGAGGTAATCTGGAACATGTATTTATATGCTATATCTATTTTTATATCTATCCTGTTTATATACTACCAATAAAGATTCTAACTTCACTGTTTCCGAAGAAGACGGCCTGATCGAACCTATATATGAGATCTGATATATACAGTTATATAACTGCTATAGCTCAGACAATATGTGAATATGATCGATCCGAAACGATCGTAAAGCAATGGTATGAATATGAAAAATAATTTGACTTTGTTAATTTAATACCTTATATATATATATATATATATATATATATATATATATATATATATATATATAATTCACAGGAATTATATATATATATATATATATATATAATTCACAGGAATCAAAGCTATGTTCAAAGCATTTATTCGCTTACAAAACCGAGGCTTGGAGTCTTCGGAGCATTTTTCAATGTTTGTACACATACATGACCTCCTTTCCAACGCAAGAGACATACAGATACATATGTATATATTGATGTACAGTGGGGTGACATATATTATATTATTTCTGAATGGCAATTTAAATTCAAAAACAAAATCACATTAAAACAGAATTAAAGCACAATTAAAATTAAAATACAATTCAAATTAAATTAAAATTAAATTAAAATTCTACATAACTGCTCTGTAGAACAACTGATGTTATTACATTGAGCTATTTATCTTACTGGTAATAAGGTAGTAAGAAATTACTGACTTTCATTGTTTAAAATATATATATAACTATAAAAAGTTTTAGTATATACATAACCATAAATAGTATCCTTAATACTATATATATATATATATATATATATATATATATATATATATATATATATATATATATATATATATATACAGGGTTAGTTAGTAAGTTCGCACCGCTTTTCAAGATGAGGCGGTGATTATTCTGACTTGTTAAATTTTCCTAATGTTAAGAAATGCCAAAGTCAATAAAAAATTTGAAAACGGCGACAAACTTCTGTCCAACTTAATATATATATATATATATATATATATATATATATATATATATAATTATACAAATATATTACACAGAGAGAAGTGTGTTACACAGTGAGATGTGTGTAAAGAATTATTACATGTGAGTTTAACCGTTACTGTATGGAAAACAACACCTACAGTTTGGCAATTAAATAGAAAGAACACTAAGTCAGAATCAAATCTCCGAAGTAGAGTTTTAAATTACCAACCTTATAACTATAAGCTTGCTGATACGAATCTATTTCGTTTCGCCACTGAAATGTGTAGTGTAAAAGTCCACAGGTTCCTCAGTCAGCAAGTGTGGAATTGTTCGCTACACATCTAGCCTAATGGAAAGAGAGAACGCAAATATACACGCTGCCCAGAGCAGGGCGAAAACACGTGTTATTTGCATCAAATAACGGCTCTCATGAATTGGGGAAAATGCTAGAGAGAGCAGCCCAAACATTCGAATTTATTAGCTCAACAATTTGGAGCGCGTTAATTATACAAGGATCGGAATTAGAGTATTCCGCAGTTCACAGTAATAATATTAGTTCAAAGAAGAACATAGAATTTTCAACTGAGCTCAAATACAAATATATTACACAGAGAAAAGTGTGTTACACAGTGAGATGTGTGTAAAGAATTATTACATGTGAGTTTAACCGTTACTGTATGGAAAACAACACCTATATGTATGTACGTATACATACTTATATTTAGGTATCAGCCGTACTAAGAGTGAGAAATGAAATTTCGTTTCATTCTTTTCCATTTATATATAATTATATATATATATATATATATATATATATATATATATATATATATATATATATATATATATATATATATATATATATATATATAATGGAAAAGAATGAAACGAAATTTCATTTCTCACTCTTAGTACGGCTGATACCTAAATATAAGTATGTATATGTGCATACATATAGGTGTACATACGTACAGTAGTATGTATATATATACATATGTATATATAGTATATGTATACATGTACAGTATATATATACATACTACTGTACGTCTGTACACATATATATATGTACGTACACATACTTATATATATATTTATATATATATATATATATATATATATATATATATATATATATATATATCACAGAAAAAAGAGAATCAGTGTTGCGACGAAAGGAATTTATTGGACATATTACAGAGTCAGGTTTGATCACCACATCGATTGTGCTTCGAGCTGGTCGCCCGAGAAACAATTGTAATATGTCCAATAAATTCCTTTCGTCGCAACACTGGTTCTCTTTTTTCTGTGATATCATACTCTGCTCTATGAGGGCATCGAGTGCTCATACGGCCTACCACATTCGGACACTCTAAACATCCAACACCAATTATATATATATATATATATATATACCAAGGCTCTGATACCATCAACACTATAAACACAGAGCCGGCATATCTAAGGACTGACTAACTGCCTGATGAGGTCATAGCCATTCAATGGCTATCATCGAAATATATATAGCAGTAAATAAAGGATTATGAGTTCATGCAATTGACTTCTGTTTCGTCACTATATATATATATATATATATATATACAATGAAATGTAATATTATGTTTATATTATACATGAAAAAGAATTTCAGCGTCGAAGAATCATTTTAGCTATTGAAAAACTCACAAGATCTATTAACTTTACATTTATCAATTATTTCCTAGTGTCAAATTCCACTCGAAAATAGAGCTACTAAAACCTTGATACCAAGAAAAAAAAAACTATAAATATAAAGTGCAGTTCTCAAGACGTTTTGAATGGCTAAAATGATTTTTCCGCGAGATTATTGCTTTATGGTGACAAGTTACTTGCTAGATATGTACAACAACAAAATATGTGAAGAATCATCATGGATATAAGAAAATATTATCTGAAGTCAGAAGTAACCTTTCGTTACTATGGAGATTCTCAGAGGAAGCTGAAACTCGTGTAGAATATAATATAAAATGAGACGAGCGAAGGAGAATATTTAGAAAAAAAATAAAGGAAATGAAAAAAGAACGAAGTGGGATTTGAACTTGGAATGCAGAGAGCCAGAAGATATATCGCAAATCATTTTGTCCAATTCTTTAACAGTTCCGCTAATCTACTGCCCTTGACTAATACTTTATCGATCCAGCAAAAAGGATGAAAGGCAATGCTGACCTCGGTGAACTCAAAGCGAGTGAACTGGAACAAATACCAAGCCATTTAAATCGATGCTCTAAGACCCAGCCAATTTACCACATTGTCTGTTAAAAATTTGGAGGCGCGTGGCTTAGTGGCAAGGGTGTTGGATTTATGATCATAATCCGTGGGTTCGATTCCTAGGCTGGGTTGTGTGTCGTGTTCTTGAGAAAAAACACTTCATTTCACGTTGCTCCAGTATACACAACTGAAAATGAGTACCAGTAATAGCTGGGGGTTTAACCCTACGATGCACTGTACTCTCAGTTGCTTCACACCATGAAACCGGTATAAGCCTAACGAGCCTTCTATCTTAAGACAGACTTTTGTAGGTAAAGAAGTAAAGGAGAGGGGAACACCTTCTCCATGTGCTCCCCGGGCAAAGGATTGCACACTTTTTCGGGGGTGTGTGCAACCCCCATCACGTCCCCTCCCTTTTGAGGTTATTTTCGATTATTTTCATGTTACACCCTTTTTACTCGATTATATGTAAACTCCCCCTTTGTATTTGTCCCTTCTTTTTATGCCTTTATGGTAAATAAAGAAATCTATCTTAAGACAGACTTTAGACTTTAGTCTGTTAAAAATAACTATCAAATTCTCTCAAATCCTGTTCTGAAGTATTAAAAGAAACAAGGGTATATTGAGTAAGGCAGTTATCGAATGTATTTAAACAATACATTTTATTTTAAAGAAAATAGCTGGATGTCATTATTGTAACACCTTTGAATGCAACTTCAATGGGGACTATACGGGAGCTAAAAAATAATAACAAAAATATCAGCAATAATAAGCCGGGAGATGTAAAAGAACTATTTCATTTCTCTCGGCAAAATACTACTTTGAAAGCTCAAAAAATTTAACCGAGATTTTAAACCTCCTTTTGATGAGAGTTCTATATCTAAACTATGTAGGTAGTGGATAATTCTATTGGAATAAGTCTTTTAGAAATAAGGAAAAGTTTTATATTTCCATGTGAATGCGATCTTAATCTTGAATCTGATTCAGTTGTAAAAGTAATCATTTTAGATTCTCCTAGCATTCAAAGGACATATGGATATTTCTACAACACGTCTCTTTAATATATAGTACGATATTTAATGAATGATTTGCAAGTAATTATATGCCAAAATCCACATAAAAAACTCTTTCATAGAACTGTCATATCTGAACATTAGATTGCACTACGGAAATGAACAAAAGTTTACAATAGTTCAAAGAGACTCATCGGGCATTTTTTCATTTCAATATAAAAGACTTATTCATTACTCAAGGGAAATATAGAAACTATTTGGTCAAAAGTAGCGCAGTATGAATGAAATAAAAATGTTTCCTGTAGCGCTATTAGAAATGGGAAAATTATTGGCAGGGAAAAGATCGGAAAAAAAAAGAAAAGCGGAGAGATGAAAACGAATTCCCAATTCCAATTCCAGTTTGAAATATATTTTGAAAATGACAGAATTATAGAAAGTGGAACATATTTAGAAATAAACCATTGAAATAATAATTGTGACAAAAGCAGTATACATAAACCAAGAATATAGAAAGATAAGTATGTAGAAATATGATAACACATGTGTATCAATTTACGTATATAGTGTAGTATTGGCTTTGAAATATATATATATATAAATATATATATAAAAGAGAATAATGAAAAGTGGAAAAATCCACATGTGCATTAAAGCTCGATGTTTTATTCAGGTCAACTCCTGCAAGGGACAACATCCAGGATGTAATCCGTGGGGTAAAATGGTGGTAGCAGAAATAAATGTTTTCAACCAAACCCTTTGGTTATTTCCTTTGAAATGTATATATATATATATATATCCTCAACATTCTCAAGGTTAACATATGTTGATGCCCTAAGGACAGACACTGGTCTGTTGGAGATGCAGGATATGGCAGCGATAACGAGGGACAGAGACCGCTGGAGAGTACTCGTCCATGGATCTCGGGAATTTTACCCGCCTTAGATAGATATATATATATTTATTTATTTATTAAAATAACAGATCAAAATTTAAGAAAAGAATCGCTGCTTTCATCCTTAACGGGATCTTCTGAAATATATATACATATACATATATACAAGTATATATATATATATATATTGTTATACTTTGGGAGGGTCATGTTGCCAATAAGAAACACACGCACCAGTGATTTCACTCCAATTTATTATAAATTAAATTTATAAATTTAAGAATTTAAGAATTTATAAATTTCTGGTTGGTTGGTTGGTTTCAGAAACGAAATATATATATATACATGTGCACATATACATGTATGTATGTATGTATATATATATATATATATATATATATATATATATACACACACACAAATATATATATGTATATGTGTATGTATTTATATATATATATATATATGTATATGTATTTTTATATATATATATATATATGTATGTTTGTGAAAAATACACATATAAAAATCACAGGGAAACGATACAGTACTATGAAGACATATATTAGTTTAACGCTTGATATATTAGGAAAAGTGTTTTAATATTTCGGGCATTAGTCCTTCATCAGAAGATAGAATGAGAGATAAAAGAAAAATAGAAAGATATACGACTCTAACTGACTTTCTTTCATTTCAAATCTAGCTTGTCCACTTAAGTAGCATGTTGATTTAACGATGTGTTTTTTAAAAATGTTTTTTCTATCTTTAATATGTATCTCTTGACGAAGGCCTAAATCGAAGTCTGAATCGAAGGCCGAAAGCCTGAATCGTTGAACTTTTTTCAATTTTTCATCCAAGCGTCAACCTAATAAGATTAATTGTTTTGTATCTCTGTGTTTCTCTTTTTTAAAATCTCCTTCTGTATATATATATATATAAAAAATTATAAGTTTGAAGAATAGTCAAACAAAACTTATCCAATTTTTTCTTCTTAGTCCGTAGAAATTAACTAGATAAATAATCATTTAAACGGAGCTAAATTTAATATGTAACTTTGAAGAAATAACAGATAAATGTTATCGATTCCCCTTTATGAAGAACAGTCAGATAAAATTTACATAATCTTTCCTCTTAGTCCGTAGAAATTAACTACACAAATAATCATTTAAACGGAGCTAAGTCTAAAATGTAAGTTTGAAGAAAAAAATAGATAAACGTTACCAAAAGAAAAAAAAAAGAAAATAGATAAACGTCATATATAAATATATATATATTGTTATACTTGGGGAGAGTAATATTGTTATAATATTGCCAGAAATAATAACAGAACACACTCACTATTTGGTTTGGTTTTCGCTTCTGTATCTTTTATATCTCCATAGTTTAATATATATATATATATATATATATATATATATATATATATATATATATATATATATATATATATATATATATATATATATAACTTTATCCCGCGTTCAATCCCGGTACTCAATACAAAGCAGAGTATACATATTTAATACAGAAAAGGCCTAGAACTGTTTCATTCGGGAGAAATCATCATATATCATGATATATAACATGTCCTGTGCATTTATGCCTAGCAAAGCCAATCTCTGTGCCAGTAACAGAAATAGGAGAGAAAGAGAGAGAAGGATATTGAAGAAAAATTCACTCAAGTACTGAAATGGTACTTGAAAGGATGTATATATATATATATATATGCGAAAATCGGATAAATGCTCTGCGGCATTCGTCACTGCGTTCAGAACCTGCCGAGACCAACTTTGCAGTACATCCTTTCAAGTACCATTTCAGTACTTGAGTGGATTTTTCTTCAATATCCTTCTCTCTCTTTCTCACTCTATTTCTCTTACTGGCACAGGACACGTTATATATCACAAGGGGTTTCACACGCCACTACCAGGACAACAAGACAACAGGGTCCAGAGATGGATAATGAAAGCGAATAAGATATGTACGGAGCCAACAATGTTTTTGTTAATTTGTATTCAGTAAAAGTAAGTTTAATAAGATGATGAATCCAGTTGAGATATTGGTGTATTAACGTTTGATAATTTATCTTTTGTGGACGCAGAATGAATGAACGGTGAAGAAGTTTGCTTGACAATTATTAGATCCAGAGATTGATACCACTGAGTAGCGTCTTGGGCAAATATCAGCTACTATACCCTCTAGTTGGATCACGGACGGGGAGATCTCTCACCAACTTTGTGGTGGGTAACATAGGTCTTCTCTTGTGAAAATGGATATAGCTTTCATTATGTAAAATCTCCCCATTTTGCCCCATTTCTCCCCGTTTTGGGGCCACTTTGTTCCATGGTAGTCCCCGTTTGGGTTTTTAGAGGTTGGCAGATCTGCTGTATTTCCAAGCTTCAACCTTGTCATACCCTGGGTCGTACTGTATCTCACTGAGAATTACATTAAACAAACACGTGTCTGTGGAAATCTCAGTCACATAATTTCACTAGCAGGATGTTCCGTTGATCCAACAATGGAACACACATCGTCGAAACAGACGGAGTTCCATTTATCAGTAAAACAGTTTGAGAAAAGATGTACATTTGTTATTAAGACAATGCAATGAATTAAAGAATATTATCGTTTAATTATATAGGAAGCTGGCAAGAGATAGATACATGATAGATTTTTCTCTTTCATGTTGACTTTAAACAAATCCCTTAATTATTTCTATTGATTGAATATTGAGCATTGCCGAAGGGTAATGGCTAAGTGTATACATCACTTCAGGGGGAAGAAATAGATCGATAATAGTTGATAAAGTTTTGTCAGCTGGGACACACAGACATTAACATACACACATATATGTACGTGTATATATATATATATATATATATATATATATATAGTATATATGCATATGTATTCACACATATACATATATATATATACATATAAAAACATATATATTTACACACACACAAACACACACACACACACACACTTATATATATATATAGGCAAGCAAAAGTGTATCGAAATAAAAACATCTCGATTTCGTTGTTCCTTAAAAGCTCAATACATTATTTTTATATATTCATATATATATATATATATATATATATATATATATATATATATATATATATATATATATATATATATATATGTGTGTGTGTGTGTGTGTGTGTGTGTGTGTGTAAATATATATGTATTTATATGTATATATATATATGTATATGCACACACACACATATATTTATATATATATACAGAGAGAGAGCGAGAGAGAGAGAGAGAGAGAGAGAGAGAGAGAGATACATATATGATGCATATTTGAGTATAAATATAATGATAATGAAACAGTACATAAAACAAATCTTATGTTGATCGGAAATGCATCTGATGGATGCAAATATTTAATGGATATAAAGAATCTTGCTAAACAAATTCAGAAACGAAAGACCGATATATAGTTAAATGTAAACCAATAGTAAAAATGTAGATCTAAATAACAGCATGTAGTCAATACTACAATGCATCTAATGCTAGATGCATACGGCATGACTTAGAAACTTGGTGCTATGCAATATATCCTGGAGTTGTTGGGAGACGCTATGTTATGTTTAATATGTACTGCATCGGCTAATATTGAACACAATTATGGACAGCAATATGTGGCCCAAACTTTAGCCAACATCTTTTCTGCTTTGTTGAGCATCAAATAGAAATGTCACATCCGATACAGGAAATGAAAAGGCAATTACGTTTTGAGTTCAAAGCCCGCCGAGGTTAGCTTTGCCCCAAAATTGTTAGCCATATGCCTAAATCAGAAATTATTACACACACACACACACACACACACACACACACACACACATACACACACACACACGCGCGCACACACACACACACACACACACACACACACACACACACACACACACACACACACATATTAAGGAATTTATCGCAGTCGTACCAACAATAAAGTAACACGAGTCGAATTATCTGAGATGACCCTATTTTCACTCAACGATGCACGAAGTAAATGTTTTCTTTTAGAGTAGCGACTCATTCGATTTAGAAAAGAAAAACTGCGAACTAACAACATAGACGTTTAAACCTCGTAGAGATGACAATGTCAAGAAATAACAAAGAAACAGTTTATTTATCTGGGCTGTAGGTGTTTCTAATGCATCAAATGTAACTGAAGCTGCAATCACAACTGTACATCAACGGCAATTGTAATATAGATATATATATATATTTTATAGTGGAAACAGTAAACAAAAACAACAACAACGTGGAAGCGAAGAGGCAGTACAAAATGTTAATATATATACATAAGTTTATCCCGGATTCAATCGGGGGTAACCACGGTAAGTAAGGTACTCAAGACATAGCAGAGTATACATATTTAATATAGAAATGGCTTCTACAGGACTAGAACTGTTCCATTCGGAGGGCTTCCTGATGATTTTTCCCGAATGAAACAGTTCTAGACCTGTAGAAGCCATTTCTATATGTATATATATATATATATATATATATATAAGTGGAAGCTTAGTAAAATCGAAGCTTTGGCTGTGGCCAAGCAAAGTCGACCTACAATAGGAATGAGTTAGCAAAGCACTCAGTTAGGGTAGGTCCTTAGAGTAATATCATACGTTTAAATAGCTTGACAACTTGAACATTGCAGTAGGCAAAACCCAACCACACAATACCAAAGTAACGAAAGAACTAACAGGTTAAAAAATATTCAGCAACGACAACCACAATGACAATAACAACATCACCAACTGTTCATACACAAGTAAAGTTATGAAGAGATGTAGAGATAGGGTAGACTCAAGAATCTGGTGAGAACTGGGGAGTGTTACAAATCATTTGTCCATACGAGAGTGTGATGGTAGAGATCAACATGTTCAACTGCCACGAGGTGGTCCCTCGAGGTGGTCCCTCGTCCTTTGTCTGATATATATATATATATATATAGGAAAATATTTAACCCCGACGGCACAGCTCAAGCCGTTTCGACGGCTATTTCTGAGTCCAAACGTCGAAACGGCTTGAGCTTTGCCGTCGGGGTTAAACATTTTCCTATTACATACTCTACTACCCTAAGTATTGAGTACTCTGGTGCGTTATGGTCCATCTTGTTCCTTACCACACTTCCTTCGTTATATATGTATATATATATACATACGTTTTATATATATTTATATATATATATATATATATATATATATATATATATATATATATATATATATATATATGTATATATATATATACATATATATATATATATATAAATATATATAAAACGAAGGAAGTACTGCCTGATGAGGTCACACCTAATAATAGCTGTCACTGAAATATATATAGCAGGAAATTATAATAAACGAAGCCAGCTTTAACATGTCTGACTTACTTATTTTATATATATATATATTTAAGCTTGTTGAATCCCAACAAATTAATTATAACCTCTGCATATATATATGTATATATATACAACCAACACATTCTCAAATAAACAACCAACACATACTCAAATAAACAACCAACACATACTCAAATATATACATGGCCCTTACTTTTCAACTTTCTAAAACTTTAGCTCCCACCGCCCTATCTTGTTCCAATTAACAAACAACCAATCTATGCAAAACTTTAGCTCAAGTGGATAACTGCAAGACGACCCTCATCGACCGTGAAAGAGATTTTTCAGAGAAAATTTGTTTACCTCTTATATGATTTTCTCTTAAATTAAAAAAAACAACTTAAGACTTATTCTTGGTATTAGAAGGGTAAGTGACAATACATATTACAGGGAAGGCAACTTGCTAAGCTGGGGACCGAGCGCAGGTATAAGGCAAACACCTATTTTTCGCTGTGGGAGCAACACAATTTTAATCTTCGGAAAATTACCTAAGGGCCACCCTAATATACATATATCCGTATGTGGTTGACAGCTGAGAGAAATGAGTACTCGGTATTGAGTAATATGTATATATATACATATATACAGATATATGTATATATATATATACAAGAAGAGCAAGGAAAGCAAGGATAAAAGGAGAGAAAGGAGACCAATGAGAAATGGAGAGCAAGGAGAGCAAGGAGAAAATGAGAGCAAGGAGAGCAATAAGAAAGGGAGAGCAAGCACAGCAAGACGAGGAAGAAGAAAGGGAGAAAAGGAGAAAAGGAGAGTAAGGAGAGCAAGGAGCGCAAGTATAAAAGGAGATAAAGGAGACCAATGAGAAATGGAGAGCAAGGAGAGCAAGGAGAAAATGAGAGCAAGAACAGCAATGAGAAAGTGAGAGCAAGGGGAGAAAGAAGAGCAAGGAGAAAAGCAGAAAAGGAGAAAAGGAGAGCAAGCAGATAAATGGTAAAAGATAAATGATAAAAGGAGAGCAATGAGAAAGTGAAAGCAAGGAGATCAAGGAGAAAAGGAGAGCAAGGAGGGTAATGAGAAAAGGAGAGCAAGGAGAAAAGGAGAGCAAGGAGAGCAATGAGAAAGGGAGAGCAATGAGAGCAGGAAGAGGAAGAAGAAACGAAGAAAAGGAGAGCAAGGAGAAAAGGAGAGCAATGAGAGCAGGGATAAAAGAAGAGCAAAGAGAACAATGAGAAAAGGAGAGCAATCAGATCAATGAGAAAAGGAGAGAAAGGAGAGCAATGAGAAAATGAGAACAAGGAGAGTAATGAGAAAAGGAGAACAAGGATAGCAAGGATAAAAGGAGAGCAAGGAGAACAAGGAGAACAAGGAGAGCAAGGAGAGCAATGAAAAAGGGAGAGCAAGCACAGCAAGACGAGGAAGAAGAAAAGGAGAACAAGGAGAGCAATGAGAGCAAGGATAAAAGAAGAGCAAAGAGAGCAATGAAGAAAGGAGAGCAACGTGATCAATGAGAAAAGGAGAGCAAGGAGAGCAATGAGAAAATGAGAACAAGGAGAGTAATAAGAAAAGGAGAACAAGGAGAGCAAGGATAAAAGGGGAGCAAGGAGAGCAAGGAGAAAAGGAGAAAAAGAAGAGCAAAGAGAGCAATGAGAAAGGGAGAACAAGTAGAGCAAGACGAGGAAGAAGAAAAGGAGAAAGGGGGAGCAAGGAGAAAAGGAGAGCAATGAGAGCAAGGATAAAAGAAGAGCAAAGAGAGCAATGAGAAAAGGAGAGCAATGAGAGCAATGAGAAAAGGAGAGCAAGGAGAGCAATGATAAAATGAGAACAAGGAGAGTAATGAGAAAAGGAGAACAAGGAGAGCAAGGATAAAAGGGGAGCAAGGAGAGCAAGGATAAAAGGGGAGCAAGGAGAGCAAGGAGAGCAAGGAGAAAAGGAGAAAAGAAGAGCAAAAAGAGCAATGAGAAAGGGAGAACAAGTAGAGCAAGACGAGGAAGAAGAAACGGAGAAAAGGAGAGCAAGGAGAAAAGGAGAGCAATGAGAGCAAGGATAAAAGAAGAGCAAAGAGAGCAATTAGAAAGGGAGAGCAAGGAGAGCAATTAGAAAATGAGAACAAGGAGAGTAATGAGAAAGGGAGAACAAGGAGAGCAAGGAGAGCAATGAGAAAAGGAGAGCAATGAGAGCAAGGAGAGCAATGAGAAAATGAGAACATGGAGAGCAATGAGAGCAATGAGAAAGGGAGAGCAATGAGAGCAAGGATAAAAGAAGAGCAAAGAGAGCAATGAGAAAAGGAGAGCAAGGAGATCAATGAGAAAAGGAGAGCAATGAGAGCAATGAGAAAAGGAGAGCAAGGAGAGCAATGAAGAAAGAAGAGCAAGGAGAGCAAGGATAAACGGAGAGCACGGAGAGCAATGAGAAAAGGAGAGCAAGGTATGCTGGAAGCAGACAAAGGTGAAGAAGAGGAAAAAGAAAAAAAATCAACGTCTTTTGTAACTCCTAGTGCAAACACTTTCTTCACAGGATTTTCTATCAGCAACGATTTCCTTCAACATGGAAGTATGATCTTGGTTACAAAAGTGGACTTAAAAAACTTGAGAAGACAGTTGTTGTGAATGACGTTACAGAAAGAGGTGTCAAACTCATTCAGGATTAAAATAACATTCTCACAAAAGATGAAACTGAGAAACTTACAGATCGTTACCGAAAACTGAAAAACACGCCTAACTGCCACTAAATCCTCTCTTATGCAAAAATAATTGTTTCTACGTTAGGCACAAGGCCAGCAAAAATAATGTTCAATATTCAGTGTTCAGTGTTCACATTATGTTTTTGATTCTATTGAAATTATTGTTGTAAATAAAAATGCGTTTCTCTTATAGAAGTTGTGTGCTTTATTAAGAAAACCTAATATTTCTTAAGTTTTTCATGTTATTTCAGGAATTTTTCAAATTAAATATTGGTAAATTTGATTCAGAACGTTTTTAAACATTTGCTGGGGTTGCCTGGATGTGTCCAGATAAATTTCTCTAAGAAGAAAAAAGAAAATGGCTTTTGAACAGAATTGATCGTTGCGTATACTATGTTCCAACTTCAAGGCCTTTGAGGGTCACCTAACAATTGTCCGATTGAGCTGAAATTTTACACAGCCCGTGATTTTGTTAGTTGAATCAGGATTAGGAGGTGGGAGTAGCAAAAGTTTAACTTTCGGAAAATTACCTATTGCTAAGAGCCACCTTAATATATATATATATATATATATATATATTATTTTATTTTATCATGAGTTAAGGGTCTATTGATTTTCCCCTGGATTTCACTAAATTCTGTTGGATGAATCTATATCCTGATTCTTTTTGAATTGAGTTTGAATTATTTTTCCCACATCTTACGTTAACTATTTTCCCTAAAATAGCATAAATTAAATATTTTCAAACTTAACTTTCGGAAAATCTCCTTCTACATATATTCCCTCTCTCTATATATATTATCTCAGCGGCTCTCATTGACAGCTTTCCCTGATGAATTGTAGTATCATACATTTTAAAATCTCTATGACTGTTACATTAAGCAACGTTTTTCTTACTCACACATTCTCTATTGAATTTATTACGTTTCCGCATTTTCTCATTATTAGGGTATAAATGTTAAACTTTCTCTTAGGTTAATCACTACCTTGATTAAATCTTAACCATTTAACATCTCAGGGTATGTCATGTATCATTATATTTTGTCTGATGAGGACGTACTGTTGTACATCTGAAATATGTATAATAAAATGTAATTGATAAAAAGAACATCTATTTTATTAATATTTGTATTTTTATATATATATATAGTAATAATAATAAATTTGAAGACTAATCTGTTATTTTAATAAATATATATATAT
>OZ024742.1:299742529-299755029 GCA_964016885.1 Eledone cirrhosa | reverse complement strand
GTGCGTGAAGGACCAGTCGACATGTGCAAGATCATGACTGATCGCTTCCCAGTTTGCATTGTGGAAATCCATAGCGTCAAACGGATGGACAGGAGAGATGACATTGGGTTTGTATATTGGACGGTGGAATCTCAGATCACAGAGAACCATGTCATGATCAGAGAGTAGAGTTTTCTCCACTGCAATATTGTGGATATTTTCAGTGTGATTGCTGAAAATTAAGTCTAGGACGTTTTTGTGGCACCTCGTTGGTTCGAGCACTAGTTGGGATAGGAAGAAATCATCCATGAAGTCAAGAAGCGATTCCACAGCTTCCCTGTCAGAGGTTGAGGCAGAAGAACCTGGTGGCAGGGTGTTTGTGGACCAGTCAACTCCGGGGAGGTTGAAGTCCCCCATCATTAAGATGTTGTCAGGGTGACACTCTTGGATGAAACACTTTATGCTGTTGAGGCATTCCTTGAAGCATGGTACAGGCGTTTGGGGTGGCCTATAGAGCCCAACTACTAATAGGTTGTTGGTTTGACTGAATACAGTGACTGCCTCCCAGTATCCATTAGTGAATATGTTCATAGCCTCTGTTGAGAAAGAATTATGGACATAAATGGCAGTTCCGCCCTTTCTTCTGCCAGCGCGATCAGCACGGATGGCTTTGAAATTTTTCACTTTCACCTCGGCTTCCAAGTGGAGGTTACTGAGATGGGTTTCAGTGAGGACGAAGAAAGGGATGTGGTTTGGATGGACATCAATCCAGTCCTCCAGGAATTTGATCTTCCATTTTTGAGTATTGGTGGAAGGGCTGATGCCTTGGGCGTTAAGCAAAAATGTAGAGGCGAGAGTGGATGGTTTTAATTGTTTTGGTGTGTTGTTAATTTGTTTGTTTGTTAATGGCAGCAATGGGAGTTTGTGCAGTGGGGTGATAGTGGAGGGTGGTGCTGGGTGATAGCTCGAATGTTTTTTTCCAGTTCTTTTGCCAGATTCATTATGGCTAAAAAAGAGGAAGAAGTTTCCTGTTTAGAAGACTGTTGGTGACTGTGGTAGTGGTTATTTTTATGTAGGTTATGGTTTTTGTTTTTGCTTTTATTTTTAATTTTATTTTCATTTATCCGACGGGTCCCCGGGAGATGGGTAAAGGGACAATCCCGGTCTAAACACAATCTGTCTCGCAGGGAAAAACGGCAGATTTGTGGATTCCTTGTTTGAGTTATTGGTGGTTGTGTTGGTGTTAAATTAGAGTATGTATTATGGTGGTGGCTGTTTGTGGGGATAGATCGTTTTGTCCTAGGTAAATGGGTGAATTTGCAGCCACTATCCGTACATATTCTATAGCGTAGAGAGTAGCGGCAAATGATGGGGTTTCGAGTGGGTGGGTATGTGGGTGTGGGTGTTGTGAGAGGTGTAGATGATGGTTTGGGTAGGATTTGACGACCTTTGTGGACTGTGGGAGGGAGAGTTCTTGTTCTGGTATTAGAAGGTAAATTCCTTGACATAGCAGTAGACAAAAATGTTGTAGTAGTAGTAGTAGTAGTAGGCAGAGATGTTGGCAGTGGTGATGATTGGACTGCTGGGCCAGAGAAAGGATGTGGCGTTTCATGCTGTGAGACAGAGGCTACTGGGGGGGTCAATAGTTTCATTTAGTAGATCGGCCATTGTTGATGAATCAAGGAGTGGTTCACACTGTTGTTGTCGTTGTTGTTGTTGTTGCTGTTGTTGATGTTGTTGTTGTAGCTGTTGTTGATGTTGTTGTTGTAGCTGTTGTTGTTGTTGCTGTTGTAGCTGTTGTTGTTGTTGTTGCTGCTGCTGGACAGCATTCGAAGAGAAAACACACCGTAGTTTATCCAAATGTTTATTGATTAATTTAAAAGCAATTTCGATTTGCTTTAATTTATTTTGAATCTGTTGTTCAGATCGAGTTTTCAAAAATTGAACTGTACGTTTAGCAATGTCGTTCAGAGATGAAGCATGTATGTCTTCAGTTTGGGAAAGGCAATGCCATGTGTTTATTAGAATGTCGATTTCATTATCAGACCAGTTCTGTTTGGATTTTTGCTGGTTAGCCATTCTAGTTTTGAGTGTGTGTGTGTTTTAGTTAAGTATTTCAATATATATATATTTTTTTTAAAATTTATTTTTGATTTATTTTTGTTTTTTGTTTTTCTTGTGTGTGAGTGAGAAGCGTATATATATAAATATGAGTATATATATATATATATATGTATATTCTGGTTATTTGAAATTAATTAAGTTAATGAAAAGACGAAAGTATATAATAATAATTTGTAGTTAAAGGAAAATGTACTCACAAGTTCGGGTGTGTGTGTTTTAGTTAAGTATTTCAATATATATATATTTTTTTTTAAAATTTATTTTTGATTTTTGATTTATTTTTGTTTTTTGTTTTTCTTGTGTGTGAGTGAGAAGCGTATATATATAAATATGAGTATATATATATATATATATGTATATTCTGGTTTTTTGAAATTAATTAAGTTAATGAAAAGACGAAAGTATATAATAATAATTTGTAGTTAAAGGAAAATGTACTCACAAGTTCGGGTGTGTGTGTTTTAGTTAAGTATTTCAATATATATATATATTTTTTTTAAATTTATTTTTGATTTTTGATTTATTTTTGTTTTTTGTTTTTCTTGTGTGTGAGTGAGAAGCGTATATATATAAATATGAGTATATATATATATATATATGTATATTCTGGTTATTTGAAATTAATTAAGTTAATGAAAAGACGAAAGTATATAATAATAATTTGTAGTTAAAGGAAAATGTACTCACAAGTTCGAAAACACGTGGTTTCAAATATATAATAATATAGATGTATGAAAAATGTATTAACCGGTCAATTTTCAAATATATAATAATATAGATGTATGAAAATGTATTAACCGGTCAATTTTTGTTTGTTTGGTTTTGTCTTGTGGTTTTGTTTTGTGGCTGTGTGACTTGCTGCTTACTCGGGGAGAGAAGTAAAAACACGTCCTTATACTTCAACTGCTCAACTGCTATATCATATATATATATACATATATATATATATATATATACATATATATATATACATATATATATACATATATATATATACATATATATATATATATATATACATATATATATATATATATATATACATATATATATATATATATATATATATATATATATATATATATGTATATACATATATATATATATGTATATACATATATATATATATATATATATATACATATATATATATATATATATATACATATATATATATATGTATGTATATATATATATATATATATATATATATATATAAGACTCAGGACCCCGACGGCAGAGCTCAAGCCGTTTCTACGGCTATATCTGGACTCCTTTCATATTAGCCACTCTACTACCCAAAGTATCGAGTACTCTGGTGCGTTATGGTCCACTTGGTTCTTTACCACACTTCCTTCGTTATATATATATATATATATATATATATATATATACTACCATGACTGAATCTTAACCATCTACTAAGTCAGGGTATGTCATGCATCATCTTATTTTATCTGATGAGGACGTACTGTTGAAGATAGCTTAGTACCTCTGAAATATGTATAATAAAATATACTTGATCACACGAATGTCTATTTTTGTTAATATTTTGAATTAATATTAATAACTCCGGAAAACCATAGCTCTTGAGTGCTTCCAATCTATCGTAAAACTCATTCTTTAATTTATTCATTGAACCTTGTTTAACCTTTAAATATATATATATATATATATATATATATATATATATATATATATATATATATATATATATATATATTTATTAAAATAACAGACTAAAGTTTAAGCAATACATATGGCGAGTGTTTTCGCCTATGCTTGTGTATGTACGTATATGGATGCGTGTATGTATTTATTTAATTTCATTTACCTCTGTATTTTATTTACTTTATTCTTAACTCTGAAGCCGAGAATCATTCGGTTTCCTAGTTAGAATTTTAGTCTACGACTTCAGTTATACAATTTACGTGGTTTTGTCTTTGCGTGCAATTGTTCTCCCCGCTCCACATATGACGTATTATCTTCGTTTTCTTCGTTCATTGCCAGAGAACGTCTCTATGAACCACCTAATAGAATATTAGTCTACGACTTCTTTTATACCATTTACGTGATTTTGTCTTTGCGTGTAATTGTTTTTCAACGCTCCTATTAATGACGTATTATATTCGTCTTTTCCCGTTCTTTGCCAGGGAACGTTTCCACGAACCAAAGTATTGTCTTCCTGTCTTCCTCCGGTTGCAACGTTTTTTGAAATATTCATTTCTGCGTTCACAGATTGACTTTGTTAGTTTCAGAAGATCCCGTTAAGGGTGAAAGCAACGATTCTTTGCTTAAACTTTAATCTGTTATTTTAATAAATATTTGCTCTACGGTTCTTATATATTTGATATATATTTATCCTTATCGAGCCTTCTTTGGATTTTAGTCTTCAAATTGATTATTATTACTATATATATATATATAACGGTAGAGGGTCGGACGTCATGCTTTGACGCAAAGAGTTACGGCCCTTTCCATTCTGAGTTCAAATCCCGCCAAAGTAAACTTTGCCTTTCATCCTTACGGGGTAGATAAAATAAAGTACCAGTAATGCACTGGGTCATTGCTGGCCTTGTGCTGAAAGTAGAAACAATTATGTATATTAAGGCTAAAAAGTAATTCTTGTTATTCCGGAGTTTTGCCTGTTTATCACAGGGTCATCATGCGAAACTTCTAAGTAACAAGATTCATTTTAGCCTTAATATAAATGCATATTAAAATTAGAATTTTAATATGCATTTATATTAAGGCTAAAATGAATCTTGTTACTTAGAAGTTTCGCATGATGACCCTGTGATAAACAGGCAAAACTCCGGAATAACAAGACTTACTTTTTAGCCTTAATATACATAATTGTTTCTACTTTCAGCACAAGGCCAGCAATGACCCAGTGCATTACTGGTACTTTATTTTATCTACCCCGTAAGGATGAAAGGCAAAGTTTACTTTGGCGGGATTTGAACTCAGAATGGAAAGGGCCGTAACTCTTTGCGTCAAAGCATGGCGTCGGACCCTCTACCGTTACTGCCAATCCACAGACAGAGAAACACACAGACACACACACACACACACACACACACACACATATATATATATATATATATAAAGTAAATTGTGCATACATGAATCGTTTTTGGCGCCAAGTTTGGAGATTCATTTGTGTATTCACATGTTCGTCAAACAATACATCTTTTCTGATGAAACTGTGAATACACAGGCGAAATTCCAGAGTAATAGTATTCTAACTTGGCATTAATAAAGAAGATATTAATTTACTCTACGATATTGAGCACTCATTCTCGTAACCTTCAATACAAAGCGTATGTACACTTTCGCAAGATGAGCGTATATACAATTTGCAAGATAAGAATGGTACAATGTATTATTGCCCAAGAGCCCAATGCAACGCTTGTAATCTTGTTATCACAATTCAAAATATATTCTCGATTATTCCTACCGTCAAAGATAAATATAAAGATAGTGGAACAATGTACGACATGGTAGTATGTATACTCTAGTGTTGATATATGCTAGGTTTTAATTCCTATCTTCACTAACTGAATACGTTTAAGATATTTAATATATTACTTACATGGAATTATGTAAAAATTGGAGGATAAATATTAGTTACTGGTTTCAGTAAACTGTAGCCATGTTTTAAAGAGATTTTAACACTTTTATTTTTACAAATATATATTTTTATATACACACACATATATATCATACATACATGAATGCATACATGAATACATACATGTATACATACATACATACATACATGATGATGGCTGCAACTCGATACTTAAGCATGAGCATCACGGACATGGCTTCCTAGTCCTGCTAGGGACTTGCCTATGGCCAGCAATACCATGTATTGCAAAAGAATATGTCACATATTAAGCAATGTCTGTGCTTGAAGCTTTGTTAATTTAGGAAAGGGCTTGCACGGGGCCAATTCCACTCTCTGAAAATCGAATGCATTTGTCCCGAAAGAAGAACATACATATATGGAGTTCTGACAAGTTTATGGCAACCCACCTTGAAGTATATATTTATGCAATACAGGAACAAGAAATCCTTACCGAATATCTGCTACACAAAAGAGGAGGGCCATCAGTCGACAATAAATGTAGGCTTTGTAAAACAAAGATCGAAGATGTTAGCCACATTGTTACCAACTGTGAAAGAATATCTTCTCGTTATTACCTCCATATGGGAGACGATGTGATAGCTAGAACCATCTGGAATGCACTAAAGAAAACAAAATTAAAAACAAATGAGGAGGAATATGTTGAGATAGATGGCACTAAGGAATACTGGTGGACCCTGAAAATAAAAACTGTCACCAAATTAAAGCACAACCGGCCAGATATTACTGTTTGGGACCACACATTGAAAATGTGTTCTGTTGTGGAGATCAGCTGCCCACTTGAGTAAACGTTATCAGAAAAATACAGGAGAAGGAGGACATCTACGGACCAATGATGAGGAGTTTGCAGATCCAGTATCCAAGATGCACCTTCAGATTTATACCCATTATTATTGGAGTGACAGGTTATATACCAGCCCGCTTGGACCAAAGTATGACTGAACTTGGATTTGTAGACAAAAAGCGCAGTTCCTTAATTCATAGACTAAAAATGGCTGCGATACCTGGCACCTTCAAAATTTGCAAAACATTCTTACGATTCAAGAGATGACAATTTCTTTTTTTTTACAACCTTGCCACCAGGAAGGTGGCCGGTCAAAAATGTACTCGAAATTAAGAGAAAGAGAAACATACATACATGATGGCTGCCGCCTCGAGTATGGCCATTGCACGATATACCATTAATAATAATTATCAATTAATGCTATCATGCAATGCCTGTGCGTGAACTTTTTTTTTTAAGTGAGGAAAGACTGTGCACTGAGTCAATCCCACTCTCTGAGCGACAATAGCTATAACCAAAAAAGAAGAAAAGATCAACATCATCGGTAACTACTGAGCCGCAGGTTTTATATCGGAGTTATCCCAGTTTCCTGAGTTGCCTTCTCCTAGAAGAATGCTCTGACAAAGTCTAGGGTCCTTCACTCCCAGTGGTTTAACCGCGCGATCGCGTATCCAGCCCGATTATTTCTATGTCCCCGCGCATACATATGTACATACGTTCATACATGCATACATGATCTTTATAGTTTGAATCATTCTGTAATATTAACAAGTTAACGAGATTATTCTACTAACAGGACAAACAAGAACACTACGAAAGTTAAGAATTTAAACATGCAATTTATTGATAATCTTATTTGGTGATGAAATAACACGAAAAAAGAAACAAATATAGGAGGCAGATGGATGTGATGAGATGTGAAGGTGAATTGATGTGTATGTATTCATGTATGTATGTAGCTATATACGCTTGTAGGTATGTACATTTGTGTGTATGTATGTACGTATGTATGTATGTTTTTGTGTGTATACATATGTATGTGTGTATGTTTGCGTGTATTTATGTCTATATGTATGTACGTTTTTGTGCATACATACATGCATGTTTATCTGTTTGTGTATTGGTATGTATGTATGTTTTCTCTTTCTCTTAATTTCGAGTATATTTTTTTGACCGGCCACCTTCCTGGTGGCAAGGTTGTAAAAGAAAAGAAATTGTCATCCCTTGAATCGCAAGAATGTTTTGCAAATTTTGAAGGTGCCAGCTATCGCAGCCATTTGTAGACTATGAATTAGGGAGCTGCGCTTTTTGTCCGCAAATCCAAGTTCAGTCATACTTTGGTCCAAGCGGGTTGGTATATAACCAGTAGCACCAATAATGATGGGTATGAAGCTAAAGGTGTATCTTGGATACTGGATTTGTAAACTCCTCATCAATGGTCCGTAGATGTCCTCCTTCTCCTGCATTTTTCTGACAACGTTTACATCAAGTGGGCAGCTGATCTCCACAACAGAACACGTTTTCAATGTATGGTCCCAAACTACAATATCAGGCCGGTTGTGCTTTAATTTGGTGGCAGTTTTTATTTTCAGGTTCCACCAGTATTCCTTAGTGCCATCTGTCTCAATATATTCTTCCTCGTTTGTTGTTAATTTTGTTTTCCGAAGTGCGTTCCAGATGGTTCTAGCTATCCCATCGTGTCTCATGGGGAGGTAGTAGCGAGATGACATTCTTTCGCAGCTGGCAACAATGTGGCTTACATCCTCGATCTTTGTTTTACATAGCCTACATTTATTGTCAGCTGCTGGCCCTCCTCTTTTGTGCAGCAGATATTTGGTAGGGAGTTCTTGTTCCTGTATTGCATAGAGATATCCCTCAAGGTGTGATGTCATAAACTTGTCGGAACTCCATGCCAGGCTTTTTGAGTGGTTTATCCCCTCTATGGTCTGTGTTTTACGCCTCAAGTATCCATGCACAACTTTTTCTGTAAATTGGTCAATTTTTTTATCTTGTTTGAACATTGAATAGGATCTTCCGATTTCTCTGGGTGAGAGATTTATATCAGGCTTTATTCCATATCTCTCCTCCAGATCAGTCGCTATTCTAATGATATTTCTTTTTTCATGGTCATAAACCTGGGCAAGATGGTTGCCAACCTTTTTCCTCTGTTGAAGGTGTTGCTTCAGTGTTACTATCCGGGTCTCATATGTTGTTAATATTGATTTTAGACCCCGGCCACCTTCCTTGCGTGAGAAGTATAGCCTATCCACATCACCATTGATGTTAAAGTTCCCAGTAACACTGAGAAGTTTTCGAGTTCTAACATCCATCTCACTTAGTTCTTGCAATGACCAGTTCAGTAGGCCAAATGTTGGCGTTAGAATTGGCACAGCATAAGTATTGTGGGCAATGTATTTGTTGTATGCTGACAGTTCTGATGACCATATTTTCTTTACTCTTCTGAGTTATTCAGTTCTGGTTCTCTCCTTATTTATGGGTCCATCATATCTGACATTCTCATCCTGTCCAAGATATCTGTAGTTGTCACCTGACTGCAGAGGTTGTATTGTCAGGCCGTTCATCTCTAGATTTCTAGAGGAGGGCACAGCTCTTCCACGTTTTACTGCCAAATATGCACACTTGGACTCACCAAATTTCATTTTGATGTCGGTTGAAAATTGTGTAATGAGGTCCAATTGTTTCTTGATGTCATTGATATTTGGCCCATACAACTTCAGGTCATCAACAAAGAAAAGATGGGAGATACTTCTGGGCCCACTTCTTTGTCCACCTTGTTTCCTGAGTAGGTAAGATAGTGGATTCAGTGAGAGAACGAAGAGTAGCACTGACAAGCTATCACCTTGAAAGATGCCCTTCTGGTAATGTATCTTATCAGTCTTAACCTGCTCCTTCTCACCTCTAAGGATCAAACTGGTGTACCAGTTCTTGGTCAGGCGTTCAACAGCAGCTACCAATGGTTGTGGGACTTTAGCTTACTGTAAAGCCTTAACAATCCAACCATGAGGTACACTATCAAATGCTTTTTGATAGTCCAGCCACACGACAGTCATGTTTCTGCGATTCTTTGTTGTTTTTTCCTGAATCATTTTGTTAGTTAGTAGGTGATCTATGCAACCCCACACCTCCCTCTTTCCACCAGCTTGCTCAGGTGTTATGATGTTGTTGGTAGCACAGTGATCCTGTAAGAACAGGTTAAGGCACCCAGTATATAATTTATACATGATGTTTTGGCAGGCAATTGGGCGGTAATTTTTAGCAAGGGTGGTTTGGCTATTTTTGGGAATGAGGAGAGTAGAGGCAGTTGATAACCATCTGGGCAGTTCTTGTGTGCCCTTAATGGTTTCTGTAAACAGCCGTATGAGATCTTGCCGATAGAAAGTGAAATTCTTCAACCAGTATCCTGTAATGAGGTCTGGGCCTGGCGATTTCCTATTCGACATTTTCTGTAGAGCTGTTTCCAGTATTGACCCATCTATGTCATATTGTTTTGTCTGGACATGTTGGCAGTAGTCCTGTTCCAGTTCTTTTAGCCAATTAGTTTGTCTGTTGAATCCGTCATCCGTTTCCCATACAGATCTTCAGTAGCTCTCAACCTGTTCTTTTGAAGGGGTGTCATTTACAGAGATTGAGCTTTTGCCACCGAAGCTGCGATAAACTGATTTAGGATCTCTGGCAAACAATCTATTTAGCACTTGTCGTTTATGTGCTGTTGACTTATATTTCAATCTTTCTGTTGTAGCTGTGAGTTGTTGTTTCAACTGGTGTAATTTGGAGTTCAAAGTTTTAAATTTTGTATCTCCAAATCTTCTCTCTAACTTTATCTTTAGGTCTTCCTGGTGTCGTGTGAGGTTGCTCTCTATGTTGCATTTCATAACGACTGCGATATGTGAGATACTTCGTCTCAGGGACAACATTTTGGATTTTAAATTTCGCATCCACGCTGGTTCAGGCTTTCTGCTTGTATCTTGATTGCGTGGTTTTAGATGTGTGTTATATGATAGCAATGTGACAGCTGAAACATATAACAAAACATTAAGCGTTTCAAATGTCGTTTCTACACCTTTAGATCGTATAGCCTTCAGATAACTGCCAGCTATTTCGTTCACCGCTTCCAATTCCAATTTAGTGGGTTCTTTACTGACTCTAGTGTTGTATGGTCTGTCACTCACATTAAGGCTGTGTATCTCTTGAAACATATCGTTCCATATCACTTGTAGGGAGCCCACAAGTTTTTGGTGCTCTGTTTGTTCAGTAGAGTCATGAATTTCAGCCTCGTTGTTGATGTGGTGACAATTACTACTAGAGTCAGCTGACCTTTCTATGTATGTATGTATGTATGTATGTATGTATGTATGTATGTATGTATGTATGTATGTATGTATGTAAGAATGTATGTATGTATGTATGTATGTACGTATGTATGTATATATACAAATTAGAAGAATTCCCAGTAGGGATTAGTGAGCGTCTTATGTCCATGAGAATTCCGCCGGACAAAGGAAGATATGCGACCCTGGTGAGTGTGTATGCTCAAACTATGAATTCTGTCGTTGAAGTAAAAGTGTCCTTTTACCATGCCTTGAAAGGTGTTTTAAGAAATATCCCTCAGGCAGACAAAGTCATCGTGCTTGGTAACTTTAATGCTAGAGTGGGTAGGGATTTTAACACATGGAATGTAATCGGAAGGCATGGGGTGGGAAGGTGTAACAACAATGGTATGCTCCTGCTGCAGATGTGTGAGGAACTGGATCTGTGTGTTACCAACACCATGTTCCAACAAAAGAACAAATTCAAGACCACATGGATGCATCCTGCATCTAAGAAATGGCATATTTTGGACTACGTCCTAATCAGGATGCGTGACAGACAGGATGTGCAGTGTGTTCGTGCTCTTCGTGGAGCTGAGTGCTGGACGGACCACCGCCTAGTACGCGCAAAAGTGAAACTAATCACTAAACGTAAAATCCGGGCTCCTGGTGTTACCCTGACTAGGAGACTGAATGCTGCTCGTCTTATGGGTGAAAATGTGAAGAGGACATTGGCTGCAGATCTTGGTGAGGATTGGCCGACTCTTAAAACGTCGGTTTATGATGTAGGCAGGCGTGTTCTGGGATTGGTGCAGAGAAAACATCAGGACTGGTTTAATGAGAATGATGTACATATAGAAGACTTGTTGGCTGATAAGAGGCGTGCTCTGTCACGCTACTTGACGGCAAAACCACAGGAGAGGAATACGTTGCATGAGGAACTCAAGAATGTAAAATCACGTGTTAGGCGGAGTCTTTCTCAGATGAAGGATCAGTGGTGGAGTGAGAAGGCTGGTGAGATACAAACTGCGTCATATTCCAATAACACAAAGCTGTTTTACAGTCTCTTGCGTAAGGTTTATGGACCGTCTTCTTCTCTGGTGACACCGCTCCGCAGCAAGGATGGCAAATAACTTCTTCGTGACTCATAAAGAATTCTACGAAGGTGGCGAGAGCACTTTGATGATCTTTTGAATCAGCCGTCTGTCGTCAGTGAAGATTTCCTCAATCTCATTCCAGAAAGTCCTGTGAAAATAGCTCTCGCATAACCTCCGACGCTCGTGGAGATGGCAGTGGCTATCTCGAAGCTGAACAGTGGAAGGTATCCAGGTATGGATGGCATACATGCTGAGCTCCTACAATATGGTAGTGAGAGACTCCTGCAACATCTTCACTCTTTGTTTGGCAGGATATGGGCTAATGAATCCGTACCTGAAGACTGGAGAGATGCAGTAATGGTGGTCTTGTACAAGGGAAAGGGTAACAGGAATGATTGTGGGAACTACAGAGGTATATCATTGCTTTCTGTCGTAGGGAAAGTTTTATGTAGGGTGCTTCTGGACCGTCTGCTGACACACATTGCAGATTGTGTTCTTCCTGAAAGTCAATCTGGTTTTCGTGCTGGACGCGGCAC
>OZ024742.1:299710029-299737529 GCA_964016885.1 Eledone cirrhosa | reverse complement strand
AGTCAAATCATCTGTGAAACATATGTATCGATCGATTTTGAGTAAAAACATTTTAAAGTGAAAATTCGTCGCATGAAACAATATATACACTCTGCTATAGCATTGAATGGTCACAATGATACCGCCTCAAGTAATCAACAAAATTACTGAATAATCTACATTATATAGTGGATTGGCAGTATCAGTAGAAGGTCGGACGCCATGCTTTCTAGCATAGTTGCCTCCCTTTACAGTCTGAGTTCAAATCCCACCAAGGTTAACTTTGCCTTTCATCCTTACGGGGTAGATGAAATAAAGTACCAGTAATGCACTGGGTAATTTGCTGGCCTTGTGCCAAAAGTAGAAACAATTATATATACATACATAAGCGGTGGATTGGCAGTATCGGTAGAGCATCAAACACCGTGCTTTGCAGCATAGAGTTATGGCCCTTTGTGTTCTGAGTTCAAATCCGCCGAGGTTAACTTTGCCTTTCATCCTTACAGGGTCGATAAAATAAAGTACCAGTGATGCACTGGGATAATCGCTGGCCTTGTGCTAAAAGTAGAAACTCAATGGCGGTGGATTGACAGAATCGGTAGAATATATATATAACAAATATATATATATATATAACAAATAGTTTATCGCTCAACATGGCTGAATACAATAAATGTAATCTGAGTTTTTCGAATATTAATAATAATATTGGATTTGTTTACAATTATGCAAACAGCCTCTTCAAAACCATGTCAGTAGAATAACTCCGTCACTCTTGCTCTTGTGTTGGCATGTAAACAGAACTGCAGACACTGTTTCTAGGGGATTAGCCTTCATCGGTATAGTATAGTGTTTACCTGCCAACTGTCAGAGCTAGTGATATATATATATATATATATATATATATATATATATATATATATATATATATATATAAACGTTTGGAGTTGGAAGGCCAAGACAATGCAGGTATGGATATAGAATATAAATGCAAATGCAAAAGATGTTGACAATTAGTCTTTTACCTTAAATTTATTTAAATATCCTTAATTTTCGAGATAATATCTCATCTTCGGAGGGAAGTAATTAGAACAGTGGATTAACCCCTTTACTTCCCTCCGAAGAAGAGATATTATCTCGAAAATTAAGGATATTTAAATAAATTTAAGGTAAAAGACTAATTGTCAACAACATCTTTTGCATTTGTATTTATATTCTATATCCATACCTGCATTGTCTTGGCCTTCCAACTCCAAACGTTTATACCTCATTACGCAATGCTTCAAGTAAACTACAACTTCCTCCATATATATATATATATTATGTTTGATATGGCTTATGCTGGACTAGAACTGTTTCATTCAAAATAAATCATTGTGATTTCCTTTGAATGAAACAGTTCTGGTCCTGTAGGAGCTATTTCTATATCAAATATGATGTTCCCACTCAACTAATGTATTGAGTAACTTACTGTGGTTACCCCCGATTGAACCAGGGACTCTCTCTCTCTCTCTCTCTCTCTCTCTCTCTCTCTCTCTCTCTCTCTCTCTCTCTCTCCCTCTCTCTCTCTATCTATCTCTCCTATCTCTCTCTCTCTCACACTCACACATATATATGTGTGTATGTGTGTGTGTGTGGGTGTGGGGGTTGTGTGTATTTTACAAATGTTTTGAACAAATATAATTAAATGTATCCCCCCCCCCGCAATCTCCTGCCCACCCCTAGGCAGAAATAGAAGGATTGGCCTGACTCGATTTCAATGTTTCACGTCACAGTGATGGCTAACAAATTTGAAGCACTTATAAATGTCTTCAACACCTGATGGAATCGTAGGGACACCGACAAGCCCATACCTCTCCATGTCATATCATAACCGATTTCTTCTTCTTCTTCTAGAGAGAGAGAGAGAGAGAGAGAGAGAGAGAGAGAGAGAGAGAGAGGTGAAAAGGAAAGTGATAATGAAAGAGAGAAAGACAGAAAAAGAGAGAGAGAGTGAAAAAGAAGAAGGAATGTAAGAAATAGACTTAAAATAATTGACCCTGTATTGGATTGGTATTTTCCTTATCGCAGTGGTTCATAAAGTGGGTTCCAAGGCTTCTGCAAAGGAGTGTCTGAGGTTCCGTGAATAAAGGTAGAGGAATATATTGATATTACGACCATATAATAGTATTAGACTTTGGTGTTCTCCCAAAAGTTTCTGAACCAAAAAGGAGTTTCGCGTTTGAAAAAGTTTGTGGACTCTGCCTTATCGTCATTGAACGGACGAAAGCCAAAATTGACATTATAATGCAGAGAGCCAGAGTAAACAACGCAAAGTTGATGACGTTCTATCAATTTGCACTAATATAAAATTACATCTTAATGTATATTTGGAAATATTGATCATACGCTGGTTTGTACATCAGCATATAAATAATTATTCAGGGAATAATTCAGTAATATTTGAATATGTCATAAATCCTTATTTTGACGACACAGCCAGCGAAATGCAAATCAGTCTAAACGATTAAGTGCTGCTGTAATATCAGTGGCACTCCGTCGGTTACGACGACGAGTATTCCAGTTGATACTATCAACGGAACAGCCTGCTTGTGAAATTAACATGCATGTGGCTGAGCATTCGACAAGCACGCGTACCTTTAACGTAGTTCTCAGGGAGATTCAGAGGGATATAGAATATGACAGGACTGGCTCTTCGAATTACAGGTACAACTCATTTTTGCCAGCTGTGTGGACTGGAGCAGCGTGAAATATAGTGTCTTGCTCAAGAACACAACGCGCCGCAAGGAATCAAACTCATGACCTTACGATCGTGAGCCATATACCCTAACCAAAAAGCCACGTGCAGTCTTATAACTGTAATATACAGTGGCTATAAATGTTTTTGTTAGACTTCCACCGATTCGATGGCTCAAACAACAGAATAGCTTGTACGTGAAATTAACATAGCCGAGCATTCCCTAGACATTTATACCCATAACATACTCTCACGGAGATTCAGTGTCACATAGTGTGATATAAGGCTGGTCCTTCGAATTGCAAGTAATTTTTTTTCCAGCTTTGAGGGACCTTACATTTGGGAACCGAACGCCTAAACGAACGCAGTTTCTGAAATAAATAACTATAAACTATAATTCTCTGTATGTGTGTGTGTGTGTGTGTGTGTGTGTGTGTGTGTGTGTGTGTGTGTGTGTGTGTGTGTGTGTGTGTGCGTGTGTGCGTGCGCGTGCGTGCGTGTATGTACTGTAAAAAGATACATCAGGCTAGTTGATTTCAACAGACAGCAAAACTGAAAAATTGTCTGTGAGGAGATTGATATAGTTGTCTACTGGCTACTTCCAAAGTATCTGGTAACTTCCGATAATCTATATGTAGATTCAGGGGTCATTTTATGCCCCATAGAAGCAAAATAACGGTGGTGTGGATATCGAATTGGTCTCAGTTTCACATCTGCTGCAGATGTTTTGGCGTGTATTTTGAGCACTATATTCAATTCTACACAGCTTTGTATAATTAGATGTCAGTGAATTAGCAGATCTATGGATGCGTTACTTGAGTCAATCCACCATTATATGAAATGAAACGTCTATCTCTTATCTGCTTCCGAATGGCAGACGGGACTCTCTGGCAAAAAGCTAACCACATGCATTTAAAAATAATCTATGGTATATATATATATGGGATGCCAGTAAAAAATATACCAATTACTATGCTATAGCCCGCATTCAATTCAGTAGACGCCATATGCCAAAATGGTTAAGAAGTTCGCCCCGCATTGTGTTTTTAAGCAGAATATTTCATTTCACATTACTCCAGTGAACTTTTACTCTTAGTTGCTGATCGCTTAAGAAACCAAGATATGCTTCAGCCTAATGAGCTCTGGACTTAGGACTGACTTTACTTTATGTAATCTAAATTATAGGGAACGATCTGTATATATCTTAATCTTATACTGAGTTTCCAAGATCGATATTGAACTTTAATATTACAAATATTGCCTGCACTGTGGGATAAAATACAATTTTGTTACAGTCTTTAGTGATCCATAGGTGATCTATGGTAAATTTCTATGGATTTAAGTTTCACCGTTGGATTTTTAAAGGTTGTGCTAGGGCTTTGCAAGATTGCCTGTTTGTTGTTAACAAATCGGTTTGAATACTCCACACAGGGGTTATTAAAGATAGCTAATTAATATCGTTATTAGTTTTTTAGTTATTGTTTAGCCCAAGATAATCATGTATCGAACAGGTTTAAGCCCAAATCTATTCCATCGTTCTTTTGTTATTTCTTTATATCTTTTACTTTTCAGATACAGTATAATTAGAACCGCTCTATCAAATATATTCTTTTGGAAATATTTGGCTTCTGTTACTATCAAGTTAAGCCGGCGAATTGGCAGAGTTGTTAGAACGTCGGATAGAATGTTTTATGGTATTTCTTCTGGCTCTCGGCTCTCTGAGTTCAAATCCCGCCGAGGTCAACTTTGCCTTTCCTTCTTTTGAGATCGATAAAAAATAACCAGTCTAGTAATGGAGTCGATTCTTCCTCTACATCTCTTTCTTGTTTCTCTCTCTCGCTTTCAACCTTTCTCTGGTAGAAATTTGCTGTACTCAGGCCTGGGGAAGGATGGGCTCCACCAGGCTTAAAAATGCCCAAGAAACGTCGTGTGACAATACGGCGCCCCTACGACTCTATCAGGTTTTACGGGACCATACATACATACTATCAAGCTGAGTAATGACACATTCCCAAGATAACACTCAGTGAGTTCGAATCCGGGGCCTTATAATTGTGACAAGAACCCCTTAATCATTTCGGTATTATTTATAATACTCTAAAGAATATTATATTCTGAGATTAATGCGTCGTTTCAGAGGAACAAATTCATTCCTGCCTAAATCACTTTCCATTGATGAGAATGTCCATGTTCAGTAACATTTCCCTGGAGATATTTATCCTTTACGTGTTATATGAGAGCATTGCATCTTGTTTATTTATATGTTTTGGGGGTGAATAAAGATGATATGTTCTTTTATTCATGTAGAAATAATAATGAGCTATTATGCTATTTGAATATTATAGAGTTATTGTTGTTTATTCTGATCGATATTCTCTCTGATTGAAGAAGCAATTACTACTAACACTAGTGTTTCAACTGGTAATTTGCTCTTTTGTGTAGCATACAGGTGATTTTTGTTGTTAGAATGTTTCAGAGAACGAGCTTGATATATCTTAGCAAATAGCTCAATATTGCTTTGTAGGAAAATATAATTACTTGCAGCAGGAAATAACTACCTTGAACAGCTACTAGCCATTCATCTCAGAATATACAGTGTCCAAACGAAAACTAGTTGTGTTTTATCTCATCCACCACACTACGCTTCTAAATGATCTGGTAGCAATTACTTCTAGATCCCTTAATTGATTTATAGCAAAAACTGAATTGATTCTTCCTGTCATTCAAATCACACATTTCATTTAAAAAAAAAAAAGCATTTATTTTTTTAAAAACGTTTTCAGCATGCAAGGCAGAAAATGTATCTTTAAAAAAAGTCTTGTCATTTTTTTAACAAAGCGAATCATTGTTTGTCCTCCAGGTTTCTATGATAAATGCAACATCATCTCTACATTTAATGCAAATATTAACAGTTTGTTATTCTTCAAGCCTTCATATTTTTACACATTTAAAATTGCTTTAATAATGTTATTTTTCTTATTTTTGTTTTAGTGATGTATAAATTTGAATAAAATAACAAACAATTATTCGCCATGTTATACGGTGTGTTTGTGCTGATATACAAAGGTTTGTATATTCTTCACAAAAATTCTCTTTGACAATCATAAATATATAATAAGTGGTAATTCTCTACAAAACAACCAGAATATATTTCTAGACTACATAGCGTCTAACCTTTTTGAAAAGCTTAAATAATAATACAAGTGCGATCAATTGGTCGTTAAAACACAACTGATCGAATGAAAATAATTTCCTTATAGATTATTTTTGTAATTTCTTTTTCTCTTCCCTAATTAGCACGTTATACAAAATACAATACATCCATTGTATTATTTTATTGCTGTAATAATTGATTAATGTTTGCATAATGTCATTTGTTAGTTAAATACAATTAAATACAATAGAAAATTATCACTATATATACTACGTGTAGTGTAGTGTTTTGTCCAGTATAACTGTTAATTGTTTCTACTTTTGGTACAAGGTCAGCAATTATCCCAGTGTATTACTGGTACTTTATTTTATCGACCCCGTAAGGATGAAAGGCAAAGTTAACCTCGGCGGGATTTGAACTCAGACCATAAAGGGCCGTAACTCTTTGCTGCAAAGCCTGGCGTCCGACCCTCAACCGATACTGCCAATCCAATGTCATAAAACTATCAGCGTTCCTTACCTAGGGCTTATTACTGTATCTTGGCCGTTAGACACAACTGCTAAGTTAGATAGCGGCATGATGTGGCATGGGAAGAAAAGATTGAAATATATTTTTGAATTTTAACTAAAAGTGTTCATTTAATATGAAGAAGAGAGGGGTCAGTGACTCAAGTACCTAGAGACCTGTCCCCACTCCACCGGTGAACGATCATATAACAAAGAAAGACAACTCAAAATTCACATGTATGGTCCCGTAAGTACTGATATAATCATAGGGACTTCGTATTGAAATACAGCGTTTCTAGGGCACTTTTAATCCCGGCGGGGCCCATCTCCTTTCCAGGTCTGAATATAGCAGATATTTTCCGAAGAAGGAAAGAAAGTGAGAGAATAAGTAAGAAAGAGATATAGAGGAAGAATCGACCTCAGTATTAGACTGGTACTTCTTTTATCCACCGCGAAAGGATGAAAGGTAAAGTTGCCCTCGGTGGGATTTGAACTCAGAGATCAGAGAGCCGGAACGAATATTTCAAAGTATTCTACCCGACGTTCGAATGACTATGCCAATTCACCACACACACACAAACCACACATGTATATATATATATATTTATATACACATATATATATATATATATATATATATATATATCCGACGTTCTAATGACTGCCAATTCGCCGCCACACACACACACACACACACACGCACATACACACACACACACACACACACACACACACACACACACACACACACACACACACACACACACACACACACACACACACACACACACACATATATATATAAACAGGAAATCACATACATGCATATGTATGTACATTATTTACATATGTACACACATACATATGTACACACATACTATGTTGGATAAACTACGTGAAATAACTATGATTCATTTTTTATTCAATTTATGTGGGTATTATGCTAATTAACAGCTTAATGTATATTCGAGTTTTTGATGTGTATAAAAGAATTAGTTTTCTGAGCCAATGTAATGGCGGAAGATATGGGTTCTCTACGTCTGATTTTGACTATTGCCGTTGGTGGCGTAGTCATTTCTTGTGGCAGCGTGGTGTTTCAATGTTAGACGGATGTAGTTATAATATTCTATTATAAATTTAGCACTGTTTGTGCATTTTAGTTTCCAATTCTAATTTTTGTGTTTGGTTTGAATGATGAATTTAACGTATTTGTGACTGTATTTGATTTCTAGCATTGATTTGATTAAATATGTTGTATTGTTAGTTCCAAACTGTTTTCTAGAAGACTAAGCTTTTCTAAAGGAGGCTCTTACTCTCCTCATTATAGCTACGTTAATGGGCTGTGAAAGTTTTCTCGAGTGCTAAACGTGTCACGCATTGCTTCATCTCTCTTAGTTTACCGCTGTTGGTTCGGAATTGCTTATTCGTCAGGCAGGCGCCCACTTATATCAGAACTAACCATTTGGTAGCTGTATAGCTATCCGTCATCTGCGAGTCATTCGCAAGCAGAACAACTCTGCTGGGATTTGATCTTCATGAACTGGATTGACATGAGCAGCCGAGTTGGAAGTGCTATTACGACTGGCGGGTGTAATATCAGTGATGGAATTTTCAGACGACATGGTATTACTTAACCCGTCAGAAGGGAATCTCTGACATGTGCTTGATAGGTTTAATGCCGAGTGCTGCTCGGCTGGAATGAAAATCAGGGCTGCGTAGACTGAGACACTCGTCCTCACAAGGAAGCCTGCGCAGTGCACTCTACATCTGAGTAGAGTTTCATTAAAGCAGGTGGAGAAATTCAGTAATTTTGGAGCCGAGTTCACGAGTGATGTGAGGCAGAGGGCTGAATTAAGTGCAAGAATTGCAGCAGCTGGTGCAGTAATGAAATTTGGTGTTCGTGCGAACCCTTACCTATGGTCATCAATCTTGGATAATGATCAAAGAATACGACCGCGAATATAAGCGACTGAAATGAGAATACACCGAATTTTGTTTTTATGTAACGTTTCTCGACAGATTTGTAGCTCGGAAATTAGCGAGTCGTTCCAGATAGAGCCACTACATCTCTGAATTGAGAGATCACAGCTCCAATATTACAGGCATGTGGTTAGAATGTATCCGGAAAGCTCGGAGTCTATTTCAATATCATTGCTGTCAAGCAGCTATGAATAAAAGCCTTCCCCTGGACGAGACACTAGTCCATTGTAAGCTTAACTTTCTGTTACTGCCTGTTCTTATTTTTCCCTATCTAAATGAACTGAAGCTATATGAAATAAAATGTTTTACTCTCAAACCCAATGCATCTCCAGGTCTGGGAGTCGAACGGAAGACTAATACCCTAATAAACAGGTTATATTTAGAAAGAAAGTGGCTGACCGTTATGATCTCAGGTTCCGAAAAAAATAAGTATCAAACTTGAAAATACAATTACTGGGGTCAATATAATCGACTAAATCAAAGCAATGCTCCAGCATGGTCATAGTAATGCCTTAACCAGTAGAGGAATAAAAGAATATCAGACTTTATTTATTTCTTCTCATGGCACAAAAATATATTCAATACTGCGAAATTTCATTAAACAGATTTTTGCCGACATTTCTCAGAATCAATATATTTTTTCATTTATTGATACGTATGGCTTAGCGTAATTGAGCGTGTGTATATATTGACTAATAGTATATATACATGTATGTTTGTGTGTATATGTAGGTACATACATGTAGGTACATACATGTATGTATGCATATATGTATGTATGCATACATGCATGAATGAGTATGCGTGTACGCATGTATACATATATGTGCGCATGTGCATACTTATATGTGCATGTATATATGTATGCATGTACACACACACACACATATATATATATATATAAATATACATGCATTTTCTTTGAGATATATTGAAGTTCAGAATCGAAGCCAACCACAGTTATAAATGTATGTATTTATGTACGTACGTCCGTATGTATGTATGAAAAGAATACACTACACCAAGTGTGTACGTGTGTGTAGAGAGGCTAAAAGTTGCTGACAAGTTTGTTTACCTTGGTAGTACGTTGAACAATTCATGCACACTTGATCATGAGATATCCTTAAGAATCAAGAAAGCCAGTGATGCTTTTGGACGGTTGCATGACCGTTTATGGTCCAGACGATGTATCACTATCGAAACCAAGGTAAAAGTCTCTCTGACTTGTGTCGTCTCTTTGCTTTATGCATGTGAAACGTGGGTCACATACAGAAAGCACCTCAAGGAACTGGAGAGATTTCACCAACAATCTCTTCGTAAGTTAATTGGGGTGCGATGGAAAATGTTCGTCAGTGATTTGGAAGTTCTCGAACAGAGCAGGTGCGTGACTGTAGAGAGCATGGTCTTTTGACATCAGTTGAGGTAGTGCGGACACGTGGTCCGGATGTCTGATGATCGTATTCCAAAGCAACTTTTCTACGGAGAACTGTGTGAAGGAAGGCGACCACCACACAAACCAAAAATGCGGTAGCGGGACTGTGTCGGGGGCACCTTGGCTTGTGCTAGAATTTCATTTGACGAATGGGAGAAAATGACTGAGGAGCGTGTTAAGTGGAGATAAAGAACACTTTGAAACTCGTCGAAGAGAACACCTAACACTGAAAAGGAAGGTAAGGAAAAAGACTATTCTGAACTGCCTGCTGTTGAGCAACATCTGGTTTGCCAGTACTGTGGTCGAGTCTGCCTGAGCAAAGCTGGTTTGATTAGACACAAACAAAGTCATATTAGTAGAACTCATGTAAATTATGATCTGAAATGGTGTAAGGAATGTGGCAAGGAATGTGCTAGCACGGGATGTCTTAAAAGACACATGAGAACACACAGCCAGAACAAGAGAATGGAAAGTCCCAGAAAAGTCTACAGTTTCCATGTATGTGACAGATAGTGCAAATCTTTGGCTGGTTTAAAGAGCCACATTCGTGCCTCACATTTTTGATCATTTTATCGGGCGATGGCAATGCTCTAACACGAGTTTGCAGCCATCATGTGTGTATGCATGTATGTATGTATACATGTATGTTTGTGTGTATGTATTTATATATATATATATATATATATATATATATATATATATATATATATATATATATATATATATATATATATATATATATATATATATATATGTGTATATATATATATATATATATATGTGTATGTATATATGTATGTATGTTTGTATATATGTGTTTATGTATACATGTATGTATGTATTTATGTATACATGTACGTATGTATTTATGTATACATGTATGTATGAATCTGTATGTATGTATATATATATATATATGTATGTATGTGTATGCATATATGTATATACAAATGTTTGTATGTATGCTCCCAGCCATTCTGCCGTCAAAAAGGAGTCTTATCTGTGATCTGTCTTGTCATAGAGTGAACTGCATTTGCAGCACAGGCATTTTTGGAGTGCTCAGCCAGTTGTATTTTACTTTCAAGACTAGGCTGTTCCGTTGTTTGAACAATTGGAACGCTGGTCTTTGAACCGACGGATGTCTAACGTTACATGTCTTTTGCAAGAATGACAATTAGAGGAAATTGCTTTGTTGAAACCAATGGTTATATACAGATGTTTCATACAATAAGAAGACACTATTCTTTATTGCTTTTTTTAATGGATTCAGTACAACAAAACCTACTTGTAATTTCCCTATTTCCAGGTTTGAACCAATGCACTTATTTTCTTTGTAGTTAAATTTCTCTCTAGGATATCGAGTATTTGGATTTTAATGCTGCCGTAAATATTCAGTCTCCATGGACGTGCTTCGCACTTCATTATGAATGCTATAGCTTTAAATGTAGGCAAAGTTGTGTAGTTAAAATGTTTGCACCACATTGTTTCACATTCTGTACCGACACGTTCAGTACGTGTTTTCTATCATAGCATCGTGTTGATCAATAATTTGGAAACAACTATCTAAGAAATTTATTATATGTATACTATAGTTTTCATATTAAATATATGCTGCGCTGTAAAAACATAAACAAATGTGAAATCCTTTTTTTATTCTCTTCGTACACGGGCCGGGGGCACTTCGGATTTGGGGGGGGGGGGGATCTCATACACAACAAAATAAAATACACAGCAGTTGCCCCCTTTGCCACCCATTAAATCCGGTCCTGATTGAAGATACCTACCTCTCCTCCTCTCTGCTTTCCTCACAACACTTCTTGTGGATCTGAAAAGGACCATGGACACTGCTATATCCTGTCTGATAAGCAGTGAATAAATAAATAAATGTGTGTGTGTGTGGATAGATTTATAGATCTAACAGAAACTAGAATTTAATTGAAACGTCCAGTCTAATTTTTATGATTTGCATTTGTTTAGGCCCGTAATTATTAAACTAAAACACATTTATGCATAACAAAACATACATTAGCCAACTAGCTGTGACACATGAAAAAGCAATACTTTCATTTTTCTCTGTACGAAGAGAATTCCAGAAGTTGTTCACAGTTAACGCTGTAAGGCTAATAATTAAAACAATGTAGTTATACTTGCTTTAATTTTATCTTAGATTTTCTCATATACACTATTTTATGCGTGAACATTTATGTAAACAACGATGTTTGAAATATTTTCATTAAAGCAGGATGGCAGCAAACAGATGATGTATGGAAATGAAAGCAAAATTGTTGATACACGTACAATATATGGGACATAATAACGAATTATTAAGAGATTTTTCAAACATACAACCTAAAATAAAGGGCAAATTATACAAATAAAATACTAAACTATACCCTCTCTGTGTCTCTGCCGCTGACTCTGTCTCTCTGTCTCTCTGTCTCTCTCCCCCCCTCTCTCTCTCTCTCTCTAACTCTCTCTCTCTCCCTCTCTCTCTCTCTCTCTCTGTATATATATATATATATATATATATATATATATATATATATATATAAATATATAATGTGGAAAGTGATATATTTAATAAGGCTAAGCAATGCAAAATGGGCAGTAAGATGGCGGCAACGAAAATCTTGTAATGAAAATAAAAAGCAAAGCCAGGTAACTAACATTTTCGTTGCCTTCATCTTACCGTCCATTTTACATTTTGTTTAGCCTTATGACATATATCACTTTCCACATTATATATTATATACAATGCTTCAAGCAAACTACATTTTATTATATACTAGCAGTAAAGCCCGGCGTTGCTCGGGGCTGCTTAGAAGCTGTATTAAAGTTACAATGTTAAGTTCCTTTCTTGGCTTAAAAACTGTAGAGTCTACAGTGTAGACTTTCATGTGGTATTTTTGATTAATATTACTTCAACCAACAGTATGCCTTATGAAGTAATTTTATTTGTATAATTTGCACTTTATTTCAGGTTGTATGTTTGAAAAATCTCTTAATAATTCGTTATGTCCCATATATTGTACGTGTATCAACAATTTTGCTTTCATTTCCATACATCATCTGTTTGCTGCCATCCTGCTTTAATGAAAATATTTCAAACATCGTTGTTTATATAATAAATGCTCACGCATAAAATAGTGTATATGAGAAAATCTAAGATAAAGTTAAGGCAACTATAACTACATTGTTTTAATTATTAGCCTTACAGCGTTAACTGTGAACAACTTCTGGAATTCTCTTCGTACTGAGAAAAATGACAGTATTGCTTTTTCATGTGTCACAGCTAGTTGGCTAATGTATGTTTTGTTATGCATAAATGTGTTTTAGTTTAATAATTACGGGCCTAAACAAATGCAAATCATAAAAATTAGACTGGACGTTTCAATTAAATTCTAGTTTCTGTTAGATCCATAAATCTCTCTCTCTCTCTCTCTCTCTCTTTCTCTCTCTCTCTCTCTATATATATATATATATATATATATATATACACGATATTAATAAATGGAAACTATATTTATAAAACCATATTTATTTCATTATACATATTTCAGGGATACCATACTAAATTATGGCATGCCTCCATCAGACAAAATACAATATATAACAGTTTTACAAATAGCTTTGACATACCCTCCAAAATACAACCATTACTTTCGGAGACTGTCTGGATAGTGAATTGTTTATATTGTTTTAATAAGTCATAGTGTTAAGCACAATTAGAAAAAGACGGAGATAAAGAAAAAGAAAAAGAAAAAAGACGGAGAGAGAGAAAGATAGAAAGAAAAAAGAAAGAAAAATAGAAAGAAAACCTGGAGAAATATCGGAGAGAGAGAGAAATGTATGGAGAAAAGAAGGAGATAAATAACGGAGAGAGAGAGAAATGTATGGAGAAAAGAAAGAGATAAATAAAGATAGGACGAAATAAAAATAATAAATAAGAAAGAAAGAAAAAGAAGAAATAAGAAAAACAAAGGAAAGCAACAGAGAGATATCAAGTCATCATACAGGGAGAGAAACTCAAGAGAGAGAAATACTATATAGAGAGAGGGGGTGCAATGAAAACTTAACGTCATGTCATATTAAGTTGAGTTATATTTTTATTATTCATTTCATATAAATTGTTAAGTATCAATATTCATGAATGGGACATAGATATATAATATGAGAAATTAAGCATTGATCAATAATGACTATATGTTTAGTTTAGAAACTTGAGATCAATATATCAAAATCTGAGTTCAAAATGTACCCTTGCTATAGAGATCAGTATTTTATGCAAAGACATACAAATATATATGTATATATATATACATATAGATACGCACGTCCTGAAAATAGAAATTATGTTTACTCAAGCCAACAATATAGCCATACAAAACGTAAATGCACATTCTCGTCGGATGCAAATAAATTGAAGTGTTCAACGACATGTACAAATAGTACAAATCAGAGCATTATAGAATATTAAATACATCGAAGGCCATGTACAGTTGTGTGTAAGTTTATTTTTATATCTATGATATATATTTCGCTTTTCTCGATAGAGCTATATCTTTTCAATCTCTCGGCTTGAAGATACCTTTAAAAATCTCTCCCTCCACAACGCGCCAACCAGAAAGCCCTCATAAGAATCTTTATAAACACTTTTTTCTATTTCCGTTTTCACATCACTATATAAATAATACATACATACATACATACATATATATATACATACATACTTACACACATACATATATGCATACATACATTCAGTCTGGCTGGTCTACAGGGATGCATTCGATTCTGTTCACCACTCTGAGATACTATAGTAGACCCTTTGACTTGGTAAAATCCTAGGTATTATTATCAGTACCATGGAGAAGCCATGTATGTATGTATGTATGTATGTATGTTGAGAGTGACTTTGGACATCCTGCAGGACTAAAAACAAAACCTGTCAAAGAGCAAAGGAGCTCTTAAGAGTCAATGGCCATCCAAAATCACCGGGAGAGATGACCCCTTAGCCTTTGTCAAGGCAGAATTCTAGGAGAAGGAAAACTCTGATATAACACCTGCAACCCTGATGGTATCCAATGATGTTGACTTGTTCTTCTTTTTGGTAAATATCATCTTGGTTAAGAGAATGGGACTGGCTTTGCTCACTATAAAAGCTTCACGGCACAGGCATTGCTTTATATCTGAAGATTTCTCTGCACTTGTCGCCACATGGTACCATGGGCCCAGCACTATGTGTCAATAATTGTCACAAGTGTAGTGTTTGTACCAGAGTTTTCAAGTCGCTGGCTGGACTAAAAAGTCACACTCGTTCAGCGCATCGGTAGGGGTTCTCCTACATGGATATAAAGTAGTGGCCGTACTCGAAAACGAGTTGGCAGCCACCATATATGTATGTATGTATGTATGTATGTATGTATGTATGTATGTATGTATGTATGTATGTATGTATGTATGTAAGGGTGTGTGAGTATATATATGTATGTATCCGGTTAAACCACTGGGAGTGAAGGACCGTTAACCTTTGTCAAGGCATTCTTCTAGGAGAAGGCAATTCAGAAAACTGGGATAACTCCGACATAAAACCTGCGGTTTAATAGTTACCGATGATGTTAATCTTTTCTTCTTTTCGGATTGCAGCTACTGTCGCTCAGAGCGTAGGATTGGCTCAGTGCACATTCTTTCCTCACTTAAAAAAAATCTTTAGGCACAGGCATTGCACTATAGCATTAATTGATAATGATCAATAACGTGGGGGCAGCCATCATGTATGTATGCATGTATGTATGTATGTTCTTCTGGTTTTATAATTTTACAAATGTTTGCCAATAGAGAGAGAGTCGGTTTCTAACATAGATACAAGACTCTCTCATTGGAATTTACACAACATCAACTAGGTAGATATGTATGCATGTCTGCATGCATGCATGTGTTGGTATGGATGTTATTGTATGTGCGGATGGAATGTGTATGCTTTGAGTTGTATGCGTGCGTGTGTATATACTTTGTATCTGTACATGTGTATATGCTGTTATAAGATTTAAAAGTTTTGGAATGTTTTACATATTTTTACTGTTCCATTAATGGATTGTACTTGTAATTATATGTATGTATGTATGTATGTATAAATGTTTGTTATAAAATGTTTATTTATATCTAAAAAAAACTATTATCATAATTTTATGTAAGAACCAAGTTTCAAATACGAGATAAATAACGAGAAAGTGAGTAAATCGTTTTGAAGATTGATTTTCGAAAATCATAGGTCAGGCGTGTATTTCATAAGAAATATAAGAAAGGGTTAATGAGAAAACACTGTAACAGGTGAACATTTGGTGAAGCTGCTTATCTTATGATATATCACAGATAATAGATAGCATACAGGTAGCTAACGTATCAGCTTTCTAGAATCATTATTTCCTGTCTGCATAACGTTCAAGAGATTCCATTCTGAAAATACCCGCCAAGATCACTTTGTAATGTGAAAGGTGACGTATGCCGGCTTCAATGCTATCATTACGTTGTCTTTATGCGTTAATAGCATGTAATCAAGTGTAATACTGTTTATGTCAGATCGCATGTACTCAGAAATGGGCTCTTTTTTTATAGTTATATGCATCGTCTATATACACACACAAGCATACAACCCTGTATATATATATATATATATATATATATATATATATATATATATATATATATTTATGTGTGTGTGTGTGTGTGCGCGCGCGTGTGTATGTCTGTGTGTGTTCGTGTGTGTATATAAATGTATATATCTATATCTATCTATCTATTTATGTATGTATATATATATATATATATATATATATATATATATATATATATATATATATATATATATATATACATATGTATATATATATGTATATATATATTTATAAGTGGATGTACATTATTTTTCAACTTATATTATATACGTATTGGTCACACATAGACTATTATGCTTGCCCTCATATACGTACTGACGAACACACACATTTTCACTATACACATGCATTTGTACATACACACATATGTACATTTGTGAGTGAATATATACACATTTATACATATACCCTAACTATATTTCCTTATTTTTATATATCTCTTGCTTTATTTTTTTTTTTTGCCCGTTAAACTCTTGCCTTTCTTGAGGAGATTTTACAATTATTTCACTATGTTTTAAATTGCCTTGTCTTATTCGGGAAACCTCTGGTAATGAGGTAATTATATTGTATTGTTTATTATACATTATATATATTTATATATATATGTGTGTGTGTGTGTTTGTGTATATATATATATATATATATATATATATATATATATATATATATATACATATATATAAAACGCACACATACATGTATACATATGTATGTATATATGTATGTATGTATGCCTGTAAGTGTGCTTGTATGTGTGTATGTATGCGTGCGTCTCTCTCTCACCCTCTCTCTCTCTCTCTCTCCCTGTATGTATGCGAGTGTCAATGAGTGATTATCAATACCTTACAACATACGCTTTCGATATCAGCCTCTATTTATCAATGCAGCTGTAGCTGTTTGCAACATTTCTCCAGTGTATACACTATTTTCATTGATATATATATATATATATATATATCAGATTTACAGGTGCCAATCTGACTCCATTCATCAACACACGCCTAGCTTTGTATTCATTCCTTTGCTACGCTCGTTCATTCATCTTATCATTCGCTACACTGTTTTACAGCCATTTGTAATAACTCATTATTTATTCATTCACTCTACCGTTCAGTTTTAATTAATATTCAATTTATATTAATTGTATTTTTTCTGACACACTTCATGCATCACATACAACCTGATATGTGTATGTATGTTTATAGGTATATATGTTAGATTGTATGTATGTGTGTATGCATGTATGTATGTATATATGTCAGGTCACCAGTTGGTGCTACTGGTAACCTGTATCCCAGTACAACCTGTCTCATGGTGGGGTCGTTGGCGACAAAACTGGCAACCCCACCAAGATTTCTTGGTGAGGAGGGTGACTTTGGACATCCTGCAGGACTAAAAACAAAACCTGTCTAAGGGCAACGGAGCTCTTAAGAGTCAATGGCCATCCAAAATCACCGGGAGAGATGACCCCTTAGCCTTTGTCAAGGCAGAATTCTAGGAGAAGGAAAACTCTGATATCACACCTGCAACCCTGATGGTATCCAATGATGTTGACTTGTTCTTCTTTTTGGTAAATATCATCTTGGTTAAGAGAGTGTGATTGGCTTTGTGCAGTGCCTTTGATCACTATAAAAGCTTCACGGCACAGGTATTGCTTTATATCTGGAGATCTCTCTGCACTTGTCGTCACATGGTACCACGGGCCCAGCACTATGTGTCAATAATTGTCACACGTGTAGTGTTTGTACCAGGGTTTTCAAGTCGCTGGCTGGACTAAAAAGTCACACTCGTTCAGCGCATCGGTGGGGGTTCTCCTACATGGATATAAAGTAGTGGCCGTACTCGAAAACGAGTTGGCAGCCACCATGTATATATGTATGTAAATATGCATGTATGTATGTATGTATGTATGTATGTATGTATGTATGTATGTATGTATGTATGTATGTATGTATTTATGTATGGATGGATGGATGCATGCATGCATTCATTCATGTATGCATGCGAGTATATACGTATGCATGCATGCATGCATGTGTGTATGTATGCATGTATGTATGAATGTATGTTTCTATGTACGTATGTATGTATGCATGGATGCAAGTATATGCGTATGCATACATGCCGGCGACTAAACCGGCAACCCCACCAAGTTTACTTAGTGAGGAGGGTGATTTTAGACACCCTGCAGGACAAAAAAAAAACCAAGCAAAGGGCGGAAGAACTCATAAGTGTCAATGGCCATCCAAAAGTGTGTAAATATGTATATACACATGTACCGCGCGGTTAAACCACTGGGAGTGAAGGACCCCTAGCCTTTGTCAGGGCATTCTTCTCAGAAAACTGGGAAAACTCCGATATAAAACGTGCGCCTCAGTAGTTACCGATAATGTTGATATTTTCTTCTTTTCGGGTTATAGCTACTGTCGCTCAGAGAGTGGGATTGGCTCAGTGCACAGTCTTTCCTCACTTTAAAAAATATCTTCACGCACATGCATTGCACGATAGAATTAATTAATAATTATTATTAATGGTATATCATGCAATGGACACACTCGATAACGAGGGCTCAGCCATCATGTTTGTATGTATATATACATGTATGTAAATATGTATGTATGTATATATATGTATGCATGTCATTATATATGTAAATATACTTACATGCATGCGTGTATGTATGTTTGCATATATGTGTACGTATGCATGCATATATGTATGCTTGCTTGCATGTGTGAATGTATGCATGCTTGCATATATGTATGTATGTTTCTATATAGGGAGCTAAGGTAACAGCACGAACCAGTCAATGAAAGGTTCTCATGTTTGTAGGTATGTATGTTTTATGTATATATATATGTGTCTATGTATGTGTGTATTATCTATTTATCAATGTATGTATACATTTATGTACGAATGTATATAAGTATTTTTTAATACATATGAATACATATATATGCACACACGCATATATATATATATATACATATATATATATATACATATATATATATGTGTGTGTGTGTGTACATTCGCTTCGGTTCGATGTTGGCTTTGATTTAATTTAGAAGCATGTAAGTGTAAAGTGAATAATTGCTGGTCCTGTTGTGTGTATATATATATATATATATATATATATATATATATATATATATATATATATATATATATAACAAAGAAATTGTGGTGAGGAGCCAGATGGACCATAACGCACCAGAGTACTCAATACTTAGGGTAGTAGATTGGGAAATAGGAAAAGTATGAAATAGTCCAGAAATAGATAGCCGTCGAAACGGCTTGAGCTCTGCCGTCGGGGTCATACCTTTTCCTATATATATATATATATATATATATATATATATAATATAGACAGACTGAATAAAAAATGGCGTAGACATACAACACAACAGGAGGAAAATATAACACCACTGACGATGTTGCAGATGTGCAACGAAAGATTTATGATAAACTGTATATATGTGTTTGTGTCTATATTGTATCTGTATTATTTTTGACCGTCGGTCAGTCAATGGCAACATTGAGGACCGAGTAAGTTAGATTACCGATATAAAAGACAGCGAGAAGCGAAAACCAACCAAACAGTGAGTATGTTCTGTTATTAATTCTGGCAATATTACACAAATATGACCCTCCCCAAGTATAACAATATATATATAGACATATGTATATATATATATTTATACTATAGAGTAAAGCATGTCCAGAGAATTATTTGATAATATATATACATCATCTCTACTCCCAATCAGCATAATTAACCACACAAAAAATCAATTAGTCAGGCTATAAGAATAAAAGGCACCTATGAAGAAACAGTAAATAAATACACAACAACAGCGTCTTCGCGTCCAACCGCTATAGAATATTTAACCAACATTTTAACAGCACGTGGAAATTAATTAAATATACGGTCAACCATACATAATTAGGAAAAAAATTAAAGTTAAAAATGCTTATATACATACCAGGATCACTAATTCCCGACCCATGGGTTTCGCTCACATTTTGAGATACCTTATTAAGGATAAATCTCGAGTTTAGAGCTCTTCAGGGGACAAACTCGCTAGGACAGATTATTTTCCGAAGTGGCCCCGCCAAACACGAATTCAAAATGGTTGAGAACTGTGAGGTGGCAGTGGTCAAGTCAGGAAGGGTGTGATTGGTTGCTTACGGCAAGTGGGTTGGTTGCTAGAAAGCGCAGCCCAATATCGCCCAAATTGTATCTCAACCTTATGGAGATTATTAAATATAAATATTTACACATACACCAATTAAACAAAGTCACAGGTATATATGTGTTTTGGCTACTATTCATGATGTGGCTCAATGAAGAATTAATAAATTAAACAATCAGAGCAAAATACTATAGAGTAAAGCATGTCCAGAGAATTATTTGATTATATATATACATCATCTCTACTCCCAATCAGCATAATTAACCACACAAAAAATCAATTAGACCAGGCTATAAGAATAAAAGGCACCGTATATATATATATATATATATATATATATATATATATATATATATATATATCAATGCTATTAATAAATGGAAACTATATTTATTCTATTATATATATTTCAAGGTTTCCAAAACTTTGGTACGCTCTCATCTGATAAAATACAGAGCTTGTTTTATAAATGTTGACATATTTTATCAGATGAGAACGTACCAAAGTTTGGTACCCTTGAAATATATATAATAGAATAAATATGGTTTTATAAATATAGTTTCCATTTATTAATATCATTGATATTATACTCGAGAAAACTTGTCGAGTGCTTCGAATCTGTTATAAATATATATATTTGTTGAATTACCAACAAATTAAATATCCCTTTGCTTATATATATATATATATATATATATATATATATATATATATATATATATATATATATATATATATGTATATATATATATATATATATATATATATATATATATATATATATATATATATATATATATAGTTTATTAAGGCAGATCTTGAATCCTGTAAAATATAGGGAAATACCCAGAGCAGCAGGTCACTAGATCGGCTTTAAAGAGCTATTAACTTCTGATATGTTATTAAATACACTAGCAGAAAAACCACCCGCCGGGTGGTTTTCTGCTCGCAAGTGTAGTGTGTATATTGATATAATACGCAAGTATATATACATGTAGATATGATACATCAAATAAAATCGTAGTTGACAATATAAACAGAAATTGAACGAAGACGTTGTTACACTGTCTTATGTAATCAGAAACGTAATCCATGATACATTAAAAAAAGACGATATTATATATAAACTGCATTAGGAGAAAATTAGTGACAGAAAATTAGTATGTTTATTTAAGTGATCGCCACCGGAAGTGTTGACATCACACACTCTCTCTCTATATATATATATTATGGTAGTTGAAGTGGTGGTCGTAGTGGCAACGATATACCGGAAGTGCAACTTTGAAAAGAAGTAAATTTTAAATTATTTATTTTTACGAAATTATTTTTGTTTACGAAATTTAGTAGATAAATTATGTCAAAATTCATTCATTATTTATTCAAAGTAAGGCTGGTGGATTTGCAGAATCGGTAGAGCGTCGGAGGCCTTGCTTTGCAGCAAAGAGTTACGGCCCTTTATGGTCTGAGTTCAAATCCTGCCGAGGTTAACTTTGCCTTTCATCCTTACGGGGATCGATGAAATAAAGTACCAGTAATACACTGGATAATTCCTGACCTTGTGCCAAAAGTAGAAACAATTATTTATTCAAAGTAATCCAACTTATTTTACTAACTGGATAAAACAAAAATAAACTGTACGCAGTCCCGCAGACCTTCCTTTATTATAGTTTAGATATTCCCGCGTATTTAGTGTAGCTATAATCATAGTTTATAAGCCTCACTCTGAAAACGTAAATAAACGAGAAAAACATTCAGTCATTCTCATCCTACACAGAAACACATAAGAGATTAACTCTATATTTTTCAAAGGTAGTTTTCCAATCACCAGGAGACAAGCATTCCTAAGTGTATATATATATTTTCAAATACTATTTATATCAAACATAAACCAGAATTCAGCGGAAATGCTCAGTCTAATCTGTATGGCGTGCATGCACCGGCACCTTGATTAATTATGTTAGAAATATATTCGCAAAACATGCGTATATTAGAAAATCTAAAATAAATTTATCTATCTATCCGACAGGGGTGCCCTCTCTCCTCCCTTCTGTATGTAATGACTCTAGAGCCACTGCTGCGGAAGTTGGAGTTGTTGCAGGGCATCCCGTTGGAACCGGGATTGCGGAAAGCGGTGTCAGCCTACGCCGATGTCGACGGCCTTGGAAATCAGGGCGATCGGCACCTTACTGGAGGAGTACGAAAGGTTTACAGGGGCTAAGCTGAACCGGGACAAGTCGATCGGTCTGCAACTCGGCACGTGGAGGGGAAGATCGATGCCCTCCGATGGCGTCGTCGGGCGCTGGACGGAGAGCCCAGTGAAGTTGCTCGGGGTCTGGTTCGGACCAGACCTCCAGGTGGAGAAGAACTGGGGTGAGGTGACGAACAGGGTGTTTGCACTGACCCAGAAGTGGGCCGAGTGCAAACTGTCCCTGAAAGGACGGGCGGAGGTGGCGAACACTTATATAGCGTCCGTCATCTACTACCGCCTGACCGTTGTGCCTTGCCCAAGGGAAACGCTCGCCAAAATGGAGCGCACACTCTTCCAATTCCTTTGGAAGAAGCGGGCTCCTATGGTGAGGAGATCCATCTGCTGTCAACACCCTTCGAAAGGAGGGCTGGGGATGCCGTGGCTAATGATACGTAAACACGCATTAAGGCTACGGCACCTTCAGGTATTCCTCTCCGGTCAACCGGTGTGGGCCCCGTTTGTGAGGCGAGCCTATCCCAGACTCGTCTCACTCACCGAGCTGCAATCCTGGGTCAAGCAAAGACCGAGAAAACTGGGCGCCTGGCACACCGAGTGTGCCCAGGCACTCACGGCTCTCTGGCAGGCGGACCCGGCTGTCAGTGGAGAATCCACCTCGTCATTCTATAGAGGGCTGGTGGTTAGCAGGTGCGACGACGCCCTCGGAGAAGCCCTAGGCATGGAGGAAGACGAACTGGCCAACCTGTTCGGTAGGACATTCAGCCCGGGATCCATGGATAACTTCCAGAGGTCCCTGGCCTGGCAATGCTACAGAAGGGCTCTGCCCGTTCGAGAAAGGCTCTACAGACACGGGCGCCCGGGTAGGGACCCATCGAAAAAGATCTGTCCCAGATGCGTGTGCGACGAGGAAACCGTTGCACACGCATTGGTACACTGCTCGGGCATTGCCGATCTGTGGGGTTATGTCGAACAACTGCTGTCAAGGGTGGGACCAATCCGGTTGACCACCGAGTCTATTGTAACGATCAAGCCGCCTCCCCTCTTCAAAAACGAAGGAGAGGCGGTGTTTCTGTGCGTAATAGCCATGGCGAAAGAGGTTGTATGGTGGACGCGTCTGAAAGGACTGAGGTCAGACACCTTTCTCTCTGGCCAACAACTGGTCCGTTTCTTCCGATATCATTTCGGAAGAAGGATCAGGATGGAGAGAGAGGTGCTGCACCCCAGCCGTTTCTATGAAAGATGGGTGAAAGTGGCGAGAATGGCCCGTGTGAATGGGCCTTCACTCTACATCAGACTATAGGTGAGGAAGATGAAATACCAAGGGAGCACCCCTTCTCTGTGCTCTTGAGGAGAAGGGTTGCACACTTTTTTCGGGGGTGTGTGCGACCCCCCAAGGCGCCTCCTCTCTATTGAGGACTTTGTTATAAATTTTATTTTTTGTTATATTTTATTTTTTTTTTATATATTGTTATTGCCTCCTCCTTATTGAGGACACCTTGTTTTGTAAACTCCCCCCATTGTACTTGTCCCACTTTTGATGCCCTGGTGGCAAATAAAAGAAACATATCTATCTATCTATCTATCTATCTATCTATCTATCTATCTATCTATCTATCTATCTATCTATCTATCTACTCCTCTCTCTATATACATACACACACACACTCACATATATATATAGTACAGTTTATAAATCTTGTACAAACGTAATTTAGTCTAGCAGTTCAAGAGAAGGAAATTAGAAAATACAGCTTACGACGCAAATCTGAACGATAGTTGGCACATTTCTTTAAACACCAGTGAGCTAGATTCTTCCGAGAACCAAACGTACTTTTAAAAAATTGTCGGAAACCACTTGACTAGCAAGCAATTAATGCGCTCAATGCTAGGCTCCAACATCACTGATGATCTCTTCTGGTGAACGCACCACAAAACTGCTTGACAAACATTGATCTTCCACTTCAGGGCCAGAAAATAGTCCAGCCACCAACCACTACTAACATCTACAACTGATGCAACGCAGACATCATAGACCACATGAATGAAAGGCTACTCGACTGAATGGCAAGAATTCGTTCAACAATACATTCCATCCTTTCATTCATAGTCATGCTGTCACGAATCCCTGTAACCTTTACTCCTTGGAGCTGGCCGCTCTTTCTTGAACCACTTACATTCACACATTGCCGATTCGCACATTTTCCTTTCTCTCGTCATTTGTATTGTACCATGTCCAAAACTATCACTAACTATTATGCTCAGTTCTCCCCACTCTGCACGTTGTTGCTCTTTGCACATGTTTTTTTCTGTAGCCGGCCACATGCAGCTGTTCATTAATGGAACATTAATTGTCATTTCACTAGTCTCGGATTGACTGCACAGTCCTTTCCTTAAGACCAAACCAGCAAATTAAAACCAGCTTAAAACTCCTATCAATAACAACATGGCTTCTTCTTCCAGCACATCCGTTCTCAATTACTAGGTTATTTTTATCACAGCATTTCCCAGTCACCAAGCTGTCTCCATCAAGGTAGTTTCCAGTCATCATGCAGTCTCCATTGTGGTAGTTCCCAGCTGCCAGACGCTCTCCATCGAGGTAGTTCCCAGCTATCAGGTTAACTAGCCTCGTGGTTTTGGAATGAAGCCAACGCTTTAAAAAGGAAATGCTAGAAGTGTTCAGGACATAAATTATATAAACACATTATAACTGATTATTTTGCACTGACTCTCCTTAATGTATTTTTCGTAGACAATTAGTTTACTTCTCCCCCATCTATTATATATGATCTTGTACATGCAAAGGTATTCATCTAAAACCCCTTCATATTTCATACTGTCACTCAAGCTTCATTTATCCTTCCATCATTACTTCAGTCCATCCTTCGATCATTCCTTCCAGTCTATTTCTCCTTTCATTCTTCTGTTTAATTGACTATCATTTCGTTCTTCCAACTGTCTATTTCCTTTATTCATTCTTCAGACCATCTCTCTATCCTTCCAGCCTGCATTTCGCCCACCTCATTATTCTTCACTCCATTTTTCATTTCTTCCGTTTATATATCTAACCTTACCCCCAACCATTCATTATTCCACAGTTTCACTCGACCATATCTCTATCCTTTCAACTCTTCGCTCCTTCTTCAATCTATCTGTATATCCTTCCATCCTAACTTCAGTCAGACTGCCTATCTTTCCATCCTTCCACGCATTCTTCTATCCATCAACAATTTCTTCATTTCGTCTATTTATCCTTCTATTCTTTCTTAGTACATCTGTCCATCCGTCTATCCATTTATCATTTTCCTTCACTCCATTTGTCTATTTAACATTTATCGTTCCTTCGGTGGATCTCTCTATCCTTCACAATATTTATCCTTCCATCCTTGCAAACTTTCTTTAATTCATTTCTCTATCCTTCCATCCTTTCTTCAGTGTCTATCCTTTCAGACGTTAATCCTTTCTTTAGTCCATCTTGCTATCATTACTCTCATGTGCATTTCTCATTTTCCTCGTATTTATCCTACCATCAAATGTTTTATCTCGCTTTTCTTCTATTTACTATTTCTTCTGCCATCTACATATATATCGATACATCACATTCGTCCATGTACGAGGGTCAGCCGAAAGGTTCATACGCTGACCGCTGACCAAGATACACTCATTGACTGACCAAATGAGGTATATTTTTCAACATAGTTCCTGGAAAGAAACAATTCAGTTATTAATAAGAAGAGTTGAAATTAATTGTTCCTACTTTTGGCACAAGGCCAGCAATTACCCAGTGCATTACTGGTACTTTATTTTATCGACTCTGTAAGGATGAAAGGCAAAGTTAACCTCGACGGGATTTGAACTCAAAGGGACGTAACTATGCTGGAAGAAGAGTTGAAATTAATGCACGCAAGATTTCGCGGCTCTAACATCAATCCGATGGCTTTTTCAGCTGATCCTCGTAATCACACACATCTCTCTCTCTCTCTCTCTCTCTCTCTCTCTCTCTCTCTCTCTATATATATATATATATATATATATATATATGTATATCTTTTTTTCTTTCTTTCTTTCTTTCTTTCTTTCTTTCTTTCTTTCTTTCTCTCTCTCTCTCTCTTTCTCTCTCTCTCTATATATATATACATACATCCATATATACATACATACATATACATACATACATACATACATACATACATACATACATACATACATATATATATATATATATATACATATATAAATATATGTATAAATCATAAAATTCATTTATACTATCATTTTAGTATGAGGTCGATGTATTTGATCTACTTACGCGTGGTGATGATGGTGTTCGGAAATAAGTGTGAGCACGAATGTATGTATATTGTAATATAAGTTACTGAGATCTGAAGGATAACCTTAGCATATGAAACCTCAAGTCATGGATTACTAAGTCGGATTATTAAACAAACATTTAGCGTTTACATTTCTCAGATATTGAGTTTTCTTATACCTGCGTGGTGTGACGGGCATGTGTTTGAAAAAAATATACAAGTATGATTTCTAAGAAACAGATCGATGAGAGCTAAAACATAGATTAGATTACTAAGAATGTAGATATTTGGGTATGTTTCTGTCGATAGAAATTCGTTTAGTGACTTAT
>OZ024742.1:299690029-299705029 GCA_964016885.1 Eledone cirrhosa | reverse complement strand
GTGTGTGTGTGTGTGTTTATGTATGTGTTAAAGTACATTAAAGGGGTAACTAACTCGACAGGCATAGGCCCTTATAATGAGTGTCTGAATTCGTCTGATTTTAATATTTATTAACCAAGAATGGTTTACAAGACTTTGAAATTAGGGATATGACCAATGTCTAGGTGAAATAAACAAATAAATATACCTATATAGAAACGTGTGTATAACTTACAAATGATCCTACACACACACACACACACACACACACACACACACACACACACACACACACACACACATATATATGTGTGTGTATGTAATGTATGTATGTGTGTAATTTGTGTGTATATATATATATATATATATATATATATATATATATATATGCTCCCTGATGATTTCTCACGAACGAAACAGTTCTAGTCCTGTAGAATCTCATCTATATTAAAACTTTTATACTCTGCTATGTATTGAGTACCTTACTTACTGTGGTTACCCCCGATTCAACCCGAAATAACTTATGTATATATATATATATATATATATATATATATATATATATATATATATATATATATATCACTATGTATGCATTTAAATACCTCGATGAAAAACATACACACACGGAAGCATATATACACGAATACATCATATCGCGTGAGTATAGAGAAGCTCCCACAAATTTATAAACTCCTCCTCGTACAGAAATATTATATAAAACATACACATTATATAATACATACACATGACACCCATATATATATACACGTATATGTGGTGTAAACATCACCATCACGACGACCACCACCACAAACACAAATATTACGTTTTGGATTATAGCGACTTCTGTACTTTGCATGAATGTACCCTCGACGACCTCCCACCCGATACATACAGCTGTCTGTAGTGTTTGTAAACACAGCTGAAAAATATACCGGAGTGTCGACTGGCGCTACAGAAATGTGTGTATATGCATGTTTGGCAGAATCGTTAGAAGGTAGGATATTTGTTCTGTGTCTCAGCGTCCAGTGTTCAAACCTGTCGAGGTCCACTGTGTTTTCACCCCTTCGGTGTCTATAAAGAAAGTACCATTCAAGTAGTAGTGTAGTCCTTTCTCCTTCCAGTTGGCACATCCTAGATTAATCCGTTGGATCAAAGAAGGGAGTGTCGAGAGTGACTCTCTTTGCTCACAACTGCATGGGGTACATACATCCCTTAGCAAAAGCGTGGTAGATACTACCAAGTCATACTCAATTGCGTGTGACGGCTGTAGCTCATATTTGCATCTTCGGATGCCGTTCTTAGGCCGTGAATTGGCAGAGTTGTTAGAACCTCGGGTAGAATGCTTTATGGTATCCGTTTCGACTCCCTGTTCTCTGAGAGGTCAACTTTGCCTTTCATCCTTTCGAGGTCGATAAAAATAAATACCATTCTAGTACTGGGGTCGATTCATCCCCTATATCTTTTTCTTATTTCCTCTCTCTCACTTTCTACCTCTCTCTGGTAGAAAGCTGCTGTACTCAGGCCTGAAGAGGGATGGACTCCGCCAGGCTTAAAAATGCCCAAGAAACGCCGTATGTCAATACGGCGCTCCTACGACTCTATCAGGAGTTACGGGACTACACCGTACCATACCATATCATGCCATTCTTATTGCTTGTGTTATTTCTGTCCTGATTGAACAGACCTTGACTATCTTCTATTCATGTCTATGAGGGGTTAGATTTTCTAATGCAATGTTTCCCAATGTTTCCACTACCAAGGGCCTCGTTTATTTTCCTAACGATGTAACAAACTTTTAAAAGGTCTATTTACTTATTCAACAAGCTCAAGAATCCCCTTTTGCAGACCCCCATCCCAGGGACTACAGAACAGGTTGGCAACCGCAGCTTTAACATGTCTTTTCTATTTTTTTAATAAAACAACATGGAGATTGAACTGCTATTTCTAGCACGCCAAGAGACAACGCTCTGCTTGTATGTATGTATGCATGTATGTATGTATGTATGTATGTATGTATGTATGTATGTATGTATGTATGTATGTATGTATGTATGTATGTATGTATGTATGTATGTATGTATGTATGTATTATACATGCATGCATGTGTGTGCCTACATTTGTGTGGCTGCTTAGACACAGATTAGACCTGATCAAAGGCACTCCGCTCATGACAATCACGTCCTTTATATATACTGGTGAACTACATTATTTAATTGTTCTTTCGTTTTCAAAACGCTGAGGTGTTTTGAAAGAAATTTGACTGTTACTTCTAGCAACAGTTATATCGTCCACATAGACCTTCTGTATTTGTGTGTGTTTGTGATATTATGGGTAAGACTCAGATTAACCCTGATTAATCAGACATGTAACCAAAGCGTTCCACCCATGACAAGCCTAACTTTTATGTACTGGGATTGTATTTTCAAATCTGTTTTTCTTTTTTCAAAACGGTAGGGTGTCTTTTGGCGGGTATCTGACTACTTGAAGGTGAGCGACCACATAAAGGCCGAGTCTTCTGCATGTATTAGAGCATAGAGCTGTTATTGATGTTGGTCGAGCAGACATATGCTGAAAGGCATTCCAACCGTGAATAACACCTTCATTATTTACAGTCATAGTATATCTGGGATTACAGTATCCAATGTGTGGGTTTTGTTTGAAGGTTGTAGAGTGTGATGCAAGGGAGATTAAACTGTTATTTCCAACAAGTGAAGAGGACATGTTGAAAAGGCGTCGTTGGTGTGTGGATAGGGTGTGTGAATATTTGTGTGTGTGTGTGTGTGTGTGTAGTTTACCCACAAACATATGTACACACACATATATTGAGATAGATATATATATTATAGAATGCAACTGTGTGTATATTTTATGCACCCACACACACTTCCTGACACATACATGAGTATAGAACTGTATTTATGTATATATGTGTTTATACCTTTTGAATGTATATCAATGTATTTGTATGTTTATTGTTTGTATAATGTATGCATAATTATTCATACACAGAAATGCAAATACATGCATACACATATATGCATACACATACACATACATATGAGCCAATCAAGAAGTGGCGCCTCAACACTATTGCTGAAACTGCTAGAAATAGCAGCAACATTTCTTTCAAACCATGCTTCGCCATCTGAAAGAAAGCAATCCTAGATATACTGGCTGAATGAAAGATCAGGTGATCACGTTTGAAACGTCTTTAAACGTAAGCCAGCTCATGTGAAACTAACATGTGGATCAAGAACAACAATAGCAATGCTAATATGTAAGCTAACTCGTATAAAAGTGAATATAGATATCTAAAGCCAGAAGGCTCATTGGGCCGGTGCTTATCCCGGTTTCATGGCGTCAAGCGACAGAGAGGACGCCAGTCCATCGCAGAGTTAAACCTCCAGCTATTGCTGGTACTCATTTTCAGCTGAGTATACTGGAGCAACGTGAAATGAAGTGTTTTGCTCAAGAACACAACACGCAACCCAGGAATCGAACCCACGACATTATGATCGTAAGCCCAACACTCTTACCACTAGGCCACGTGCCTCCACATGAATATATATATATATATATATATATATATATATATATATATATATATATATATATATATATATATATATATATATATATATATATATATATATATATATATATATATATATATATATATATATATATATATATATATATATATATATATATATATATATATATATATATATATATATATATATATATATATATATATATATATATATATATATATATATATATATATATATATATATATATATATATATATATATATATATATATATATATATATATATATATATATATATATATATATTCATGTGGAGGCATGTGGAGGCACGTGGAGAGAGAGAGAGAGACCACAGACCCTCCATCTCAACTCTACTTTTGAAAAGCAGAAGAACTGCGAAACCGGTAAAGGGACCAAATAAATATATATATATTTTTTTAATTAAGACTCCAGTTGCATTTTCGATTTCATCTTTTTTTTCTTTATACTTTCACTCGTGTAGGACACCTCGGTTATTTTTCATTTTGTAAAAAAAACCCTCACTTTCTAATATATATATATATATATATATATATATATATATATATATATATATATATATATAAAATATTATAAGAAGGAATAATAGACACAATATACCTATTTTTTCTTCGTCCCGACTGTACAATTTCGCTGGTCACTATGCAAAAATGTTATATCATAGATATGTAACATTTAACATTGTTGTGATGTAAGCCAGCTTATCAAGGGACCACCTTCTTACTTTATAATATTTTACATAGCTCTGATATTGTGTCAATTTAATTATTTCGATTATCTTGTCTCTCATAATCATAGAGCAACACTAGTTAAGGTCGACAACATACAATCTCACTTACTTGTGAAAAATATATGTTTATATATACATGTATTTGTATGTATGCACATATATCTGTATACCTCTCACTATTGTATATATATCCCGCCGAGGTCAACTTTGCCTTTCATCCTTACGGGGTCGATAAAAAAGTACCAGTAATGTACTGAGTAATTGCTGGCCTTGTGCCAAAATTAGAAACAATTATTACTAATATTCTTAATACACTGGGTAATTGCTGGCCTTGTGCCAAAAGTAGAAACAATTATTGTATATATATATATAGGGCGGTGAATTGGCAGTATCGGTAGAGGGTTGGACGCCATGCTTTCTAGCATAGTTACGTCCCTTTACAGTCTGAGTTCAAATCCCGCAGAGGTTAACTTTGCCTTTCATCCTTACGGGGTCGATAAAATAAAGTACCAGTAATGTTCTGGGTAATTGCTGGCCTTGTGCCTAAAGTAGAAACAATTATTGTATATATATATAGGGCCGTGGATTGGCAGTATCGGTAGAGGGTCGGACGCCATGCTTTGACGCATAGAGTTACGGCTCTTGCCATTCTGAGTTCAAATCCCGCCGAGGTTAACTTTGCCTTTCATCCTTACGGGGTCGATAAAATAAAGTAGCAGTAATACACTGAGTAATTGCTGACCTTGTGCCAAAAGTAGAAACAATTATTGTATATATATATATATATACATCTGTGTGTGTTTGTGTGTATTGAACAATGAAAACAAAACAAAAGTCGAAGATAGCTACTTGATTAGTTCATTGATTTACGATTGTTTCGGAGGGTTCATTAATCATTGTAAATCGATATCTTGACTAATAGATAGTGTTATGTCACCATCTATTTCCCTACTGTCTTCCTTACTAACCATTGTTTCTGAGGAAGACGGTGAAATGGATCTAGGATATCGAGACTAGAAATAGGTAGTAGTATAACCACTATCTATTCGTCAATATATCGATTTACCATGATCAATGACCCTCTTAAACGATAGAAAAACGATGAATTAATCAAGAAATTATCTTCGACTTTTCTTTTATTGTCGTTGCTGAATATATATACATATACGATACATACATATACGATATATATACGATACATACGATATATACATATACGATACATACATATACGATATATACGATATATACATATACGATACATACATATACGATATATACATATACGATACATACATATACGATATATACGATATATACATATACGATACATACATATACGATACATACATATACGATATATCCATATACGATATATACATATACGATATATACATATACGATACATACATATACGATACATACATATACGATATATACATATACGATACATACATATACGATACATACATATACGATATATACATATACGATACATACATATACGATATATCCATATACGATATATACATATACGATATATCCATATACGATACATACATATACGATATATACATATACGATACATACATATACGATATATACATATACGATATATACATATACGATATATACATATACGATACATACATATATATACACATACGATACATACATATATATATATACATATACGATACATACATATATATACACATACGATACATACATATATATATATACATATACGATACATACATATATATATATATATACATATACAATACATATATATATATATACATATACGGTACATATATATATATATATATATATATACATATACGATACATACATATATATATATATATACATATACGATAAATACATATATATATATATATATACATATACGATACATACATATATATAAATATATACATATACGATACATACATATATATATATATACATATACGATAGATACATACATATATATATATACATATACGATACATACATACATATATATATACATATACGATACATACATACATATATATATACATATACGATACATACATACATATATATATACATATACGATACATACATATATATATATATATACGATACATACATACATATATATATACATATACGATACACATATATATATATATACATATACGATACATACATATATATATATATATACATATACGATACATACATATATATATATATATATACGATACATACATATATATATATATACATATACGATACATACATATATATATATATACATATACGATACATACATATATATATATATATACATATACGATACATACATATATATATATATACATATACGATACATACATATATATATATATACATATACGATACATATATATATATACATATACGATACATACATACATATATATATATATACATATACGATACATACATATATATATGTACATATACGATACATACATATATATATATACATATACGATACATACATATATATATATATACATATACGATACATACATATATATATATATATACATATACGATACATACATATATATATATACATATACGATACATACATATATATATATATACATATACGATACATACATATATATATATATACATATACGATACATACATATATATATATACATATACGATACATACATACATATATATACATATACGATACATACATATATATACGATACATACATATATATATATATACATATACGATACATACATATACGATACATACATATATATATATACATATACGATACATACATATATATACATATACGATACATACATATATATACGATACATACATATATATATATATACATATACGATACATACATATACGATACATACATATATATATATACATATACGATACATACATATATATACGATACATACATATATATATATACATATACATATACGATACATACATATATATATACGATACATACATATATATACATATACGATACATACATATATATATATATACATATACGATACATACATATATATACATATACGATACATACATATGTATATATACATATGTATATATACATATACGATACATATACATATATATATATATATATACATATACGATACATACATATATATATATACATATACGATACATACATATATATATATACATATACGATACATACATATATATATATACATATACGATACATACATATATATATATATATACATATACGATACATACATATATATACATATACGATACATACATATATATATACATATACGATACATACATATATATACATATACGATATATATACATGTATATATATACGATATATATATATATATATATATATATATATATATATATATATATATATATATATATATATCACTCTGTAGAGTCGATGGAACCTAATGCTATGAAAGCCTACTACAAATACTATAGCTCTTGCCACATGATTTTGTTGAAACCATCTCTTCAAGATTGCATGGAGTTCTCACAAAGTTATTGACCCTACAATAAATAGATAGATACCAGTACATCACACACATGTATATACATATAGTTGAAAAAAAAAAAAAAAATATATATATGTATAGTTGAAAATTGCAAACTTGACTGTCACCACAGAATATGAACCTTAAGATTGCGAAAGCATGAAAGTACTTGTTCAATTAACACTTAACATTTAATATTATACCATACTATTTCATTCTAATACCATTATAAATTTTAAAGGATTGTAAATAAAACGAGTAAATCAGACAAAGTAGGAATTCCTTTTATTAATATAATCTTCTATACACAATCATACACACCCGTGTACATTTATTTATATATATATATATATATATATATATATATATGTGTGTGTGTGTGTGTGTATTCACACACGTACACGCACAAAATAAAAACAACAACAACATATATTCATCATAATACTGAGATTATTCCCTGTTACAACTCTGAGTTTCGCAGGTTGACGTTGACCACACGAAACTCAATGAAGCAACAGAGACTATTGTCACTTATGTAATAAATATAAAAATGGACTTCAGTACATGCTACTATCCATTTCCCCTTAAGTGGGTTTTTATGGTTTGGACGCCATGCTTTCTAGCATAGTTACGTCCCTTTACGGTTTGAGTTCAAATCCCGTCGAGGTTAACTTTGCCTTTCATCCTTACGGGGTCGATAAAATAAAGTACCAGTAGTGTACTGGGTAATTGCTGGCCTTGTGCCAAAAGTAGAAACAATTATTTAGATTATAGTAAAAAAAAAAACATTCGATGAAGCTTTTTAGTTGATCATAAACATGTCAAATTCCACGCATTGTTTTGAAACTCACGTACACACACACACACACACACGTATGTATACATACATATGTATATATATATATATATATATATATATATATATACGCATGTGTGTGTGTGTCTGTCATAGATCTTCAGCTTGATTTTTATTGATTTATACGAAGACAACCTCTTCTTGAGCAGTATCATTACTAAAGGAGATCCACAGATGATCATCATACTCTTTGTTTTATATTTAAGAGATTACCGAATATGTCTTTCCGATTTTTAAGACAGTCGTATCTGATTTAGTGTACATTTGATTGCTATTTCTGACATAGCGTGCGATGCGTGGCGGTTCTATTCATGCTGGATGTTGAAGTTGTGTCTATTATAATTCTTTCTTGCATTGACACTTAGCACAAGGCCAGCAATTTGAGAGAAGTGGGAAAGTCGATCACATTGGCCCCAGTACCTAACTGGTACTTTATTTTCTCGACCACGGGAGGATGAAAGGCAATGCTGACAACGGCGGAATTTGAACTCAGAACGTAGGAATTCTTAACTAAATACTGCAAAACCTTTTGTTTGACGCCCTGCCGATACTGCCAATACACCGCTCTTGTTGTGACTATCATACTGGTTTCTGATTTAGGTACAAGGCCAACAATTCTTTCGGGGGACTCGATTAAATCGACCCCAGTGCGTTACTGCTACTTTATTTTATCGACCCAGTAAGGATGAAAGGCAAAGTTCACCTCGGCAGGATTTGAACTCAGAGCGTAAAGGACCGTAACTCTATGCCGCAAACCATATTGTCCGACGCTTTACAGATACTGGCAATACATCACCCTTGTGACTATTATAATAAAGTTTTTATTGTAAGGGCAACCAATGGTTTATAGTGACTTAATATTGGCTGTAATATGGAGTGAAGATCCATCGTTTCAATGATGTATCTTCCAATTGTTCAATCAACAGAACAGCCTGCTTGTGAAATTAACGAATTGAAGTGGCCGAGTATTCTACAAACACTTGTACACCTAACGTAATTCTCAGTAAAAATCAGTGTGGCGGTGTGGGACAGAGTTGGCCTTTGAATTCCAGGTTGAATCTATCCGACAGGTGTCCAAAAGAGCATCTGTTTACCTGATTTCACTTACAAGGCTTAGGCCGATCAGAGACTATGGTAAACAGTGCTCAAAATGCCACACAGTGGGATCGAATCTGGGGCCTAATAATTGTGAAGTGGATGTCCTAAGTATTAGACCACCCTGCGTCCATTAGGTGTAGTACAACTAACAATATTACTTAGGCTGACTCTATTAAGTATTATTAGCACTACATTACGATTTTACATGTGAACGGAAAACTACGATAACATGTTTATCATGAAGTAACAGGGTGGAAATAATTGCTCCTATCCTACCTCGTCATCCTATAGTTATTATTGATTGTATATATACAGAGAGAGAAATAAAAAAAAAAAGAGAGATAGAGAGAGATGTGTGTGTGTGTCAGTAACCAAGTAGCAAAATATGCGATGAAAATGTTCGAAGTTGTGTCAAATTTTTAATATGAATATATACTTTCGTTTGTATCCACAATTATATATATATAATCTCCCTGCATCACCTACAAAGAGATAAACATGGGAAACGGATTTTTCTATAATTCTAATTGCATTCATGTTTAGAAAACATTTGGTGGATTGGCAGTATCGATAGATGGTCGGACGCCATGCTTTGCAGCAATGACTTACGGCCCTTTATAGTCCGAGTTCAAATCCCGCCGAGGTTAACTTTGTCTTTCATCCTTACGGGGACGATGAAATAAAGTACCAGTAATACACTGGGATAATTGCAGGCCTTGTGCCAAAAGTAGAAACAATTATATGAATATATTGGCAGTATCGGTAGAGGATTGGACGCCATGCTTTCTAGCATAGTTACGTCCATTTATGGTCTGAGTTCAAATCCTGTTGAGGTTAACTTTGCCTGTCATCCTTACGGGGTCGATAAAATAAATTACCAGTAATGTACTGAGTAATTGGTGGCCTTGTGCCAAAAGTAGAAACAATTATATGAATATTAAAATAGATGAACACCAGTTCTTTAACAACCCTAAAAAAATGAAAAGTATAGTCGATCTAGGCTGAATTTGAACTCAGAGAGCCGGAAAGTATCTAGTAGATATTCTATCCGACGAAATTACGACTCTGCCATTCGTTTCTATGGGATGCGTTATATTAAAATAAATTGATCTCAGTACTTGACTAGCATTTTATTGTTCTTCCTTTCTTTGTTCTCAACACATAATGGAGTCGTAAGTGTATGAAAGATAGGTTTTGTCAGGTTTAAATGCATAAAAAGGGTGTGGCTGATATTTAAACGAGGTGGAGCTCTTCTCTTTCTAAAATCTATCCATACCCAATTATTTCCTTCCTTCCTTCCTTCCAGAAAGAGAGACATGGAAAGAGAAAGAAAGAGAGAGAGAGAGGTGGTGGGTAAGAATCCGCCCTTGTACTTCACTTGTACTATATTTATCGACTTCGAAAGGCTAAAAGTCACAATTGGACTCGGCGAGATTTGAACTCGACATAAAGGGCCGGTATCAGACAAGGCAAAGTGTGATATTCCGTGCCTTCATGGGATAAGAATGAAATTGCTTCGGTGCTTTATCATGCCGGAATATTTTATGTTACAGCGTAAACAGTACTATAGCTGTTTAATTGTTGTGGCGGTAGTTTCATTGAAATTTTTATTAAGATTCTTTACGTTCGGAGTTCAAATTCCACCTAGGTTAATTATCCTTTTCGTTCTTCTGAAGTATCAGTCAAATACTGAGGATATCAGTAATCAACTTTCTCCCCAGTCTCCAGTTTACTAAACTTGTACCTAAATTAAAAATAAAACTAAAATATTATCGTTGTGGTTTTAGTCTCTGATTTTTTTATGTGTTGCCAAACATGTTCCAGTCATTTTCCAATTGCCTGTATTTTCAGACAGTATTTCTAGCAACCAGTCCCGAATTAACGATCAACTCTTTCGTTACGATATTTCAAATGAAATACACAGTCATTGCTTACCTCAAAAATTATTTAGAGAGGTTTCCCAGTGCTCCTCGCGATATCGTTATCTTTTGTTCTGGGGGCGGTTTGTTTCCCCACCCCCTTTCGCATGCCTTTTGTTATTTTCCTTTTCTTTTTTTATTTGTAATATTTATACAATTGTGAATAAAAAAGAATAAATTTTGAGATAATTCTGAAAATAATGGAGAATTTTGGGAGATTTAGTAATATCAATATTCTCATTACTAAGCTGGAGGTTGGAACATCAATGGAATGTTTTTAAATAAAAATACACAGATTTGTAAGGTAGAACAATGGGGCGGGGGGTTTCAGGTGCTTTGGTATGAAAAAGGATAAGTGAATGGAGAATATGCTCCGAGAAAAGGGGTCAGCGCACAGCTTAGTGGCGGGTTCTTCGTCGGTCTTGACAAAGACATTCTGCTGAGAAATTCACGTGTAAATAGTTGAATATTTCACAAACATTTGTGCACTTAACACAAGTCTCCAGTCGAATCAGTGTGACAAGGCTGGACCTTTAAATTACAGTTATAATTCAGAAAAGTATATATATTACATATACATCGCTATAAGATTACAACTTCTAATTTAACCGTGGAAAACGGTTGGGCACGTTGGTGTAAATGGCTAGCACACTGACCCTCAAAATTAGAGATTCCAAGGCAAAGAACAATACATTCGTTTCCGTCCTGGGGACGTTATTAGACGATTTTCTGTAGTAAAAAAAATGAGGTAAAAGCTATTAAATCAGTTATATATATATATATATATATATATATATATATATATGTGTGTAATTATGTATATATATATGTATATTTAAGTAACTGCCGTACTAAGAGTGAGAAATGAAATTTCGTTTCATTCTATTCCATTTATATATATATATATATATATATATATAAGTAAAAAAACAAAAAAAGCAAAAACAATAACAACGAGTGTTTTACGAACAGTATGGTATTAGGTTCACACTTGAGAGTGTGTGTGTGGTGGTGGTGGTGGGGGGGGGGGGGGGAGGGGGGATGTTCGAGCATAAGCCCTTCATCAGGAGAAAAGTGGGAAGGAAAAGAGTTCCTAGGGTGTGAGGGGGAGTGATGGAAAGACATTAAAAAGGGGCAACAAATTTAAAAGGGAGGAAAAATAATGTTATATTATCTGTTTATGTTCATACACGGAACAAAAGCACTACCCAAGATTTCAAGGCCCAAGTTTGACCATACCACCAAAATAAATGAGGCATCAAATTTGTTACCTTTTATCAAGCGCTTATAAGAAGAAACGTCACAAATTTGATGTCTCTTGTATTCTGGAGATATGGTCAAATTTGGGCCTCGAAACGTTGGGTAGGTGCTTGTTCCGTTTATGAATATAAATAAATAATATAATATTTTTGTTCTTTTTCCAATTGAGCACTATTTTCCTTTTCCCTTTTCCCATTGCTACATATACATTGCTACATATACATTGAGTACTCCCAGGAATTTTGGCCTCCCCGGTCTCTCTCTCTTTCCCTATATATATATATATATATATATATATATATATATATATATATATATATATATATATATATATATATATATAAATGAAAGGTATAGAAAATATTGTAGCAAAAAGCCAACAGTATTCCATAATATATATATATATATATATATATATATATATAGGAAAAGAGTCAGGATCCCGACGGCTGAGCTCCGACCGTTGCGACAGCTAGATCCGAACTGTTCGGATATAGCTGTCGAATCGAAACAGCCGGAGGTCAGCTGTCGGGGTCCTGACTCTTTTCCTATTACCCACTCTACTAACCTAAGTATTGAGTACTCTGGTGCGGTATCTTACCACACCCTCTTTGTTATATATATATATATATATATATATATATATATATACACACACACATATATATACATATATATATATAGAAGCTTAGTTTAGATTGGCTTATTTGTTTGATTGATATTTTCGATAGTGGTCAGTGTGACCGTTAGTTGTGGATGTGTGGTTGGCGTGATCGATATAGGTGATGGAAAATTAATTTGGTCAAAGCTAAACCCCCAAAGGATTTAGACGGGCCGGCAAAGAAAGAGAACGGATAAGTTAATTGTGTTTATTTCCTGCCATGGAATTGAATGAAACCATGTGGCAAACAACAACACATTTGGGATAGGTAAAAGATTGAAGTAACAGTGTTTTTGTTAACACGTTTGTCAAATGTAGTGTTCATAGATAAGTGTATTTTGTTTGGATGTATTTATGTGCCACATGGTTTCATTCAATTCTATGACAGAAAATAAACACATTTACATTTTATTAATAATCATTTTATTTCAAATTACTCAAATATATTTCTTGAATAAAATTAAATAAAATAATAAATGATTGATTATTTGGTCAAATATATAGTAAAAGAAAGTAGCATTGCAAAGGACTATAAATGCTATAAATGCGAGGAGAGGGATGGAAAGATCAAGGATTATTAGGCGAAAGAAAAATAACGGTGTGCCGGTTGCGTCTCACGGAAAAAATGGCAAAGGTATATATTACCGCGGACAATGACCAGCGATCCCTGCTGCAACACTCACCCTACCTTGTGGGACTCCTTCCTCAGACGGGTTGCTGTCATTCCGATTTTACAGAGGTCAGCTGTGCGTGGTCCGAGGACACATGAGGTCTCGACGGCGACCGCTACAAAGAGGAAGCGGTTCGACGAAACCCGGTATTTGCTTGTCTTCCTATCTTTTGCATTGCGGGCTGCGGTATCAGGGTTTGTGATCGAAGTGATTAATTTGGCGGGGTAGAACATGTCACAGCTTGTCACGTCATAGATGAGGCAGTTACCTCCTTCGAAAGAGAAGATAATTCCATCGGGGCTCTTGCCATCTCTACGGTCGAGGCCCAGTTGTAACGGGAAGCTGGCTGCGTCTAGGCTCCTTCTCATTATGTCGTTGAGAGTGGAATGTCGGGGGACCCAGCCTGTGCCTTGGCGGCATGATAGTAGGTGCAAAACGAACTCATCGACGACAGCTCAAGGATGGCATTTGTGGGCCTCACACACTCGGTGGCACAGAGTGAATGCGATGGTGAAGTTTTAGCTAGCTGTGGTGACATGATTGGCTGCAGTAGTGTCACAATCACTACCACTGCTGCAGCCAAACGTCGCCAAATGTCTCAGCTAGGAGAGTGGTGGCACAATCTGGAAGTGAGATAAATGTGTT
>OZ024742.1:299682529-299687529 GCA_964016885.1 Eledone cirrhosa | reverse complement strand
TATATATATATATATATATATATATATCTTCAAATTTATTATTATTAATATATATATATATATATATATAGTAAAAACTATATATATATAAAAACTTAAAACCACAACTGAATACTAACCCATACAATCACTAATACTCTTTTATTCCTAATTAAACCATTTTTCAACTGTGAACAATTTGTCAGCATTTTCTATTCTATACAAAAGTGAGTTACAAACGAAACGAAATTTAATTTCGTTTCGTTATTTGTTTTTATCGTCTCCGCTGAACCGGTGCGTACTCACACTCTATGCAAATTAGTCTGCCCACTACTAATTTTCATAGAAAAAGCATATAACGATATGTGCTTTTACGATTCTCCAGAAAGGCCGGTAGATAGGTAAATATTGCTGATGAGTTGTAACAACAACGAAACTAGTTCAATATTCCTTGTCTGGCTTTCTGGGGAATAGAGGAAAGGTGTTTCCTCGAAAACCAGTATGACTCTAAAAACCGGTTTGTCTGTGTGTTTACATACAGAATAGCTGGGTTACTCACAGTAAAGTAACCAGTGAAAGACTTGTTACATCTACATATGTATACGTGTGTGTATTCATATGCACACTAGTATTTCAGTATGCATATGTAGATGTACATTTTTAACTTAATTGTTTATATATATATATATATATATACTAAAAATAACGGAGCAAAGGACTCGCGTATAATCCTGTAATTAAATGAGCTTAAAGGAAATAGATTCCTGGGCATTTTAAATACAATATATAGAGGGGTAAGACACAGAAGAGTGTGTTTTTCTTTACAGGAATTTCAAACCACCAGCGTGAGGAGAATATAAGCTAATAGAGGCATCTGTAAAACATTAAAATTAAAAGTGTAAATTGAAATGAAACCATCCTCACCTAAATCACACATGTACACACTCACCAGGAGCATGTTTCACCATTTTAGTGGGTTCCAATACGGCCCGGTGGATCATCAGCATGTGCAAGTAGATTTTATCTTATTACATTACAACAGGTTGTAAGTATATAGATATCTAGAGAGATTAATAATTGTGCATGTATAAGTATTATAGAAATAGAAATAATTTACAATTATTACTTGTTTACATTTCTCATATGAATTACGAAGGACATTGGTTCTGCATTTTACATAAAAAACACGTAGTTCAAGTTGTAAGAAAAGAACAATTTGTAGATTCAAATATGTTGTTCCAACATTGAAAATGTTTTCAGAATATTGTTAATTTAGCGAAGTTATATAGTTTATCATACATATTATATTATAATATAATTGTTTCTATATTTGGCACAGGGCCAGCAATTATTTCAGTGTATTACTGGTACTTTATGTTATCGACCTCGTAAGGATAAAGGCAAAGTTAACCTCGGCGGGATTTGAACTCAGACCATAAAGGGACGTAACTCGTTGCTGCAAAGCATGGCGTCCCACCCTCTACCGATACTGCCATATTATAATATAATTGTTTCTATATTTGGCACAAGGCCAGCAATTACCCAGTGCATTACTGCTACTTTATTTTATCGACCCTATAAGGATGAAAGGCAAAGTTAACCTCGGCGGGATTTGAACTCAGATCGTAAAGGGACGTAACTATGCTGGAAAGCATGGCGTCCGACTCTCTACCGATACTGCCAATCCACCATATTATAATATAATTGTTTCTACTTTTGGCACAAGGCCAGCAATTATCCAGTACATTACTGGTACTTTATTTTATCGACCCCGTAAGGATGAAAGGCAAAGTTGACCTCGGCGGGATTTGAACTCAGAATGGAAAGATCCGTAACTCTATGCGTCAAAGCATATCGTCCGACCCTCTACCGATACTGCCAATCCACCATATTATAATATAATGTTTGCACGATTGAAAAGGAAAAGATAACTCCAATCTTGTTTGCTAACCGTTTAGTTTGATGAATGATTTACTCAGAAAATATATAGAGAAAATTATATATTGTTTTGTGTGAGATTAATTTTAATCATATATTATTTTAGTCGAAAGATGTGTGAATGTTTGAAGATCAAAGAAGAGGAAAAAAGTAAGGTGCATTTCGAAGAACTATCGTAAAGAGGATATGTCAATTAAAGATTATCAATCTACATCTAAAAATATATATTTAGAGGGGTATCATTAAGAAAATAATGTCAAATGGTAAAAATAGTAAAAATATTACAAAAATATTACAAAAATATTACAAAATTTAGAAGGAAGATCATATAAAAAAATTTAAATTTAAATTTTTAAAGAAAGTACTCAGTAAATAATAGGATCATTTTAAAGGTGTATAAGATATAGTCAAGTGTAATGAATATCATAAATTAAAAATACTGAAAGTGGAATTTTGGCGATGTTTGCAACTAGAAAATAATTCTGTTTTAAGATTAATAGAGTTTTGACAGTTAATTATATAAAACATTTCCTCGATACACAAGTTACAGAATCTTAAGAAAGCCATATTTCGGTATGCAGGTGCTTTCAAAATCGTTCCCCAAGAAATTGAATAGTCTATATTGTTGTCTTTTAAATTCCAAATGAAATGTGAAAGTGAATTGGAAGATTTTTTATCGGATCTATTAAATGTGTGTTTATGGTTATACCAGCGTTCTTTGAATTTTGTAGAAGTGGCACGAATATAGTTACATGTTTTGTCTCTAGTTTTAACTCTGCATTTATAAATTACGTTTTTGTCTAAGCAATTACTTTGTAAAGGGCAGTTTGATTTAATTCTACAGTTACATTTTCTGGAGTTGTTGTTATTCGGATCGGTACTATTATTATGAATATTGTTGTTAGAAATATTATTATTGCTATCTTGGTTTGTTTGGTTAGGGTTTAAATTTAAGTTTCTATTATTAATTCTATTTATATTTTGTGCTATGTTCATAGTAGTAGAGTAGGATAGTTTCATAGTGTCTGTTAAAAATAGAGTGGTATCTGTAGGCTTTAGGAAAACATTTATCTAGTGCTTTAAAAAAATAGCTTTGCTAAAGGTGTTTTTTTTGTTTGGTTTAGTGTTTAAGTTAAATTGTTTATTGTTATTATAATTAATTCTAGAATGATTTGTCATGTTATTGTTATCTATTTATTTTATTTTATTCGAGTATCCTGCTCTATGTATTATTATTATTATTAGGGCGGTGAATTGGCAGTATCGGTAGAGTGTTAGACGCCATGCTTTCTAGCATAGTTACGTCCCTTTACAGTCTGAGTTCAAATCCCGCCGAGGTTAACTTTGCCTTTCATCCTTATGGGGTCGATAAAATAAAGTACCAGTAATGTGCTGGGTAATTGCTGGCCTTGTGCCAAATGTAGAAACAATTATTATTATTAGGGCGATAGATTGGCAGTATCGGTAGAGAGTCGGACGACATGCTGTGTCGCATAGAGTTACGGCCCTTTATGATCTGAGTTCAAATCCTGCCGAGGTTAACTTTGCCTTTCATCCTTACAGAGTCGATAAAATAATGTACCAGTCACGCACTGCGGTCGATTTAATCGACTTTCCACTCCCCAAATTGCTGGCCTTGTGCCTATATAAGAAACCATTGTTATTATTATTATTATTATTATTAATATTATTATTATTATTATTATTATTATATATTTATGTTCATATATGAATAAATGATAATTTCATATCCTTGACTTTCTTATAATTTTGAATATATATATCTATATATATTTATATTTCTTTATGTATATATTCAACTACAGTTTCATGTATAAAAAGACATATGGGGGATTTAAGTTATCAGTTGTTATTGTTGTTTAGCATCAAATTAATTTTATTGGCCACGGTCATCGTGATTTTTAGTAAAAATATAATGTATGTATATGTGACCTAACCTTCTCTAAGATTTGATTTTCAGAAATATTTCGCTGCTATTTGTAATAGCTTGAACGATCGGATAGATTTCTTTGTTGTCTCAAATATGTACAAGTAGTAAACTGAAGTGGGAGCAATTGACCAGACAGCACTCTCCAACAAAATTTGACCTTGCGCCAGTATTGGAAAACAATTGTTATCATTGTTACACAACACTAATAGACATACATGAACCCATATAAAATATGGTTGCGTATATTAAACATACATTTAATCCTACTGTGAGCAGCTACCTTAACTCAGGGTAAGAGGTAGTGGTGGATGTAAGGATTCCAGTTTCGTTACATTTGGTTCAGCATTCGTTTACTTATACTAAACATACCAACTGTGGGTAATTTAAGCTCTGTTCATGTAAGATTTAGCTCAGAATCAGGGTGAGTGAGAGAGAGAGAGAGAGAGAGAGAGAGAGAGAGAGAGAGAGAGAGAGAGAGAGAGAGAGAGAGAGAGAGAGAGAGAGAGAGATAGAGAGAGAGAGTAGGAGGGAGAATGGTGGACATGTGCATTTCAGTATCGCTCGAGTTTATCCAACACACACTTATGTCCAGATACAGTGGCATGGAAGACAATATTGTGTTATAGATTTTGTCAACCAACTATCCTTGGTGATGGTTTATTTATATCTAGTGCACGAGTACAGTTTAAAATACTCACAGCAATGATCAAATAAGGTCTGAAGGAAAAGGACGGAATATACCACGGCGAAAGGAAAAAGAAAAAGATAAAGTGAAATGAATACGGGGCAATGTTGGAAATATTTAATCATAAATCTCTGCATCATCTCCTGCATTTTGATTTAATTCTTTTAATTGATTCTCCCTTCTTAACTTATCTACGCCCCAGTGTCATTCTTCTTTGTCTGTACGTTAGACAGCAGTTCATATTATTCTCATCGGTTTTTCTATTTCTCCCTTTTCTATATTTTTCCTCTTTGGCTACGCCCTCGCACACCCCTCTCTCTTCGTTGTCAGTTGACGCACTTGAGATAATTTTCCATCTATATTTGTGAAGTTCGCCGAATGGCATAACTTGTCCTGTCTTTGTCTCTACTTGTTTTGTTGCATCACGAATGAAATTCGCCGAAACCG
>OZ024742.1:299675029-299680029 GCA_964016885.1 Eledone cirrhosa | reverse complement strand
TATATATTCTTTTATTCGTTCCAGTCATTGGACAAGAGGCAATGAAACGAACCAAAGAAAAAAAAAACGTAGTAGACTATATTCATTCCTTGGGAGCTGATAGTTCTTTACATGGCTACTCTCTCGGTAATATTTCTTCTTTATCACCTGAACACCGAATGTTGTTAGAGAACTCGTAGTAGTGATTAACCGAATGAACTTCAAACTAATGCATATATTGAATTATATATTTTAAGTGCATTTTCTCTTGTTGCACACCCGAGCATTTGTCTATCTATCTATCTATCTATCTGTAACACCTCCCCCCTATTGGGGATTTCAATTGTTATTTGTTATGTATTAATAGTTTTATTTTCATATACCTGTATGTAAACTCCCACTTTGCATTTGTCCCCTTCTTTTGTGCCCTTGTGGCTAATAAAGAAATTTATCTATCTATCTATTCCAGCAGCATTTTGCACAACTGTTCGGGCAAAGCGGTACATCGAGCGAGGTGATGGACTTCACTTCTACCTCGACGGCGTACCGCGACTCTCGAGCACAGATGCGGAGAGTTGCGAAAGGCCGATCACAGCGGGCGAAATAGAAGATGCCGTAGGCCGCTGCGAGAAACGCAAATCACCCGGTTTAGATGGTCTACCCTATGAGTTTTAAATAGGCATGCCAGACTTGTTCTCTGGCGTCCTCGAAGCGGTCTACTGCAACTGGCAGCAGAACGGGAGGATTCCCAATTCTGTAGGCAGAGGCGTAGTAACGCTGATCAGGAAAGATGAGAACAAGGGGGATGAGATAAACAATTTCAGGCCCATAACTCTGCTCAACACAGAGTTAAAGATTTTGGCTAAGGTGTTAGCAGCAAGGCTGGTGCTTGTCGTCGAGAACCTGGTAGGGGAAGCCCAAACGTGTTCAATTCCAACCAGGTCCATACACGACAACCTCCACCTCATGCGATACATCATAGAAAGGGTAGGGTGTAAACCTGGCTTTGGTGGGGCTCTGATCAATTTAGATCAGTCTAAGGCATTTGATAGGGTCGACTATCAATACTTGGAAGCAGTTCTCAAGGCGGCCGGCTTCGGTCCCGTCTTCAGAGGCTGGATCGCTGCCTTGCACACCAGCATCTGCTCGGTAGTCAAGGTGAATGGCTACCTATCAGAGCCATTCCAAATCATGCGTTCCGTCCGTCAGGGATGCCCTCTCTCTTCCATTCTGTATGTACTGACTCTCGAGCCGTTACTGCGGAAATTGGAGCTGTTGCAGGGCATCCCGATCGAACCAGGTCTGCGGAAAGCAGCGTCAGCCTATGCCGACGACATAACCGTAATGGTGTCGAAAACCTCAGAAATCAGGGTAATCGGCAACCTATTACAGGAATACGAAACGTTAACAGGAGCAAGACTAAACCCAAACAAGTCTGTCGGTTTGCAATTTGGTACATGGAGAGGCAAACCCATGCCTTCCGACAGTGTCGTTGGACGCTGGACGGAAGGACCGGTGAAATTGCTCGGGGTTTGGTTCGGTCCAGACCTCCAGATGGACAAGAACTGGAACGAGGTCACGGCGAATGTGTTTGCACTCACCCAGAAGTGGACTGAGTGCAAACTCTCCTTGAAAGGTCGAGTGGAGGTGGCGAACACTTACATAGCGTCCCTCATCTACTACCGCTTGACAGTCGTGCCTTTCCTCCGCGAATACCTTACCAAAATGGAACGCCTACTCTTCAAGTTCCTCTGGAAGAAACAGGCTCCATTGGTGAGGAGATCCATCTGCTGTCAACACCCTTCTAACGGAGGGCTGGGCATGCCGTGGCTGATGATGCGCAAATATGCGCTGAGACTACGCCATCCCCAGGTATTCCTGACCGGTGAACCGGTGTGGCTGTAGTTTATGAGACAAGCTCTTCCACAACTCGCCTCACTAACAGAGCTGCAGTCCTGGGTCAAGCGAAGACCATAAATGGGTGCCTGGCACCTCGAGTGCCTATAGGCGCTCACAGCTCTCTACCAAGCGGAAACGGCAATCAGCTGAGACTCCACTTCGTCATTCTATAGGGGATTAGTGGAGGATAAGTGCGACGACGATCTCGGGGAAACTCTAGGCATCGAGGATGACGAACTGACCAGTCTGTTCGGGAGGACTTTCCGTCCAGGGCCTATGGATAACTTCCAGAGGTCTCTGGCCTGGCAGTGCTACCGAGGAACTCTACCAGTTCGAGACAAAATCTACAGGCACGGACGCCCTGGCAGAGATCCTGCCAAAAGGACCTGTCCAAAATGCGAGCAGGACATCGAAACCGTTCTGCACGCAATTGTTCAGTGCCCAGGGGTGACCGACCTGTGGAATTATGTCGAACAGCTGCTGTCACCTGTGGGACGCATCCAGTTGTCCGCCGAGTCCATCGTGAGGATCACCCCGCCGCCTTCATTTAAGAACGAAGGAGAGGCGGTTTTCCTCTGTCTGGTGGCTATGGCGAAAGAGGTAATATGGTGGACGTGGTTAAAAGGACTGAGGGCAAACACCTTTCTCTCCGGACAACAACTTATCCCCTTCTTTAAGTACCACTTCAGAAGGAAGGTGAGAGTGGAGAGAGAGGTGCTACACCCCAGTAAATTCGCTGAAAGGTAGGTGAATGTGGCGAAAATGGCTCGAGTGAATGGGCCTTCTTTGTATATAAACCTGTAGGTTGAGGAAGATAAACAGAGGGAAGACAGGAACACCTACAAAACGTGTTCCTGGTGTTGAGGGTTGTTCTATCCACGGCGGTGTAAAACAACCCCGCAGTAACGTTCCCCACTACTGGGGATTTCAATTGTTATTTTATTATATATAGTTTATTGTTATTTATTAATGTTAAAGTTATTTTATGTAAAACCCCCACCGTCTTGTAATGTCCCATTTTTGTACGCCCCTGTGGCAAATAAAGAAAGATATCTATCTATCTATCTATCTATCTATATATATATATATATATCTTTCTCTCTCTCTCTGTATCTATCAATCTGTCTATCTACCTGTATGTCCGTCTGTGTCTATTTGTCTATCTATCTATCTATCTATCTGCCTGTCTGTCTATCTAGAGATCTAGAGATCTCTCTCTCCTCTCCTCTCTCTCTCTCTCTCTCTCTCTCTCTCTCTCTCTCTCTATATATATATATATATATATATATATATGCATCCATCCCGCTATCTCTCAAGGCGAAACATCTCAGCTATGTTGTAAGAAAGTGAATAAATCAACATATATATAATGTATATAAATATTATTGCACACGCATGTACTGTCCAACTCTTTCCTTCTTTCTCCTTCCTCACTCTCTCTCTCTCTCTCTCTCTCTCTCTCTCTCTCTCTCTCTCTCTCTCTCTCTCTCTCTTCCCTCTCTCTTTCTCTCTCTCTTTCTCTCCCTCTTTTTCTCTCTCCCTCACACACACACATATATATATATGTATGTTAAAATGTATATATATATTATATAATTTAGGTTCATATACAAATACACACACACACACACACATATGTATATGCATGTGTGTGTGTGTGTGTTTATGTGTGTACACGTGTGAATATATGTGTATGTGCGATTGCATTCATACTCACACATTTTAGTGTTGCTTTGCAGTGTGTTTGCTAGATTTCAATATCTGAGTAATTCCATTGAGAACGCGGGGAAATGTTTGCCTTTGATATTCGTACTTTTCATATTTGCAATAACATCTCCAGTACAACGGAGACATTGAGAGGCAGGAAGCATTCTTTTTCTGTCTGCTATTGCTTCTGTTAGGTTGCATGAGAAATGGTTTGTTGCAGAAGAACATCAGAGTGCGTGGGTGGTTTCACTGTATCCTTGGCAGTCAAACACCGAGAAAAGAAAACGAAATAATTGGTGGAGCAGCAAGCAAAGATACACACACACACACGCACACGCACACACACACACACACACACACACATACATACACACACACACACACATATATATATATATACACACACACACACACACACAAACAAACACACAAAGGCACACACACTTAAATACATAAATACCCTTACATAAGCACTACCGCACATACATGTATATATATATATATATATATATATATATACACTTATGAATATATACTCGAATAGACATTTGCACCCCTCCCCCGACCCGACACACACATAAGCACACTCATAGTCATAGACATATAAACACATAAGCACACTCATAGATATATACACGCCCATCATTTTACACTTGCATTCACATAGGCACAGTCACACACACACACTCACATGGAATGGACTTCCGTCGCTTTCGGTGATGAGTATTCTAGTTGTTTTCACAACGAAAGTGCATGCTCATGAAATTAGCGGGAAAGTGACTGGGCATTTCACGGACGCATTGTTCCCTTAACGTAATTCTCAGGGAGATTCAGCGTGACAAAGTGTATAACAACGATGGTCCTTTGAATTACGGGTAAACTAGATCCGACGGTTTTCCGAATAGTTTTCGTCTGCTCAGGTGCAGGCACAATGCATGGGTTGACCCGAGGTTATGGTAAATGATACAAAGTGGGATCGAGACTGGTACCTAATAATTGTGAAGAGAATTTCTTAAATATTTTGCCATGCTACGACTACATATACACATACACACTCGAGCATGAATATGTACGTTCAGGTACACTCGTATACAAACACTCATACATCTGTATATGCATACACACAGGCGTACCTATATACACACCTTCGTCTATGCATACATACACTTACTTGTATACTCGTATGCACACACTGTATGTATATTTGCATGCATACTTACACATACCTACGTTCTGAGTTCAAATCACGGCTAGGTCAATTTCACCTTTCTTCCTTTCTGGGTTCGATACCAGTAAAGTACTGTGGTCGATATAATCTACTTTACTCTACTCTCATATTTCTAGTATTGTGCCTAAATTAGAAATCATTAGTAATGAAAGGGAGTGGTGGATTAACAGAATCGTTAGATCGTCAG
>OZ024742.1:299665029-299667529 GCA_964016885.1 Eledone cirrhosa | reverse complement strand
TTACAGCTCTAGTTATTAGAACGGAACAGCTCCCCGTCCAACGGGGACATCTCCCACCCACTTTGGGCTAGGTGAGAGATGTCTTCTCTTGTGAAAATGGGTATAGATTTCACTTTATCCTGTTTTAGGGCACTTTTTTCATGTTATTCCTCGTTTGGGTTTTCAGAGGTTGGCAGGTCTGACAGCTAGCTCGATAAATTAGCATAACACAAACGTTCTTAAGATAGATTTCAGAGATATTCAGCATGAAATACCCTGTGAGGAACTTCAGCGTTTGAGTTACAGGCACAACTCATTTTTCTAGTTGATTTGAATGGGGCAACGTGGAATAAAGTGTCTTACTGGAGAACAAAACGCACCACACAGCCCGAGAATCAAATTCACAACCCTATGATCATGGCCCGAACAAAATAACCACCAAGCCACGTGCTGTAAATGAGTCAGATCATATTTCACATTTACATTGTTTTGCTCAAGGGGAATTCTGCTCGCTGTCTTGTTAAAAGTAATTTCATTACTTAATCCAAAAAGGATTATAGATTAACCTTGAAATCTACGCATTTATTTAAGTGTTATTGCGAGGGATAACTCGATACATGACTCAGAGTCGTACATATTACATGTCATATGTAACTTGGTTGACTGGTACTTCAGTTTCGTGGAGTCAACTAAAACACATGTATCATAATGCATATATATTCTTGGCGGGGTGGGGGAGTGCTCTGCTTGAACAATATACATACAATAGATTCTCACTCTAGGTATATGGTGAATCGGGAAAAAATTCAATCAGCTGAGAATTTCCTCTCTAATTCAAGGCCGAAATTCCTTTTAGGATTATTCAGGTAAGGATAAGAAGGCACGAGAACTACTATTGTCTGAACTGACCCAAGGCTGTTGGAACCCATTGGGTGAGGACCTTGTCTATAAACAATCTTGATAAAACCAACAGCGAACCATTTCACCAAACAAGTTAGCTAGACTAGAATTGTTAGATATAGATATAGGAATTTATCCACCGATTTTGTGTGTACAAAGGTTAGAGGACCTCCAGCCCCCGTCAAGACATTTCATCTCCACTCTCTTTAGTAAGCATTCAGATTTATATATTTATTTATTAAAATAAGCATGTAAATAAAAAGGAAATATGCTTTTAAATACATTATTAGTGACACATACTGCCTATGATTATATATAAATACACATAAATATACATGTGCGTCTGTCTAACATATCGATTTATTCATTTCTATGTACATTTAGCTGTGCGTATAAAGGAATGTATGGTTCAGGAAGCCGGTACACACACACACACACACACACACACACACACACACACACACACACACACAACCCCCCCACACACACACATCTGAAGTATGATTTGAACATGACCTATATATTTATAATCCAATTGTAATTCCTGTACATTTGTATGTATGTATATATATATACTTGTGTGTGTGCTGGTGTATACATTTATAGGTGCGTGTCAACATGTTTTGTGATTGTGTATGTATATATATATATATATATATATATATATATATATATATATATATGTATATATATATATGTGTGTGTGTGTGCGAGTATGTTCGTCCGAACATCACAATAAGGTTGACGTCTATGCCAAATGCATCAAGACATTTTATTTGTAAAGTGATTACAAACATGTCTCGTTAGGAACTGCTGTAACACTTACACAGCATTAGAAGGGATTTCTAAAATAAGAAGAAAATAATAAAGAAAAAAAAACAAACAAAAACAAAAAAGAACCTCTTAAAAGAAGTTTAATGCGAAGTGTATGGGTACTTATAGTCTCTGTTGTGATTATCCGGCATTAGTTTAAAGCGTGAGGTCTGTTGTTGTAGCCTCCTGCAAGTCAATTCCATCCATCAATCGTAACAACACACTGTGTCATTGTTTTATTGTAAATCAGATTATAGAGCTGAGATAGCAATAGATTTATTAACACCGTCAGATTCGCTAACGTAAACAGAAACATTACATAAATGTCACAGATACAACACTTTATACTTCATACTTAATTACATCGTCAACGTGGTTGCGTGTAGAATCGGTAGCGCAACAGAGAAAAATAACTTGCGCAATGAAAATTTGACTATAGTTTTGTTCAATCAAGGCTTACATGAGCCACCGAAACAACAAAAACAAAACATTAAACCACCACCGCAAGCAACAAAAACAACAGATCAAACCACCACCAGCAACAATATCATCCGTACGGGGTCGTTAAAATAAGCACCAGTAATGCACTGGAGTCGATTTAATCGACTTTCCACTGCCCTTCATATTGCTGGCCTTGTGCCAAAAGTAGAAACAATTATTAAGCTAGTTTTGGATTATAACAGTACTATGATGCGTGGGTTTTTAGATAAATAAAAACACATTAAAACAAAGTTTTGTTCCATACAACCAGGGGCGATTTCAGGTAGGTTGGAATCAAAAAGCTTATAACCATAAGGTGTGATTTAAT
>OZ024742.1:299635029-299660029 GCA_964016885.1 Eledone cirrhosa | reverse complement strand
GAAAAAAAGGTTTGACTGCTGTATCTAGTAGGTTGAATGACAGTGGACAGACTTCCTTCGCTCGATAAGGTTTACGACTGATGAAAATAGGTTGCAAGGAACTATGAACGAGCGGACATTTAAAATAATATATTTTGGGAATAATCCCGTTTTATGTGAATAATCGTTATTATCCGTGGAGGTAAGCTACTTTATTTGTGTCTGTTCCAAATATTATTATCTCTTTCCTCTCTCTTATTGCGCTCAACCATAAAACCGGCAAATCAAAAGAATCCGTTCCTAATAACTGTACGACTGAATAGCCGAATTAACATTGAAGACTAATTTACTAAATACACGCATAAATGGAAGGAAAACGTTAATAATACTAATAATATTTGGCAGTGTTATGAAAAGTATTTTTTGCCAAAGTGTATTCACATTGAAATAGTGAGATAAGTTTACAACTTTTATGATAAACGATCAGCTATTCTTGGTTCAGAAGCTCATATTTCGAACCCATCTCGATTTACATATCGACAAAATCTACTGGCTAGCATTCAAAACACCCGACAACACATTAGAAAGAAACAGATGCAGATACTCTATTTATTGACATATGGAAACCTCTGGTGTTTAGTAAAGATATTGTAAGGTCTGCGTTAGTTTCGACGTCTAGTGCTCCAATTGTTTGAACAACGAAATCGTCTACTTGGGAAATTAACATGAAAGTGGCTGAGAATTTCATAGTAACATACACCCTTAACGTAGTTTTCAGGCAGATTCAGCATAAAGCAGTATAAGAAAAATCTGACGCTTTGAACTGCATGTAAAACTAATTTTAGGCATCTGATTAAACTGGAGCAATATTAAAAAAATATTTTGCTCAAACATACTACGCACCGCTGGCGTTCGAACCCACGACCGTCAGCCGAACACTTTAACCATCAGCCACGCATCTTCACTATAATGAGGATACACAGAATAGAATGAATCAATATTCAGACTTCTATTAAATTTCATCACTTCTATAATAATTCTCTTTTCATTTCCAATTTTGAATGTCGTCACATATATTTTCGTACAAATGGACATCCTAACGTCTCAGGCAACTCTAGTTTAATAGTCTAAATACAGAAGTAGAGACATGGCTGTGTGATTAAGGATTTCAGCTTGCAACGACGCGGATCTGGTTTCACTCTCGCAAAACGGCAATTTAGGTAAGAGTCATCTTCTATAGCCTCCAGTTGCCCAGTGTTTTGTGTGTGGAATTTGGTATATAAATATAAATGAAAAGTATAGAAATTATTATGAGCAAGAAGCACACAGTATTTCATAATATATATAAGTGACTATAGCGTCAAAATGGGAAATTAGTTAACGTAAGCTGTGGGAAAAATAATTCAAACTCAATTCAAAAAGAATCAGGATATAGATTCATCCAACAGAATTTAGTGAAATCCAGGGAAAAATCAATAGAGCCTTAACTCATGATAAAATAAAGTCTAAAATACTCATCCTTCAATTTGGAAAAACTACAAATGCTCTTTATAGTCTTGAAAAGACTATTTCACGAAACTTTCAGTGGGGATGGTCACGGTTGGATTCGATCATCAGCAGAGCTCAACACGATAATCAAAATCTCACTGATTATAATATGCCAAAAAGGGAATTTAAAAGCAGGCTGGTTCAACATCATGCGTAATTATGAAAATAAAACGCTCATGTGGAGACATGGCTGGTGACGTCAGAATGAGACGAATGTTTGTTTACATGAAACAACAGTTAAAAACATTCCGAAAAAAAACTCTACAATAAGGAGTTCAGCAAAAAGCAATATTATCGCGGTTTAAAAAAAAAAAGACCGGGATTAGTCACGAATAATTTAAGCACTCTAGGAAAGAAATCCGAGTATAAATATAAATGAAAAAAAAAAAAAAAAAAAAATATATATATATATATATATATATATATATATATATATATATATATATATATATATAATATTAAGGATACTATTTATGGTTATGTATATACTAAAACTTTTTATAGTTATGTATATTTTAAACCCGAAACAGTGAAGGTCAGTAATTTATTACTACTTTATTACCAGTAAGATAAATAGCTCAATGTAATAACATCAGTTGTTCTACAGAGCAGTTATATAGAATTCACAAGAATCAAAGCTATGTTCAAAGCATTTATTCATTTACAATTGTTTCATCCAAACCTAGGCTTGGTGTCTTCGGAGTATTTTTCAATGTTTGTACACATAATTGACCCCCTTTCCAACGCAAGAGACATACATATACATATATATATATTGATGTACAGTGGAGTGACATATATTATACTATATTATTTCTGTATAGCAATTCAAATTCAAAATCAAATCAAAATTCAAATTAAAACAAAATAAAAACAAAATTAAAATACATCCAGCAGGAGGTCAATTATGTGTACAAACATTGAAAAATGCTCCGAAGACACCAAGCCTAGGTTTGGATGAAACAATTGTAAGTGAATAAATGCTTTGAACATAGCTTTGATTCTTGTGAATTATATATATATATATTTATATATATATATATATATATATATATCAATAATATTAATAAATGGAAACTATATTTATAAAACAATATTTATTCTATTATATATATTTCAAGGGTACCAACACTTTGGTACTCTCTCATCAGATAAAATACAAAGTTTGTTTTATAAATATTGACATATCCAGGAATGGGACCTTAACGGTTCAAGTTTTACCTGGATAGTCATTACCATTGATATTATACTCAAGAAAACTGTTGAGTGCTTCGAATCTGTTATAAATATATATATTTGTTGAATTACCAACAAATTAAATGTCCCTTTGCTTACATATATATATATATATATAGAAGTGGTTACACAACAGTTAGTTCACCATACCGAGAACAATTGTTTCACCTTAGCAGATCCTCAGCTCGTAATGGACATGGTTTTACGGAACAGGAAGGACAACCGTACGAACACGCATGCGCAGAAACGATCACTTCCCACAGGCAATACTAAATTGGGTGCGAGAGGTGTAAGGGAGATAACTGCGAAAGTCCGAAAGTTTCTAGCTGATAAGAAAATTAGGATGTTGTTGTAACCACTCCTACCTAACTCGTCCCATGGACTGAGTGCTCTACCACTACGGATATTACCTTCTAGTGGTATACTACTACACACACACACACACACACACACACACACACACACACATATATATATATATATATATATATATATATATATATACACACACACACACACACATATATATATATATTAGAAAGCTTTTTCAGAGCTGATCAATGGAATGCAGTCGGTTACGACGATGAGTGTTCAAGTTGTTCAATTAACGGAACTCCCTGCTCATAAAATTAACGCGTAAGAGGCTGAAGGAGTTTCAGCTTGATACAGTGTATGACAAGGCCGGTCTTTTGAATCAAATCCAACGGCCTTCAAAGCAGTTTCCAAATTCCCAGCTTCACTAAGAAGGCATAAATTGACCCAAGGCAATGTTAAATGATACTTTCCCAAGATATCATGCAGGGCAAACTAAACTGGGACCTAAGGATTGCGAAGTGATCCGCTTATCCATTTGGTCATACTGCGTTCACAATAAACCCTATACGTGTTAAAGACAAAGACAGAGGCATTGGCTGGGTTTAGATTTGTGTAACAGTTATCAGCTGATGCGTGGTACCACCACGTTATTAACTGTTCGAATTTTAAATTAATTCTCTCGGATTTCAAGCCACGTTTTATTGGATGAACTAAACTAATGTAAATATATAAGGCAGCAGTTGAAAACGTTTGTGGAAAACTACCGATGATTGCACTAACTAACATATAGTGAGATATATTAGTAATTGTTTTATACTTTTGGCACAAGGCCAGCAATTGCCCCAGTGCATTACTCGTACTTTATTTTATCGACCCTGAAAGGATGAAAGACAAAGTTAACCTCGGCGGGACATGAACTCAGAACAGAAAGGGCCATAACTCAATGCCACAAAGCATGATGCCTGACGCTCTACCGATACTATCAATCCACCCGCCTGAGACAATAATAATGCAAAGGGTAACTAAATTTAACACAGTGTGTGTTGACTCTTCGTCTGATTCGACGCCGAGTCTTCCAGTTATTCGAACAATAACTATCCATTCCTAGGTTATAATTGTTTCTACTTTTGGCACAAGGCCAGCAATCACCCAGTGTATTACTGGTACTTTATTTTATCGACCCCGTAAGGATGAAAGGCAAAGTTAACCTCGGCGGGATTTGAAATCAGAATGGCAAGGGCCGTAACTATGCGTCAAAGCATCGCGTCCGACCCTCTACCGATACTGCCAATCCACATAATACTTTATTATGAGGGATCATATTTACTATAATAGAACGAGTAGGAATGACATGTGTAAAAAGTTTAAGATTGGTAAGTCAGACTTGACGGTAGAATTACAAGAGCCCACAGTAGCATTGCAGGGGCCAATGCTTTGCTTTAAAAAAAATACCTGAAATCTAAGAGAAAGAATTTTAAAAAAATAATAAAATAAAATAATTAAGCAAAGTATTTGCTCAACCAATTCCCCAGGGAATTACTAGAAACCAAAATATACGAAAGTGCAAATAGCTGGAATCAGTGGTTGTACATTCTACTAAATGTAAAGTTTAGTGTATTTCATTCATGCATGCAAACATAGACATAGACACAGACACACAAGTATATATATATATATATACTTACACACGAACTAGTGACCAAACAGTATTTTGGTTAAAGACATCTGTCAAATCAATTAGTGGTGAAGGTGATGTGTATATATAGCGTAGACATACAATACAATAGGAGGAAGATAATAGTACCACTGATGATGTTGCAGATGTGCAACGAAAGAAGTTTGTTAGACTATATATATGTGTTTATATCTGTATTTTTGACCGTTGGTCAGTCAATGTTAAACATTGAGGACCAAATGAATTAACTGTGGAGATATAAAAGACACAGAAGCGAAAACCAACCAAACAGTGAGTGTGTTCTGTTATTATTTCTGGCAATATTATTACAACAATATGACCCTCCCCAAGTATAACAATATATATATATTCATTTTTCCATTACCATTACAATGATCTGACGAGCCGCGGCGGATTACAGAGTCGGGTTAGATCGATACAGATCTAACCTTGAGCTGATCAGTGGCGAAACGCGCGTCGCCAATCAATAAACGTAATAAAGGAGTAACCAATCGTCCTTGTTGTTTTATTTCACTATAATACACTCTCTCTAGCTCTACATCTCGACACTGAAGTGAACCTAAACATCGAGTGCTCACCCAGGTGAACCTACAGTAACTCCAAGTTACACTCCCTGGATATATATATATATATATATATATATATATATATAGATAGATAGATAGATAGATAGATACACACACACATATATATATATTGAGTGAGTATGAAAGACCAAGGGTAATTATTAAAAGTCTCTGGATTTCGCAAAATACATAGTATTTTTTATTGGAGAGGGTAAGATATTTTTCCGCAAATATTTGATTGCACTGTTTTGTTATCACTTATGTATTTTTTGAAAATGTTATTTAATCATTATAAAAATTAAATAACAGCATTCTATATGTAGCTGGGCCCCCTTAATCTAGCAACCAATATTTTTAGACCGAGTCCGCCACTGTATATATATATATATATATATATATATATATATATATATATATATAATGCCAATCATTGTAAGTTTGAATCTAACTGACATACAATAACATATATATAGAAATAAAGTAAGCCCAAATCATAGATTCAAATATCACAGAGAGAAAGAGAGAATGAGAGAAAGAGAGAGAGAGAGAGAGAGAGAGAGAGAGAGAGAGAGAGAGAGAGAGAGAGAGAGAGAGAGAGAGAGAGAGAGAGAGAGATGAGGTGTAACAGAAATGAAACATGGATTACGGGTTAAAATATACTCTTGATAGATGTGAAACGAAATGAGGATGGAACACCCAAATGGAAGACGACCTTAAGTAGGAGCAATAACATTAAGAAAGACATGAACGAAACCACAACACTTTGTTTTGAAAATTTTGAAAGTAGGTTTATAATTATTCATTTTCATAAGGTCTTCGTAGTTGTCTCTGTGGCCTAGCAGTAGGTACTAGAGACAGTGGAGATCCTGGCCTTGGGTTCAATCCTGGTCAAGAGGTACATGTAACCTTTTTCAGTTTTTATTTTACAACCAATAGAAAAAGAAACTCAAAAGGTTTACCGGTAACCCTACTCCCGACCAGGATTGAATTTCAGACAAGGATCACCAACGTCTATGATTCCTCCAACTAGGCCACCGAGACAGCTACGAAAGTATAATGAAAATTGATAATTATAAACCTACTTTCAAAATCAAAGTTAAAAAGATGTGGTGTCGTTCATGGCTTTTCTAGATCTATTAGTAATATTTAGGGTTGTCTTCTGGTAAATTATTGAAAGTCTCTGGATTTTGCAAAATACATAATATTTTTTATTGGAGAAGGTAAGATATTTTTCCGCAAAAAATTGATTGCACTGTTTTGTTTCCAATTATGTAATTTTCGAAAATGTTATTTATTCATTATATAAATTAATTGATAGCATTCTATATGTAGGTGGGCCCCCTTCATCTCCTGGCAACCAGTATTTTTAGACCTAGTCCGCCCGCCACTGTATATACATATATATATATATATATATATATATATATATATATATATATATATATATATATACATATATATATATATACATATATACATATATATACATATGTATATATAATATATATATATGATATATATATGATATATATATGATATATATATGTATATATATATATATGTATATATATATATGTATATATATATATATTATATATATATGTATATATATATCATAAATATATGTATATGTATATCATATATATATATATATATTTTATATATATGTGTATATATATATATTATATATATATATGTATATATATCATATATATGTATATATATCATATATATGTATATATATCATATATATGTATATATATCATATATATGTATATATATCATATATATGTATATATATCATATATATATATGTATATATATCATATATATATCTAGGGCGGGTAAAATACCCGAGATCTATGGACGAGTTCTCTCCAGCGGTCTCTGTCCCTCATTATCGCCGCCATGTCCTGAACTGTCGCCATAATGCGTGCGTGCGTGATACACCCTCCACTACAAAGAAATCGGTCTTCACTATTACCTCACCTCACACTATATACTTTTTGAGGCAGACATTTAAAATGTCCAGTATTCATAGTAAAACATTTCGCTTGATTTGGTTCGTGTCGTTTTCTATATTTCCAATTCATCATTGTTCTGATCACAAACATATATTGCAATTCACATACCACAAGTTGAATATATAGATGTTGTTATAGAAAATAAATTGGATATTTCTATAATTCTCTTTTCATATGTACCGATTGTGTTGTTATTTCTGTTTACCTTTTACACACACACACACACACACACACACACACACACACACACACACATATATATATACACATATATCTATGTATGTATATACACTCTTGTATTCAGAATTTTGTATATTTCTTATATATGTTTGCAATCTTGCTGTTAAGAATAGTTACGCTATTCCACACGTAGTATGTAGAGCATTTAACTTTATTTGCTATACATGTTGATCTTGCAATCGTCGCTGTTGGCGTTTTTGCTGTTGCTTTTCTTTAGAACCCGAGACTGGTCAATCCCATGATCCAATTGTTTCAGCCGCTATGGTGTTGTCCTATTTTGAGTCATAGTATAGGTTACGCAGGTGGCAAATTGGCAGAGTTGTTAGAACGACGGATAGAATGCTTTATGGTGTTCTCTCCGGTTCCCTGCTCTCTGAGTTCAAATCCTGCCGAGGTCAACTTTGCCTTTCGTCCTTTCGAAGTCAATAAAAAAGTACCAGTCTAGTACTGGGTCGATTCTCCCTCTATACCCCTTTCTCATTTCCTCTCTCTCACTTTCTATCTTTCTCTGGAAAAAATCTGCTATACTTAGGGACGGACTCCGCCAGGCTTAAAGTGCCCAAGAAATGTCGTATGTCAATCCGGCTCTATCAAGAGTAACGGGACCATACATACATATGTTACGCACTAAGTTTAATCCCGCTCCCTGACATGATGGATCAATCCTTACATTGTGAAGGCAGAACAATTGTAAAAGCCTGTTAGATAAACTGTAGTTATAATTCAAACGTCCTTTCTATATATTGTGTCATGCTGATTCGGCTCGGCTATTATGATTAAGGTTACATATGTCTGTGGGATACTCAACCACTTACACATCAATTAACAAGTTGGGCATCCAATTGGTCAAACAATTAAACACGCATCATGGGGAGGATACATCATTATTAGAATAACATAACGGCGGCGGATTGGCAGTATCGATAGAGCGTCGGACACCCTGCTTCGTGGCATATAGTTACGGCTCTTTACGTTCTGAGTTCAATTCACACCGACGGTAGCTTTGCCTTTCATCCTTACGGGGTCGATAAAATAAAGCACCAGTAATGCACTGGAGTCGATTTAATCGACTTTACCCTCAAATTACTGGCCTTGTGCCTATACTAGAAATCATTATTAACCAGTAGAGGGTCGGACGCCATGCTTTGACGCAAAGAGTTACGTCCCTTTACGATCTGAGTTCAAATCCCACTGAGGTTAACTTTGCCTTTCATCCTTACGGGGTCGATAAAATAAAGTACCAGTAATGTACTGGGTTATTGCTGGCCTTGTGCCAAAAGTAGAAACAATTATTAGAACTAGATTATAATGCATTTATTTTAAGCTGGAAATTTTAAGCTATTTGAGTAACAAGCTGCTACCATTTTCAGCATGTCGAGCGACCTCGTTGATGTTTCGTCGAATGATTTTGTGACATTCATTCTTTTCTTAAACGTAATAAAAACATTTATACCTATATTTCTAGATAAACGCCGTATCATGGAGTCAACTGCGAATTAATCGCTCTCAATCATTATATTAGCACAGGATATAATAATAATAATGAAATTATTGTGTAAAGTGCTCAGGTGCACTACAACTCGTCAAAGGTGTATGTATAGTACATAGAATAATACACAAATGTCAGGGAAGTGAATAGTGTCATGGTATACATGTGTGTTGTAGTGTTGGCGTATCTCGCGAAGCATGGAGGCCTTAAAGGATGCAGTGTCTCGACAGCTAACAACTAATGCAGGTAGTTTGTTCCATACTTCAGCAACTCTGAGCGTAAAAAAATGTTTCCGAAAGTCATGGGAACTGTGCTGTTTTCTGAATTTGTGGGCATGTCCACGTGTGTTAGACACATGGAAATCAAAAAAGTAGTCAGGGTTGTTGTTGGCAAGATGGTTAACAATTTTGTGGGTGTTTACCAAGTCAGTTGTTAGACGTCGGAGCTTCAATGTATCCATGCCCAGAGAAGCAAGGCGCTCAGAGTATGGTAGATGCCTGATGGAGGGTATTCGCTTGTTTGCACGTCTCTGAACAGTTTCCAGGCGGTCAATGTTCTGAGCAAGATAGGGGTTCCATATATATCATCATAATTACACACTCGATCACGCAACAACCACTCAGCACTAGATCTTTCTGGGAAGTGGCATTTTGATATCTTCGTTCATATCTCTCACACACAGTGTTGACAAGGTATATCTCTCTCTCTCTTTCTATCTCTCTCTCTCTCACCCCCTCTCTCTCTCTCTCTCTGTCTCTCTCTTTATATATATATATATATATATATATATATATATATATATATTAATATAGAAATGGCTTCTTCAGGACTAGAACTCTTTCATTCGGGAGAAATCACCAGGAAGCCCCGATGATTTCTCCCGAATGAAACAGTTCTATTCCTGTAGAACCCATTTCTATATTAAATATTTATACTATGCTATGTATTGAATATCTTACTGTGGTTACCCCCGATTGAACCCGGGATAAACTTATATATATATATATATATATATATATATATATATATATATATGCTTCATTTTACCCTCACGAAGACGTCTTCCTCGCTGATTAACGAAAGTGTACACTTTGACTAGCTGAGTTCGAATTTTAATAATTTAAATTAGTTGACCATCGAGTGAGTAGGGAAATGGTCGAAGTTATGTCTTTTCCCTTGCCTCGTCTCCTAAGCATATATATATAAAACTATATATATTATATATATATATATGTAACTATGTCTGCCTACCTCTGGCTGTGTATCTTTCTATACTGGTCGGGTTGTGTAACTATCTGTAGCTATCTATGTATATTTACCTACGCATCTATTTTCGAACAAGAATAATAATAAGAATATAAACGAAACATACATCCAATAACACAGAAGGGTCAACGTAGTGGTAAAATGAATTCATCGCAATTTAGCGGCTATATTTTTGATGTTGATGAAAGTATATTCGGAAGAAAATTATTCTAACAACTTTAAATGAATATAATATTAAATACGACTATGACGGGAGAGACAAGAAGGAGAGGTCAAAAATAATAAAAAAGATCAAACATATTTAATAGGATAATTATTAAATTGTATATTTTTAAACATATTCTTGAGAGGTACCATGCTAATATATATAAAGTTACATACAACCTCATACTCATGCGTGCGCGCACACACACATATACATATATATACAAACATATATACATATATATATATATATACATATATATATACATACATATATATGTATACATATATATATACATATAGATGTATATATTTATACATACATATATATATACATCTATATGTATTTATACATATATATACATATACATCTATATGTATTTATACATATATATATACATCTATATGTATTTATACATACATATATATAGATAAGTATATATACATATATATATATAAGTATATATACATATATATATAAGTATATATGCATACATATATATGTATACAAACATACATATATATATAAGTATACAAACATACATATATATATAAGTATACAAACATATATATATAAGTATATATGCATACATATATATGTATACAAACATACATATATATATAAGTATACAAACATATATATATATATAAGTATACATACATATATATATATATATATATATATATATATAAGTACATATAAGTATACATACATATATATATATAAGTATATGTATTTATACATATATATACATATACATCTATATGTATTTATACATATATATATACATCTATATGTATTTATACATACATATATATAGATAAGTATATATACATATAAGTATATATACATATATATATAAGTATATATGCATACATATATATGTATACAAACATACATATATAAGTATACAAACATACATATATATATAAGTATACAAACATATATATATAAGTATATATGCATACATATATATGTATACAAACATACATATATATATAAGTATACAAACATATATATATATATAAGTATACATACATATATATATATATATATATATATATATATAAGTACATATAAGTATACATACATATATATATATAAGTTATATGTATATATTTATACATACATATATATATACATCTATATGTATTTATACATATATATACATATACATCTATATGTATTTATACATATATATATACATCTATATGTATTTATACATACATATATATAGATAAGTATATATACATATATATATATAAGTATATATACATATATATATAAGTATATATGCATACATATATATGTATACAAACATACATATATATATAAGTATACAAACATACATATATATATAAGTATACAAACATATATATATAAGTATATATGCATACATATATATGTATACAAACATACATATATATATAAGTATACAAACATATATATATATATAAGTATACATACATATATATATATATATATATATATATATATATAAGTACATATAAGTATACATACATATATATATATAAGTATACATACATATATATATATATAAGTACATATAAGTATACATACATATATATATATAAGTATACATACATATATATATATATATAAGTACATATAAGTATACATACTTATATATATATAAGTATACATAAGTATACATACTTATATATATATAAGTATACATACATATATATACATATATATATATATATATATATATATATATATATATATACATATAAGTATAGATATATATATATATAAGTATACATACATATATATATATAAATATACATACATATATATATAAATATACATATATATATATATATATATATAAATATACATATATATATATATATATGTGTGTCCGTCCCCGTGTGTGTATGTATGTGTGTGTGTGTATATACACAAACCTCACACAACCGTATAAACTTATGCCAATGTATATATATACTAATAGACACTACTGTGTTTATAACAGCAATTAGTAATACAAACTAGATATTTATTCATATACAAGATCGGAATAAATGAAGAAAAAGTTCAATTCTTATTCTAATTGCATTATTGATTTTTATGTCTTATTTGAAGTCTTAAACATACATGCTGATTTGCACGTATATTTATACACCATTGTACGCGTGCGTGCCTGTATATATATATATATATATATATATATATATATATATATATATATATATACATATATATTTATATTTATATTTATATATATATATATATATATATATATATATTTATATATATATATATATATATATATACATATATATTTATATTTATATATATGTATATATATCATATATATATATATATATATATATACATATATATTTATATTTATATATATATATATGTATATATATCATATATATATATACACACACACATATATATATATATATATATATATATATATATATATATATATATATATATATATATATATATATATATATATATGTATATATATATATACACACATATACATATATATATATATATATAATATTTATGAGTGTGAATGTGCGTGTGTGTGTATATACATAGATATACATCTATATCAATAGTTGTCTTCTAATTGGTTTTATCTATCGAAGTTGTGTTATGTTGGAACAATGCCACATATCTATTGAAGCTATTCACTACATTATGTTACTCTATATTGTTTTAGTAATGATTCCGTCGCTTGAATTTGTTTATTATTTTTCTGTACAGCTTGTCTATAGTTAAAGTAATGTTATCAATGTTTATAGTGTTGTTGTTGATGTTGTTGGTGCTGTTTTCCCTAGCTGAGCCAGACCTAAATTGTCTGGTTTATGATCATAATGAGAACGCTGAGGTATCTACCTACTACTTCATGTGACACTTATAAATATCTTCTTTACGATGAGAATGTCTGATACGATGGACCTATAAATAAGGAGAGGATCAGGAACGAATACATTAAGAGAGTAAATAGAATTATTATCACATCACCCAGCTTACAACAAGTACATTATCCATAACAAATTTTCTGTGTTCATCTTAACGCCACCGTTTGGCCTGCTGAACTGATCATAGCGAGAGTTGAACGATGGATGCAAGAACGTGTTACTGGAAATTTTAATACCAATAGAGACGTAGATAAGCTATATTTTCCACGGAAGTAAGGTAGCCGGGGCCAAAAACCCATGTTAATGTCAGTGGGATTTGAACTCAGGCTGCAGAGAGCTCTAACAAATCTTTAATCCGACACCGAATTCGACTCTGCCAATTCGACGATAACTCTAGACCAAGCCAAAGTTCTAATTCCTGACGTTTTGTATATCTGTGACTACATTATCTATCAGCCATCTCAAGAAGCTAGGATATTATTTGAGATATATTTGATTGCTATTTCTAGTAGATCGAGCAATCAAGCAATGAACCCCTCGATGGATATTTGCATTGTTTTATATATTGGTCAATGTTACCGCTTCCACTCTATTCTAAAAGAAAAAGAAGATATACCACGATAGATTTCGACACGGAATAGTAAATTTGTTACATTTAAATTCCCAATTGATTTTGAGCGTAGTTTGAAGCAATGAATCAGGCTTTCACACTTTCCTTCTACAAAAATATTTGTATTCGTATATTTCCGATTTGAGTATTCTACAATTGATCTGTAGCAATTTGTAAAACGTGGTAAATTTTTGTTAAAATATTCCAATATTCCATTATATGTGTATTTCCAGTGACATTTTCATGCAAATAACTTCAACGAAAGATTTTACAATTTTAATTTCTTTAGTCATATTTTTATAAATGAATACGTTGGGATAACTTACCCTGCAGTAATGCATATAACATGAGTTTCACTCAATATATTTAGTTAGTTAACCTTTAGAAAACAGGTTAAGTGTCGAAACGTCTTGCCAGCAACCAGGCACATGTTTTCCTATAAATAGAAAGATTCCATATTTTATAACATCATAGGCACCGTTGAAAGTTTGAGCATACACACACACACGCACACACATACATTTATATATTTGTATACATATATGTATAAAATTACTCTATTACGTGTTCCAGCCGAGAGGGTGAGGCCATGCTAGGGCACCACCATTATATATATATATAAAATTGCAAGTTTGAAGAACTATTAGATAAAACTAGCACAAAAAGCATCCTACGATTGGTTTTCTGCTAGCATGTGTAGTGTGTATATTGATATTATGCACAAATATATATGCATGTAAATATGATACATCAAATAAAATCGTAATTGACAATATACACAGAAATTGAACAATGTCTTACACTGCCTTCTGTAATCAGTAATCCATGATATATTAAAAAAAAGACGACATTATATATAAACTGCATTAGGAGAAAATTAGCGACGGAAATATATGCGATTATAAGTGTTATAATATAACGGCCGCTAACAGGAAGTGTTGACATTTGATAATTTTAAAGAATTGAATTTTAAAGATCTTTAAATAAGCTATAAAATATATTTAATCAACAGCCACGAAATTTAGCACATAAATTATGTAATAGTCATTCATTATTTATTCAAAGTAATCCAACTTATTTTACAAACGAAGTAAAAACATATATGAGTACTCTGGTGCGTTATGGTCCACCTGGTATCTTACCACACGCTGTTTGTTATATATATATATATATATATATATATATATATATATATATATATAGCCGTTTAATATTGAAGTTCGTTGGAATTTAAAGTCATGTCAGTATCTTAACTGTATAGACATTCAGTGAAATTGATATATATATAATAACAAATACGAGATGATGACGGCTTTGATCATAGGTCTGATCGAGCAGGAATGGCATGTGGTTAAACAATAATAGGATTCCACTGTTATTAGTTAGATGCATTACAATTTCAACAGAAAAATCAACAAAATATAACATGGATGATAGATTTAACCCGACACGCAGATTAATACCATGACTAATCCATTGGTTGCCTTAAGCGGAGTCAGGCCTCTTGCATGTATACAGACAAGAGAAAAAGATCGGTGGTTGTAGTTTCTGGTATTCACGTCGATTCTGACGATGAATATTCTAGTTGCATGACGAATAGAATTTCTGCTCATTAAATTAACAAACACGCATATACTTGATGCAATGCAGATGACAGAGGCCTAGGTCATGCATTCTACACAGTCGTGCACAGTCTACATTTGTTACCACACCTAGGCCTTGAAACCCAAAGTAACACATTACATATTACGCAGAACTGTCAATTCTCCCCATCCGACGGGGAGATCTCCCACCCTCTTTGGGGTGGGTGAGGGATGTCTTCTCTCGTGAAAATGGGTCTAGCTATCATTATGTAAAATCTCCCTTTATGATCTGAGTTCAAATCCCGCTGAGGTTAACTTTGCCTTTCATCCTTACGGGGTCGATAAAATAAAGTACCAGTAATGCACTGGGTAATTGCTGGCCTTGTGCCAAATGTAGAAACAATTATGTAAAATCTCCCCATTTTGCCTCATTTCTCTCCGTTTTCGGCATATATTCTTAATAGTATTTCTCATTGTTTGGGTTTTTAGAGGTTGGCAGGTCTGATATTACGTCTATGAACCACATTAGGGCACTACATTGACTGCTTTTAACTACTTTCTCTCCACGTTTTTGCTGCATATACACACAAATATATATATATATATTTATGGTGTGTTAGAAAAGAAACAGTACTGGGCTCGCAAAGAATAATTCAAATACAAACTACACGCTTCTCCCTTCTAAATAATCCACCCCAAGTTTAATGCACTTTCCCATTCTTCTCCGCCGCGCCTATGTGCACTCTCCTGGCAGGATTCTCCCGTCATCGCGGCCCTCTTGATGGCTTCCACGTCCGGAAAATGAGTTCCCTTGATGACGCTCTTGAGCTTGAAGAAAGGCTGACTCTGCCCAACAAGTCTGGTTCGGTTTGAAAACGATCGAGGATATCCTGATACACCTATATACACCACTCCTTCTGGTCGTCGTTCAGCATACACCTACACATGCGCGGGTTGACACACACACGGGCATACACAAACGTACGCTTACACACACATGTGCCTATACATACATACGCATGCATAAACACACGCATGCACATACACACACATACAACGTCAGGGCAATTGAGTCAATATAAATCTTTAATTATTATTTATCAAGTTGTCTTACACATTATCTAAAATGATATCTCTACTTTTCTTATGACGACGATATTACCATTAATAGATATAGCAGATACGTCATCCAGCTATGTCAGCTAACGTTAACTCTGTCAAAATACTACATTCTCAAACATTATTTTTCTGCTGTAATAATGAGGTGGATTGGCAGTATCGGTAAGGGTCGGACGCCATGCTTTGACGTATAGAGTTACGGCCCTTGCCATTCTGAGTTCAAATCCCGCCGAGGTTAACTTTGCCTTTCATCCTTACGTGGTCGATAAAATAAAGTACCAGTAATGCACTGGTTAATTGCTGGCCTTGTGCCAAAAGTAGAAACAATTATTTTTCTGATGTTATATATATATAATAATAATTGTCTCTACTTTAGGCACAAGGCCAACAAATTACCCAGTGCATTACTGGTACTTTATTTTATCGACCCCGTAAGGATGAAAGGCAAAGTTAACCTCGGTGGGATTTATATAATAATAATGTGTGAAGGTTTGTGGCTTAGTGGTAAAGATGCTGGGATCACGATCGTAATTTCAGCTTTGTCATATAATATGTTACGCTGGATCTCCTTGAGAGATACACGCGTCTGTGGAATACTCAACCATTTGATCTGTTGTTCAGACAACCGGAACACTAGCCATTGAAAGTATGGGCTCACTATCGTAAGGTCGTATAGTTCAATTCTCGGACTATGTGGCGTGTTGTGCCCATGAGCTAACCTATTTTATTTCACGTTACTGCATTCCAATCAGCTGGTGTCATGGAAAAGGAAGACCACAGACCGTCCATAAAACACCTTGCATAAACTTGAGCCACGGAATGGTAAACCCATGATCAGTCAGTCATAGGTGCATAACCAATGGCTGGTCCTGACCGCAAGGGCTCTTTACTTCCATTATATGTATATGATGTGTATAGGGCGGTGGATTGGCAGTATTGGTGGAGGGTCGGACGTCATGGTTTGCAGCATAGAGTTACGCCCCTATACGGTCTGAGTTCAAATGCCGCCTAGATTAACTTTGCCTTTCATACTTACGGTGTCGATAACATAAAGTACCAGTAATGCACTGGAATAATTGATGGGATAATTGATGCCAAAAGTAGAAACAATTATATATATGATGTGTTAACGCAGTATATCAAAGAATGTTTAAGAAGTTCACTTGATAATAATAATTACCCGGGTTCGATCCACTGCCTTGCATCTAGGATGAGTGTCGCTTATATCCTTTGCGCAACCCAAAACTTGTGACTGAAATTAAATAAGCAGAACGTGTTTGGAAGCCTATCGAATGAACTGTACCAGTAATTCAAAGATCAAACCTTGTTATCATTCGCGGCCACCTCGGACACTCGGTAAAGAGCACCTTCGGAAGAATCGACCGGATCGGTTAGAATTACAACCGCAAGGCACGACGACGAGCGACGAGTGACGAGGATGAGTGAGATGACGAACGAGGAACGACGAGAGCTGAATGAGTAACGCTGAATTTTCCCGAGAATTATGTGCAGAGGTATCCAAGGGATGTTCAGCCCCATGTTAATTTCAGGACAACAGGAACATTCATTGTCAAAACAGATATTCGTTCATCCTAATATATTATCTAATGAGAGGAGGCGTATAGCTTAGTGATTAGGGCGTTGAACTCATGATCGTAAAGTTGTGTGTTCGATCCGGACCGGGTGTGGCTTGGTGTTTTTGTGCAGGAATCTTCATCTTACTTAATCCGCAACCTAGTAGATACGATTGTTCGGTTTTCTAAGGCATTTATTTCATATTGATTCATTCCATCCAGTCGGCAATACTGAGTAAGGGTAGCAGCTGAATATTAAACCTTGCTGTATTTAGTCCAGCTCGTTAATTTCTGAATTAAAATTTGCAATTCATCCTCTCGAAGTAGATAAAGGCCTGTACTGGGGTGGGTCCTCCTCCCCTCCTCCGCCTCTACCTCTCTCTTTCACTGGAAGAAATCGACTGTGCTCAGTCCTTGCGTGCGATGGGTTTTGCCAAGCTGAAGATGCCCAATATGAGCCGTATATCATGATGGCGCCCCTACGACTCAACTTATAGTTAACAGCCCATGAGTAAAGAATCGTAAAAGCATGGGGCAAAATACATTGCTGTATATATTCCAGCATTTACACCTTCTAAGTTCAAATAATACTGAGGTCAACTTTAGCTTTTATCCACCTGTTGTAAAATATAAAGTATCAGTTAGTAGCCACACAGAAGCTACCTATTGTGGCAGTAGATTCAATGGAGTTTGTTGAATAGAATGACTACCTACCCCTGCAAAATGTTTGGCCGTGTGTAAACAATGAGATGTAATCGGTGTCATTTCTGATTACTAAACGTCTTGGTAAACTCATCGCAGACAGATATTACATTTCAATGAAGTCTACGAATCAATGGACGTAATTTCTTTAAATTTCTTTAATTCCGTTGTTGTTTTGATTTTTTTTCATTTGTGAGGAATATTAATATTGATGTGATTGTTGCCTTTGTCGTCAGTGTCAAGTCAAGGAGATGAAGACGACAGCTAGACGTCTACAAGAAATAAGACGTCTATACATCAATATTGAAAAATAGAAATAATAGATAAAATAGAATGAAAAAAAACAAAAACAGCGCCAATGATTTAGGGAAATATGTGAATAAAATCTTACAAAGTAATGAAAAAGATAACGGTAATTATTAATCATATATAAAGTCTCTGAAAACGATTGATACTTGCTGTAAAGGATAGCTAAAAAAAGATGGAAAAAATCAATATCACGAAAATATAATTACTTGCTTCACAATCTCTGATGGTCAGTTGCAAGCCCGAGCAAACAAAGTCGGTAAGGGACATTGACCAGATGTAAAATGTAGGCCTCCCTAATCTGCTAATAGGTCAAGTAAGATATGAAATATAAGCCTCCAAAATTGGTAACGTCCTGCCCTCAAAATAAAACTTGTAATTGTCCCAAGTCTGATGTATGCCTAAAAGGCTTGTAATAAGCCCAGGCCTGGGATAAAATGTAAGCCTCCCCAAAGCTGGTAGATGTGGAATGCAGACATTTCAAACTGTCCAGTTAGTAAATTGGTAATTAGTGTTGAATGCATATACATGGTATATGGGTTAATGGTATATGCATACATATTTAGTATACTCTATGTACATAAAAGTGATAGAACAATAAAAATACCAGACATTGAGGCCAGTTGCTTCCTTCAAAATGGTAGTTCTATACAAAATAGCCTACCTGATGGTTCTTTGTTCTGGCCAGTTCTCCCATTATGGTCACCACATATATCATATTGTCGAAGCTATATCACGGATATTATGTTCTCCCTTTAGTAACAAAAACACTTTAACCTTGATCAGTGTAAATCTTCTGCAAATAAGAAATAATATTCTTTAAATAACTGCTCATCGCTTTGTAGTATTACACACCACTAACACGATATGATAGGACCTAGAATGTAATTTATCATAAGTCTACTCAATAACAACAACGACGGTGGTTCTACTTCCGCCAGATAGCTAGAAGCACATTCAATTCACCCAGGCCTACTTAACAAATAAGTTTTATTCCCTCCCATCAATACTACTGTCTCAACTGCAAGATACTTTACTTAAAGACTTCAGGAAATCCATTCATAACCCGAATTATTCCCTCGATGTCTAAATGTTTTGCCCTTTCATTTAATCGGTGTTGGTTTATTTTCAAAATACCGACCTTGCAAACAGAACTGGATGCCTGTTGATTTAGTTAAAACTTTTCGTGTAGTTTGAAACTACATAGAAACAATATAGAAATACTTATTGACTTTGCATATATTATATATTTGACACTTTCCTTTTTTCCTATCTTGATTCTATTCTGAAAACAGTTTCTGTGTAGATAAGACTAATATTTAATTGTGTCATGAAGTAACTAGTCAGCACAACATGTTCGTTTCTCTTTATTAATTATGATACAATCTTTGCATTTTTAAATAGAAGCTTTTGTGTGTTTTCTCTTCTTGAGAGGGTGGAAAAACTATCACGCTTCTAGACACGATATGACACTCGACAGCTATTGATCCGGAAAATGTCTCTCGTGTAATTCCAGATAAAATTCTAATATCAAGTGACAGATAATGTTCTTCGGCAATTCATCAATTGATTCTAGTGAGAACATTTCATCCTCATGTCGGTGATCTTCCATTGAATCAGTCACCTATTTCCTACTACTTCAGACAAGCAGAGTGATTTTTTTACAATTCTTAGATTGAAATCTTACTTTTAAAAAGTATATCTCTGTCAGATACCAGAAATATCCGTACAGACAGTTAAAAGAAAATAACCTTAGAATCTTAATGTGACATATTTTTAATATATTTAAGTATGTATAGGACACATTTATCACTTGTTTGTCGTGATTTTGATGAGCGCAGTTTTACCTAGAGCGATTAAATTAATTGTAACCATCCTTTACTTTACATAGTATAATCTAACGTCTTTCCACCTTTGCTACAGCGTTTCGATTTCCTCCCAATCATCAGTGCGAAAGGACTTATTTATAAATTTTCAATGTGATTTTGAAATAAAACATCACTTCCTACCATCGTGTTATTATGTCTACAAGAAAAATAAAAAAATACACGATTCTAGGGGGAAAAAAAGTGAAGAAGAAAAGGTATTACTTAGATTTGATTAGGATGAGAGTAGGGTTTGTTGAGACAGTTATATAAACTATTTTTGGCAGAGAGAATTCGTGCCAGGGTCACTGTAAAGTAGCACGTACATCATTAACTATACATTGTACAAGAAATTGACTTCCAATAATGGTTAGGCTGGTGGAACTATTAATCAGAAGCGAATTCCAATCGATCCGAATAATATAATCAAAGTTGCCATTTTTTAAAAATAGAGAATCACACACACACACACACACACACACACACACACACATACACACACACACACACACACACACACACACACACACACACACACACACACACACACACACACACACACACACACACACACACACACACACACACACACACCCACAAATATATATATGGGTGATTGTAACATTTTATGATTTAAAATGTTGCTTAGAAACTTCTAAACTCAAACAGTTTGAACAAATTAAACATAACAAGCTGCAAATGTAAATTAAGCTGCTGCAACTAAATGTTCTGCCGAATTAAAGAAAGTAATCGAAGAAAATTATTAGGATGATCATAAAATTAGCAACGTGGACAAAGCCGGTCTTTTCTAAAATAATATATCAGGAAGAACTTTCCTAGCAAATTTGACTACAGGGTAGCAAAATATCGTTTAACATTTAAAGCAATGTAGAGGGGACGACTGGAATATAAAGCAGATGCTTATTTATAGAGTGAGGAACTAAATGGCTTTAGTATCGCAATAAGGAATTCTTAAAAGATATCTGACGACCAAATGAAAAGTGTAGAGGATGAACATCTTACTCAATGTTTGGCTAACTTCGTATTTTGGTTTCGAAATTGGAATCTATAAAAATCCAGAGATCTTTGAAAACCGAATTAAAATAATTGTTCCTACTTTTGGCTCAATGCCAGCAATTATCCAGTGTATTACTGGTACTTTATTTTATCGACCCCGTAAGGATGAAAGGCAAAGTTAACCTCGGCGGGATTTGAACCCAGACCATAAAGGGCCGTAACTTTTTGCTGCAAAACATGGCATCCGACCCTCTACCGATACTGCAATGATAATTTAGCTTTCAAAGATATAACTGCTTAAGTATATTAGAATGCTCCGGCATTCTAATATACTTAATGTGTAGATTGTATATTTACAGACAACCAAAACATCGTTGTTGCAGTTCGCACACAAGGAAACAATAGCTACATTCAAGGCCCACTTTATTCGAAGAAACTTCTGACAGCTAATTCATGTAACAATTGGAGATTATACAAGAATTTTAGAAAATATTTAGCATTAAACAAGTAACTGAGTGAAGAGAGGGAAACTATGATAGCAATTTGAAAGAATCCTTTGTTTGAATGCGCTAAACATTTTAGCGGCATTAAAACTTCATTAAAACAAATTTATTCACGAAATTGCTACTATTAGCAAGGATCTTGTTTTGAAGTCTTGAAGGATGCTGATTTGGTAAATGTTCGAGGAATATTAGCGTCACATACATTTAACGATGATCTCATTGAAACAGAACATGTACATTAGAAGAAGATGAAGATGAATCTGGTGAAGATGGAGGAGGAGGTGGGGGGAGAACAAATGAAGAAGAAAAAGAAGAAAAAGAAGACGAAGGAGACGAAGAAGAAGGATGAGGCGAGGAGAAGAATAAGAATAAGAAGGCGGAGCCGGGGAGAATAAGAAGGAGAAGGCGAGGTGAAGAAGAAGAAGAAGAAGAAGAAGAAAGAGGGGAGAAGAAAGAGGGGAGAAGAAAGAGGGGAGAAGAAGAAGGAGGTGGCGGGGAGAAGAAGAAGGAGGAAGAGGTGGGGAAAAGAATAAGAATAAGAAGGCGGGGGCGGGGAGAATAAGAAAGAGGAGGCTGGGAGAAGAAGAAGAAGAAAGAGGAGGCTGGGAGAAGAAAAGAAGAAGGATGAGGGGAGAAGAAGAAGAAGAAGAAGAAGAAGAAGAAGAAGAAGAAGAAAAAGAAGGAAGAGACGGGAAGAAGAAGAAGAAGAAGAAAAAGAAAAAGAGGAAGAAGAAGGAGGAGGTGGGGCGAAGAAGACGATGACGATGATGTTGAAGAACGAACAAAAATGTCTTAAAGGAAATGGCAATGTGAGAAGTTGAATGTGTTTCGGGATATAAAGTCAACCAAAGAACACTTAATGTATATGAAAACGAATGTTAACAGAACTACGTTCATTCGGCGAGGTTCAGAAAATTAAATCGCTTGTTATCGCATAATCGATTCAGAGAAAAACAATGTTAAATATGGTTAATTGGCTTTTGATACAGTTTTTCCTCTCTAAAACACAAATTTACAGTAATTCCAAAAAGTTATATACATTTTCTTCTTATTAATGGGAAATTCCTCGAGCCAATGCTCAGCCTCTCATACATAGAAACAGCTATTTTCAACTTTTGCTTTTTGAAATATGTGCATGATAAATAAAATAGATTACATTTCTTTATTCATCTTGTTTTGCTATGTATTCGGTGGATTGGCAGTATCGGTAGAGGGTCGGACACCATGCTTTGACGCATAGAGTTACGGCCCTTTCCATTCTGAGTTCAAATCCCGCCGATGTCAACTTTGCCTTTCATCCTTACGGGGTCGATAAAATAAAGTACCAGTAATGTACTGGCCTTGTGCCTAAAATAGAAACAATTATATATATATATATATATATATATATATAGCAGAGTATAAAAGTTTTAATATAGATGAGATTCTACAGGACTAGAACTGTTTCATTGTTTAGAAATCATCTGGAATCTGGCTGTCCAAAATAAATGTTGTGGTATTTATATATATATATATACATACAGGGTGTCCCTCAAAACTTTATACACACTTTGATTACATGTACAGGCAATATTTATTAGAATGCTATTAAAGTGTGTATACATCTTTTTGGGACACCCTGTATATATATATATATATATATATATATATATATATATATATATATATATATATATATTGGGTCATCAAGTATGAAATTTGTAGAAATTTCTAAAGAAACACAAATTCTCTACACATTTTATACTTGACGACACAATATATATATACATATGTGTGTGTGTGTGTGTGTGTGTGTGTGTGTGTGTGTGTGTGTTTGCGCGTGCGTGTGAGTGTATGTATTTGTATATATGTATATTGATTTTAATTGAACTAAACACCTAATAAGTGTATCTCAACCGAATAATAACTAAATCAAGTTCTTATAGGAAACAATATGACTGTGATCAATGCACTCCTAGTCCTCCATCACCTTTTAAAACAACTTACCTGTCTTTTTATTCTTAGTCCTTTAGGCTTAACTTAGACTTCATCACATTTTAGTACATAATTATTTAAATACAATAATGAATTATGGCTGAATATTATGATAGTATAATTTGTGATTTACACCCGTATACATAAGCGTAATGATACACGCAGGCATGTGAATTAATGCATATAATTATATATGTGAATATTCATTTGAATGTGTAATTCAAATTACTTGGATTAATAACAAAAATGACTTTATAAAACATTGGATTAT
>OZ024742.1:299630029-299632529 GCA_964016885.1 Eledone cirrhosa | reverse complement strand
AGAACGGGAAAAAACGAATACAATACGGCATTATTTGGAGCGGTGAAAAACAATTACACGCAAAGACAAAACCACGTTTATGGTATAAAAGAAGTCGTAGACTAATATTCTGTTAGGTGGTTCATAGAGACATTCTCTGGCAATGAACGAAAAAAACGAAGATAATACGTCATATGTGGAGCGGGGAGAACAATTGCACACAAAAACAAAACCACGTAAATGGTATAACTGAAGTCGTAGGCTAAAATTCTAACTAGGAAACCGAATGAGTGTTGGTACGTATACTTTCTCGTACGTATATTTGATCGTATATGTTATGGCGTATATGTTATATATTCTGGTACATATGCTTTGGTTATGTGCATACTGGAGTTTTGCGTCTGTGTGTGTATACGGATTCGTACGTATGTAGGGTGTGTGTATATGTGTACTTTGTGTTTTGGTTGACGTTCACAGATTGACTTTGTTAGTTTCAGAAGATCCCGTTAAGGGTGAAAGCAGCGATTCTTTGCTTAAACTTTAATCTGTTATTTTAATAAATATATATATATATATATATATAAGTATGTATACGTACATAGATATATGTATACAGACGTACAGTAGTATGTATATATATACATACATGCACACATATATATGTACGTATGGATTCACCGAACATTTATTATAATGCTCGGTTTGTTTGTAAACAAACATCCCGATTTAAGCCGTACAGTGTTTAGCAATCATCGTTGCCCTTTTGTTCAACACTGACAAAGGAACGATGTACTAGTTTTAAGCTTATTAGCTATCGTCAGCACAGTATACCTTCCTGCCAGATGATTGAACGTCTGAAAGTATATACTTTCCTTATGCATATTAACGGCTGAGTTAATCGAGTGAGTTAATCGGCCGGGCGCACCGAAAACGATAAATGGAAAAAAATGAAACGAAATTTCATTTCTCACTCTTAGAACGGCTGTTACTTAAATATAAGTATGTATACGTACATACATATATGTATACAGACATACATGCACACATATATATGTACGTATGGATTCACCGAACATTTATTATAATGCTCGGTTTCATTTCTCATTCTTAGTACGGCTGTTACTTAAATATATATATACGTACATACATATATGTATACAGACATACAGTAGTATGTATATATATACATACATGCACACATATATATATATGTACGTATGGATTCACCGAACATTTTTATCTTTATATATATAAAAGCGAGGATGTGTGTGTGTCTGTGTACAACTTTGCATACTTACGGCTTTTACAATTACCAACTGAATTTGACCAAGTTTTCTGTGCACGTTGCACAGGTCGCCAAGATTGTCGCATCACAAACATTTTTAAAATCGACCCACGTTGATCAATGAAAAATCGATATCAAATTTATCGGTAGAAAAATTGATGTAAAGGAGATAACAAACTTTATTGACAATCCTTATAAAAAAAGGGGGATAACCAACTTTTCAGAAATATAAACATCACATTCATTTGAAGATAAATCACTAATATTATCGTTTGTTTCTTGTTTATTCTTTGTTGCACATTCAAAGTTAAATAAACACTTGTTGTTTTAACTTGTTTCACTATATTAAGTGTTAATTTTCGCGTTAAGGGCCTAATCTCGCAGCAGTCTCGAATTGACGAGTTTTTGATGATGGTTTGTTTATTTTTAGAACAATCATTATGGGCCTATCCATTCAAACCATTGGGACCTACAACTTTTACATTTCTAAAACTTTCATAAGCCATGTTGATACAAAGAAAAATTTGTTGCACTTTCAAAGTTAACTGTAACGCTTCAATTCATACATTTTGACTTTACAACTTTTCACCAAATATGCCCCGTAAAAGAAAGAATGCACATATTGGCTATCGGTCGAAGAAAACAATGCGTGTAAATGACGTTCCGCCGATAACCGAAAACTGACAATCACTAAATGCAGTGAGTACAGTTATTGCAACATCTTTGTCCGCCGCTGAGCGTCGGTTAGTGCGGCGAACCAATAATGCTAAAGCAACTGTTCCAGCACGAGCTGCAGAGACTACAGAGCAACGTGAAACACGCATTGCTATGGATGCTACAGAGACTGCTGTAAACAAACATCCCGATTTAAGCCGTACAGTGTTTAGCAACCATCGTTGCCCTTTTGTTCAACACTGACAAAGGAACGATGTACTAGTTTCAAGCTTATTAGCTATCGTCATCACCGTATACCTTCCTGCCGTTAATATGCATAAGGAAAGTATATACTTTCAGACGTTCAATCATCTGGTAGGAAGGTATACGGTGCTGACGATACGGTGCTGACGATAGCTTGAAACTAGTACATCGTTCTTTTGTCAGTGTTGAACAAAAGGGCAACGATGGTTGCTAAAGACTGTACGGCTTAAATCGGGATGTTTGTTTACAAACAAACCGAGCATTATAATAAATATTCGGTGAATCCATACGTACATACGTACATGTGCGCATGTATGT
>OZ024742.1:299620029-299627529 GCA_964016885.1 Eledone cirrhosa | reverse complement strand
ATGTGTGTGTGTGTGTGTGTGTGTGTGTGTGTGTTTATGTGCGTGCGTGTGTTTGAGTGTGTATGTGAGTTCCCAGATTATATTCGTACGCTTCAGACAAAAGAAAAACAACAAAAAGGAAGGCAAACACTAACTATATGTTGAAACCTTTGAAAAGATTACTTATACATACATACATACATGCATATTTACATACATAGATGTATGTATAAATACAAACATGCCTGCATGCATACATTTTTACATACATACATATATATATGTAAGTATGTATATATATATATATATATATATATATATATATATAATCTATGGCCACTTAATTTTATTCACAACGATACTTGCCTAAAATTATCCCACCAGATATGTTCAATATATATATATATATATACAAGGATCGGAATATAGAGTATTCCGCAGTTCACAGTAATAATAATTGTTTCTACTTTGGCACAAGGCCAGCAATTTTCCAGTGCATTACTGGTACTTTATTTTTTCGACCCCGTAAGGATGAAAGGCAAAGTTAACCTCGGCGGGATTTGAACTCAGACCGTAAAGGGACGTAACTATGCTGGAAAGCATGGCGTCCGACTCCTACCGATACTGCCAATCCACCGTTCACAATAATAATAATGATTTCATTTATTAGCCACAAGGGCCGACATGTAGGGGACAATACAAAGACAGGGACAGTGGGGGTTTACAATAAAGTCGAGTAAAAGTGCACAATGGCAAGACTAATTTAACAATGAAAATATAAAATAAACTATGCAAAATATAACAAAATAAATTCCCCGATAGGTGATTCGGGTACCCCACCAATCCTGAACCACCCTGCGCTTCTAGGGCACCCAGGAGAGCACCCCTCTCCTCAAGTTAGCTAGCCTATAGGCGCATGGTCAGAGTAGGCCCATTCACACGAGCCATTCTCGCCACATTCACCCACCTTTTAGCAAATGTACTGGGGGGCAGCACTTCTCTCTCCACCCTAACCTTCCTTTCCAGGTGAAACTTGAAGAAGTTGATGAGGGATTGGCCGAAGAGAAAAGTGTCTGTCTTTAGTCCTTTCAACCTGGTCCACCATATAATCTCTTTCGCAACTGCCACCAGACAGAGGAAAATATCCTGCTCTTCCTGACCTAAGGAAGGTGGCGGCTCGATCTTCACTATGGACTCGGCCGATAACTGGATTCGTTCCACACGCGACAGTAGCTGTTCGACATAACTCCACAAGTCAGTAATTCACGGACATTGGATAAGTGCGTGCAGAACGGTTTCGTCGTTCTGTGCGCATCTTGGGCAGGTCCGTCTGACAGCACTTCCGTGCCTGTAGAGTTTATCCCGAACCGGCAGTGCCCCCCGGTAGCACTGCCAAGCGAGGGATTTCTGGAAATTGTCCATCGTCCCCGGCTCAAAAGTCCTCCCGTACAGACTGGTCAGTTCGACTTCGTCGAGGCCCAAAGCTTCTCCGAGTGCGTCATCGCACTTGCCCACCACTAATCCTCTATAGAACTCGAGAGTGGAAGTTCCACTGATCGCATTGCCCGCTTGGTAGAGGGCAATGAGTGCCTGGCAACATTCCAGGTGCCAGTCACCCAGTCTCGGTCTCTTCTTGACTCAGGACTGCAGCTCAGTCAAATAAATGAGCTGCGGAAAGGCTCGTCTGATAAACGGCGACTACACCTGTTCACCATTGACGCAGAATATCTGGAGATGTCGCAGCCTCAACGCATGTCTGGGCATCATTAGCCACGGCATGCCCAGCCCTCCGCGTAGAGGGTGCTGGCAGCAGATGGACCGCCTCACCAACGGAACTTGTCCCCTCCACAAGAATTTGAAGAGGAGCCGTTCCAACTTGACGAGGCGCGGACGGGGGCAAGGCACGACGGTTAGGCGGTAATAGATGACGGACGCGATGTACGCATTCGCCACCTCCGCGCGACCTTTCAGTGATAGCTTCCTCCCAGCCCATTTTTGGGTGAGACTGGCTACTCTGCTCGTTACCTCGTCCCAATTCTTTTCCACCTGGAGGTCTGGTCCGAACCAAACCCCGAGCAACTTTACTGGTCCGTCCGTCCAGCGCCCCACGACGCTGTTGGACGGCATGGGCTTGCCTCTCCAGGTTCCGAGCTGCAAGCCCACCGACTTTTCCGGTTTAAGTTTGGCTCCTGTCAACCTTTCATATTCCTTCAATAAGGTGCCGACCACCTCGATTTCTGAGGTGTTCGACACCATCACGGTGATGTCGTCCGCATAAGCCGACACCGCCTTTCCACGTCCCGGTTCGAGCGGGATGCCCTGCAACAGCTCCAGCTTTCGCAGTAAAGTCTCTAGAGTCAATACGTACAGAAGGGAAGAGAGAGGGCACCCTTGACGGACCGATCGGGAGAGCCGAAATGGTTCCGAAAGGTGGCCATTAACCTTGACCACCGAGCGTGTGCCGCTGTGCATTGCAACGATCCAGCTTCTAAAGACAGGGCCGAAGCCAGCTGCTTTGAGGACAAACTCCAGATACCGATGGTCGACCCTATCGAATGCTTTCGATTGATCTAAATTGATCAGTGCCCCACCGAAGCCAGGTTTACACCCTACCCTCTCTATGATGTATCGCATGAGGTGGAGATTGTCGTGTATGGACCTGGCTGGGATTGCGCAAGTTTGCGCCTCCCCAACCAAATCCTCGACGACAAGCGCCAATCTCTTTGCTAACACCTTGGCCAAAATCTTAAACTCTGTGTTGAGCAGAGTTATGGGCCTGAAGTTGTCTAATGTATCCCTCTTGTTCTCGTCTTTCCTTATCAGCGTCACCACTCCCCTGCTCACAGAACTGGGAATACTCCCATTCTGCTGCCAGTTACAGTAGAGTGCTTCGAGGAGTTCGGAGAACAAGTCTGGCATATTTACGTAAAGCTCGTAGGGCAGGCCATCCAAGCCGGGTGACTTGCGCCTCATGCGGCCGACAAGGGCGTCCTGAATTTCGGCTGAAGTAATCGGCCTTTCGCAGCGCTCAGCGTCGACCGTCGAGATGCGCGGCAAGCCGTCAAGGTAGGGATTGAAATCCGCTACTCTCTCTGACTCGCCACTCTCCCCGAACAACCGAGCAAAGTGCTGGCGAAAGGCCTCACACATCCGCTTGGAATCGCTTATCTCGTGTCCGTCTCGGTCCGCCAAAGACCGAATTGTGGTTTTATTACCACGCTGCGCCTCCGCCACGCGGGCCCATCGAACAGCTTTAGTTCCCTCGTTTCTCAGCGCACGCGCCTTAGCTCTGACAATGCAACCTTCGTGTTTGGCATTGAAGAAATGGTCTAATGCCATTCTCGCCGCTAGCACGTCAGTTGCGATGCCACTACAAATAGCCTCGTCTAACTTATCTACCAGCTCCCCCTCCTTTCTATTTTTCTCTAACGCTAGTTCTTTGCTGAACTCTATCGAAGTTACTCTAATCTCTCTTTTGAGAGCCCCCACCATCTGTTGTTGATGATCCCCCCTGTCAACTTTTGCTTAACTAACTTATTGACTCGGTCCCTGTAAGCCTTACGTGCCGGAAATGACATGTTCAGCTTCCAAGCTCAAAGTCGTGAACAGTATCCACACTTGCTGACTGAGGAACCTGTGGGCTGTTGCCCTGCACATTTCTGTGGCGAAACGAAATAGATTCGTATCAGCAAGCTTATAGTTATATGGTTGGTAATTTAAAACTCTACTTCAGAGATTTGATTCTGACGTAGTTTTTTTCTATTTAATTGCTAACCTATAGATATTGTTCTCCATGTAATAATTCTTTACACACTTCTCTCTGTGTAATATATTTGTATATATATATATATATGTAAAAGGTAAACATAAATAACAACACAATCGGTACAGTATAAGGAAGGTATATATTAGGTAAACGCTTGATATAGTAGGAACAAGGTCATATATATATATATATATATATATATATATATAGGAACCAGTAAGACCCCGACGGCTGAGCTCAAGCCGTTTCGACGGCTAATTCTGGACGAAACGGCTTGAGCTCAGCCGTCGGGGTCTTACTGGTTCCTATTACCCACTCTACCACCCCAAGTATTGAGTACTTTGTTGCGTTATGGTCCACCTGGTTCCTTACCACATTTCCTTCGTTATATATATATATATATATATATATATATATATGTATAAAATTACGAGGGTAGATTTTAACACAAATATTTTATATAAAACATTTGTGGTAAAATCTACCCTCGTAATCTTAGACGCAGAATTTACTGTGTTTATTTCTACATATATTAATAATATAATTGTTTCTACTTTAGGCATAAGGCCACCAATAACCCAGTGCATTACTGGTACTTTATTTTATCGACCCCGTAAGGATGAAAGGTAAAGAATAATATAATGCTCAGTATTTATACTTTGAGCTTGTTAATTGCAGGGTATCAATATGAGTTAATAACTCTATATTTTATTTATATATGTATATTTATATACAGATAGATAGACATATACAAATATATATATATATATATATATATATATATATATACACACACACATAAATCCTCTTTTAGAAAATAGTAAATTTCAGAGAAACAAAATTAAGATGGATGTTGAGCGTAAGTAAGTAGTCCAACGTACGGGGGTGGAGGCTAAGTTGGAGAGTCTAGATATGTCATGGGTGCTGTTAAATGTGTGCAGATTAGTGAGCAATGATGTTGAGTGTGACATGTCTCTAATAGGCCAATGACTGGTTCATTACAGATCCAAGATGAGAGTGACAAGGGAATGTTTGTATCACAAGGAACGTTCTTCGTGAAAATTCAGTGTATGGACAAGTATTGCGCTTACGCACATACACATTTTGTTTTTGAACAATAATCTCTTTGTCACTCCTAGATTACTATGAACTTATCAGAATATCTAATATGTAAATATATACATACAGTGCGTCACCCAAAAATGTATACACAACTTTATTAGGATGCTCTTGAAGTTTGTATATATTTTTGGGACACCCTACACACACACACACACCCTACACACACACACACACACACACATATATATATATATATATAGTTTTAATATAGAAGAGCTTCTACAGGACTAGAACTGTTTCATTCGTGAGAAATCATCAGGGAGCTGGCTGTCCAAGTAAGTAGTGGTATTTATATATCAAGGTCGAGTTTGGTCACCATAGTTTCTTGACGATGGTTATGGGGGGGGGGGCACTAGGAGTGCTAAAAGATAAGTTATTCCGGGTTGAATCGGACAGCCAGCACCCTGATGATTTTTAACGAATGAAACAGTTCTAGTCCTGTTGTAACATGGTGATAGTGATAGAGCGAAATTATCAAAAACAGTGATGTGTTTTACTATATAAAGAATATTGTAATTCTTCATGAAAGACAATTTTTTTTATAGTAAATGGATAATTTCCAATTTCCAAAAAGAGCATTGTTTGCATGATCGTTCATTATAGTTACGAACTGCGTTTCATGTGCTGATAGAAGGCTTATTCGTTGATGGAAAGCTTATAGAGATCACAACCGTAATTCGCTGTTGATATTTCAATTATGCATTTCAATATCAAATCAGCATATAAATATGTAAATTTTATAGGCAACATTGTGAAATATACACATTTAGAAATGGAAAGTGCAAAAAGAGAATATATATAAAACAAATAAGTAAAAAGGTAAAAATAAACGAAATAAATCATTTCTACAAAAGAATAAAAGTTGTGATTCATGGTAGAAACATAGTTACACGCCAAAACCAGAATCGTTTGAAGAGAATATGTAACTAGATAAATCAAAATACTTTGGCAGATCGGTAGGACGTTGGACATACTATACTTGCTTTGCAGTGCTGAGGTATAGTGGCTCAGTTTAACACCATCAATACTACAATGTTGTCCTTTGCGGCTTTTATCGGAGTCCCCACTCTGTTGCTGATGTTTGGGCTCAGATCTCCGATCTAAGGATACTATCCTCTCATCAGACTCTGGGGTCCTAAACACAACACAGTTATACTTCTTCTTTCTCTGAATAGATCATAAGAAGAGTCAACCTTGACTTTCAAACTTCCGCAGTTGAATCAGTAGTGTGGTCGATATAATCGACTCTAGTCTTTGAAGGCGGTGCTCCAGTATGACCCCAATCCAACAAGTGAAATCAGTAAAATAATAAAATGATTCTATTTTTAATATTGCAGAATTTAGGCCTTTGTGGTTAATGTAGTTTTGGAAATAAAAACAAATATATCTAAATTCTACGACGGAAAACACAAAACATAAATCATATCTACATATCATAAATGAAATACAGATCTTGTAAAAGGCATATCGTAAAAAAAAAAACAGCCTCGCCCAAGTATACAATAACACTGGCATTTTAGAATTTAGATTTCTCTGTCTCCCTTGTGTTCTGTATACTTTCTAAACATGAATTATTTACCAGTAAAACTAAGATCCTATATAAACATTATCGAACCATGAACATTTTCATAAGTTCTCGATTACACACACACACATATATACACACACACACACACACACACACACACACACACACACACACACACACACACACACATATATATATATATATATATATATATATATATATATATATATATATATATATATTTATATTTATATATATATATATATATTTATATGATACAGACAGACAGACACACACAAACTCACACACACACACACACACATATATATATATATATATATTTATATTTATATGATACAGACAGACAGACAGACACTCACAAACACACACACACATACACACATATATGTATATATATATTCATATAATATATATACATATGAATATAAAGATTTATATATGAATATATATATATATATGTATATATATATATATACATAAATATATATATATATATATATATATTATATATATATATATATATATATATATATACATAAATATATATATATATATATATATATATACACACACACACGCACGCACACACACACACACACATATATATATATATATATATATATATATATATATATACATATATGCTAATCTATAATGTCACTTAATACAATTGTGTATTTACTATTATCAGCAGTTGAGCTGAGTTATGATACCACCGAGTATTATAAAAAGAAAAAAATCAAAAACAGCCTGGATTAAGTGACATTCAATATTTACGTTTACTGCATCTCTTCAAGAATACACGACACAAGCCTAGAGCACGAAATCAGTGTATAAACGAGATGTATTCCACCTACCACTGTGGTAAACAGATAAAACCCAAAAGAACTGCAGTAAAGAAATTTCAAGGAGTCAGAATCACGAATGTGTATTTAGGACAATATAAGGTATAGTATTTAATAAGTTTTATGGAGAATAAATATTTATCTATTGAATAAAAGTATTATTACTATATACTGCAATATTATATGTGTACCTATCGGTTTATCTATATTTACACACAACCCCCCCCCCCCCCAGACAT
>OZ024742.1:299590029-299615029 GCA_964016885.1 Eledone cirrhosa | reverse complement strand
AATACCAAGTGAATGAAGGGATGAAAACTGCAGAAACACGTCTGGCAAATGTGTCTGCGAATGTGTAACCGTAACTGTGCTTACGTTTACCGTTTGTGACCCATGATATAACGGTTCGACACAAAACAAATCGATAAAATACGTACCAGTTTTTAAATAATTTGTACTAGTGTTGATATGATCGACTAAATCCTTTCAAGGCTGTGTCCTAGCATGTGTGCAACCTGATAGTGTAACAAATAAAAGAAAATAATAAAGAATACATTCACTCCTGGACAGGACGCCAGTCCATCGCAGGTTTAAACCCCCAGCTGTTGCTGGTACGCATTTTCAGCTGAGTATACTGGAGCAACGTGAAATGAAGTGTTTTGCCCAAGAACACAACACGCAACCCAGGAATCGAATCCACGACATTATGATCGTAAGTCCAGCACCCTTACCACTAGGCTACGTGTCTCTACGGTATATGTTCATATGCACCTTTATTCGGAATCACTCGGTTAATTTTTTCCTTAAACAACAACGTCATACAATGACGTTCCGCGTGGGTGGTTTATTAACATTTTAAGTCAAAGGAGTAGAATTGCAACCGCTATTTCTAATCAAAATACGTTCACAAATTAAAAGAAAGAAAAATAATGTAGAAAAATGAAAGAAAAAGATGAAGTAGGAAAGGAGGCAAACTCAAAATGTTCGTTTGAGTTATATTTCAGTCATGCCCGGCTGACTTGATGGTAAATGTACTGCCGCAGAAAACAGCTAGTTAAAATCGAAATTATTCACATAGTAATGAAGAGTTTAAAAGAAACAATATATATATGTTTTATTTGTTTTTTCTAGCTTCCAACTTGGTATAAATCCTTATCGATTATGATGAGATGGAACGTAGTAAAAATATTCCTTCTAAAAGGATTAATTCTTAATCATTTCTAATCACATTTAGCTAGGCATGCGAGTTTTTCCCATTTAATTTTTTACTATGAATAGCAAATAATTGTTTCTAACATAGGAATAACACCACCACCGCCACTACCACCAACACCACAACCACTACCGCCACTACCACCAGCACCACCACAACCGTCACTACCACCAACACTACCACCACCACTACCACTAACACAACCACCACCATCACCAACACCAACCGCAACTACAACAAAACCGCCACCACTACCACCAACACCACCACCAACACTACCACCAACACCACCATCATCTGAGTTACAAACTATTTGTCCATACGAGAGTGTGATGGTAAAGTTCAACAAGTTCAACTGCCACGAGGTGGTCCATCTTCCTTTGTCTGAGAGAGAGAGGGAGAGAGAGAGAGAGAGAGGGTTGCGTTGCAAACTGGCAGAAGGTTGTCGTTGGTGAAAGGTTGAGTGTTGGGGAAATAGAGGCGTACCTTGCGGAATAAAGATTCAGCAATAGATATACAGGTAGATAGATACTCCGACAAAAATAAACACAACCAGACATACAGGCAGGCAGATATACAGATTGATAGATACACATACAGACAAATAACACAGGCTGATAAATACATAGGCAGACAGATACACAGGCAGATGCACAAAGATATATACAGAAACAAATAGGCTAAATAGAAAATGTGAAATTGACAGACGCCCTCATTAAGCATTAACGTTTTGAGTATGTTCCCTTTCTCTATTTTCTCAATTTGGTTTAGAAGACAATACAACAAAGATTATTCATCTTCAATTGAGTAATTGGTAATCTAGCAACTTAATTTACCGAGCGGAAGTTCCGTATCGTCTCAGCTTGTAGAAGGTGTTAGAGGCTGCAGTGTGTAAATTTTCTAAGAGATTCCACTAATTTCTGCAAAGCCATACTAAATAATGTATCTATTTGGTTTGTAAATCTTACGCTTTAATTGAGACGTAAATAAATATTTATCGCTAGGATAGCTAGCTGTCGTAGCATGCTAAACTAAATAGCTTTGTTGACAGACCGACAACTAGGAAATTAGCAAGTGAGACTAATATCAGTAATCTTATTAATTATATAGCACTACTAAATTAGAAGATGGTGGAAGAGAAAATGTTTTTAAACAATTGTTTAATTTTTATTCCTAACGCTGACGTCTTAAATCGGCGAATTGGTATAGTTGTTAGACCGTCGATATTTTCTCCGGATTCCTGCATTTCGAGTTCAATTCCACCAAGGTCAATCTTGCCGTTCATCTTTTTGGGGTCAATAAATAAGCTATTAGGCTTGGAACTTTGGATTGGTATAATTCTTAAAGAGTCGGATGAGTTGCTTTGCGATAACTTATTCAACTCTGCACGTTCTGAGTTCGAACCACGCTTGGTTCTGCCTGATAGTACTAGTAGATAGTATCAGTAGTGGTAAGACGCGTGGAAATATTGTTTCTTTGATCGAATGTGGCGATCGACTTCTTTCCTTTTATCTAACTATTATCACGACATTTATTGAGAAGTCCAGTCAGTGGAACCTCACCCAGTACATGTATCATGATGATAGTAATGGATCCTCCATCGGTGTCGACCGTGAACATCTCAGTAGTTGTATAATTAACCGGGTGCTCAACTTGTAAGTTCATTAACAAATGGAAGAGAAACTGTAGTGGAGATGAGTTTGATATTTGGTCATTAAATATTGTTTCTATTTTGAATTCAAAATAAAAAAAAAATAACAGCTAAAACATAATGTAAACGTGGGAAATATTTAATTTTCTAAAGTATTGAATTGATCTTTGGGGAAAGGATATGCCACATCATTTGATTTATCTTTCGAAAGAAGGAATTGTAAAGTATATCTCATAAAATAATTTGGTAATGTTATCACCAAAGTAGACGATTATTTAGGTTTCAAGTTTTCTCATAACATAACTAGAACAAACGCTACGCCATGTTAGCATGTGTGAACAAGCGCTAAAAGCCCGACATTTTAGTTAGATATAATGCATGCACGTAATAAGCGTGTAACACTTGAAAGTATATCGCTGCTTTGTAATCTTCTTTTAGCTTTGATGGACGCTATTAGCAGGAAGTAGGACCTTTGTTTTCCTGGTGACTAATCTTTTGTGGCGTCATTGTTTCCGCCATCGGTGTCATATTAAACTGACAACATAACGTTTTTCAAGTTCTATTCATTGACTGCCATTGTTTACGTTTCTGATAGACGCATTATTATTATGTCTATGTCTCCCTAGAGGAAGATTGATCAAGTGATGTATTGGTATTAGTGGTGAATTGCTGATTCGGTAGAGCATAGATCAACATCTCTTCCATTATTTCTTCCGGTTCTCTGTGCTCGGAGTTCAATTCTCGCTGATGTTAACTTTGCGTTTTACTCTATATTTGGGATCGATAAAATAAAGCACCAATCTAGGGTGGTGGATTGGCAGAATTGTTAGAGCATTATACCAGATGTGTTGCGATAATTGTTGTGGCTCTTTACTTTCTAAGATCAAATCCTGCTCTCGTTTATTTGAGTGATAGTGTAAAACCACTATCTTCCTCTTAGGTGCCTTTATCACAGTTAACCCTGCTGCAAGGTTTCGAATTAGTGGACACTATTTTCACTCTCACTCTCAGTGTAGGAGTCCCTGAAAAGAATCACAGACAATGCTCTTCCTTGACGAAAAATATTTTTTTAAATCGCTTAGGATAAACGGCGATCAACCCCAAATCACACCATCGTTTGTTTTAGGCGGCGCGGACAATGTATCGTGTACTAGCAGTAAAGCCCGGCGTTGCTCGGGGTCGCTCAGTAGCTGTGTTAAAGTTACAATGTTAAGTTTCTTTTTTGGCTTAAAGTCTGTCTGCACAACTGTCTGTCTGCACGCCTAACGAAATTTACAGATACATATATTTTAAATAAACTTATATAATTTTTGCTTTTTTTTTACGAAATATTTGCTTGTTTTACGTAGTCTTTAAATAGACTTGTTTTCAAGTAAAAATATTGTTTTAAAAGGCTTTTAAATGGAAATGAAGCAAAACGGAAGCTTAGTGTTCGAACTGATGAATTTTGCAGGTCAAAATTTTGCTGGCTCGACAACTGTTCGTGTATTGTGTTAATGTCATTTTAAACGCTGAGAAAGCCAGCGTAATTTTTTTAATTTTTGCACGCAGAAAATGTAAACAGAACGTAAGACGCTCAATGTAAACAGAACAAAGGGAAATAACTCGTCACTTACGCTCAAAAATCGATACATTAGATTCGATTTCGTCACATAGGGTGGGTCAATTTGAAATATTCTTTTTCCGATGTCTTCGCTAGGGCTCAATGTACAAGTATAGCAATTTCGGTGCAATTCTAAGAGGAGATGTGTGCCAAAAATCGATAAACAGACAGACAACCACAGCTTTATATATATAGATGACATAATCAAAAACAAGAACTTATTTGAAAATTTATTTGACCGATGGTTCCGCCGGACCTTCATCTATAAGTGTAGCAATTTCACCGAAATTTGAACGTACGGTTTAAGAGGAGATGTGTGCCGAAGGTTTTAGTAGACAGACAGACAACCTCAGTTTTATATATATAGATTACATTATGCAATGCGTCGGTTCTGTTTTAAGATGGTAGGTGATGTTGATTTGAGCGCTGGTGGGGTACTATATTTGTGTTGGTCGTAGTTGGTGTATTTTATTGTGCTAGTTTTATGTGTTAGTTTTAGTCATAGTTGATGTATTACACCGTACTGGTATATTGGTATTAATCAAACTTAGTTTTACCTTGTGGAATGTTAGTTTCAACACTGTTTGTGTTTTACACAACGTTCGCCCTGATGTATGTCGAATCTCGTGATAGATGCATTGCCCTGGATATTTATATTGCTTTTTTATTTCTTTATCTGTTTTGTTCTTATTTCTGAATACAATTGAACACTGTTATTATAAACAATTTGATTTATGCATTATCAGGGAAAAGAGAAAAAAAGAGACAAATATTTGTATAAACACATTAGGTTCGAAATTGCATCGCTAATAACTAGGCATGCATGTTTTCCTAAAGGTTTTTTTTATTACCAATAATGGCTCAGAAGCTCTTGGCTAAAGGTAGAAACGGTTCTGATTTCAGTCACATATTTGTATGTATCTAAACATGAAGCCAATATCAACAGAAAATTGCGCAGTCAACGTAAAGAAACAATGAAATCATTCATATTAATATACCCTTGTATAACTGACTATATATTTATTGTTCAGACCTGATGATCTTGTTAGTCTACGAAGGAAGAATAACTTAATAATTATAATAGAGTGTATTTATTCAATAACACACACGTACACACGCGTGCACACACACACACACACACACACACATATATGTGTGTGTGGGTGTATATTGAAGTAAATATCTACATAACACTATCCGCAGATGCAATCAGGTATATATTTATATACACAGGTGTAATTGTGTATATATATTTATATATACATATATATATATATATATATATATATATATATACCTGTATATTTATATAGATAGATTTAGATATAGATGTATATTTGAGTATGTATTTATATGCAGAAGCATACTTCTATATATAACCGAAACGTTATGACTCTTCTCCAACCGTATCAAGCATTAAACTAATATGGCATCATTGTACCCTACTATCGTATTATTTCCTTGTTGACTTTTCTTAAAAATGCATATCATATGCACAGTTATAGTAGTTGAGAATATATCATTATCTAGATACACAAAAGGGCGGTGAATTGGCAGTATCGGTAGAGGGTCGGACGCCATGCTTTGACGTATAGAGTTACGGCCCTTGCCATTCTGAGTTCAAATCCCGCCGAGGTTAACTTTGCCTTTCATCCTTACGGGGTCGATAAAATAAAGTACCAGTAATATACTGGATAATTGCTGGCCTTGTGCCAATAGTAGAAACAATTATCTAGATACACAAATATAATTAAATAAATATTGATATATTGATGTATGTATATACACAGATATTATTGCTTATATATATTACGGGGTCGGTAATTACTGGCCTTGTGCCTAACGTAGAAACAATTATTGCTTATATATATATATATATTGGGCATATACTTATACTCTCATATTCAAACAAATTATTGGTTTCTGATTTAAGCACAAGGCCAACAATTAAATCGACCCCAGTGCATTCCTGATACGTTATTTTATCGATTCCGTAAGGATGAAAGGCAAAGCTAACCTCGGCGAGATTTGAATTTAGATCGCAAGGGGGTTTGCCTCTATGCCGTAAGGCATGTTGTCCGATGCTCTACCGATACTGCCAATCCATAAGCCTTATATTCAAACTCATAAAATGATCAAGTTGAATCTATCTGATAACACAATAGATTCTTCCTCTACATCCCACTGGCTACTTCGTCTCTGTTATTTTCTTTCCCTACCCTAGAAGCAATTGGTCGTGTTCAGATCTAGAGAGGGGCTGGGCTCACGAGGTTTAAGCAAATTGTCCAAGAAACCCGCTTGTTACTGCTGTGCCCCTAAGAACTACCAGGAGTTATGGATCCATTCATGCTCTCTGTTTACGGTGTGCTTTCCCTACTCAACCAGGTACAATTCTCTGTATCACAGAGGTTTGTGGTGTATGTTTCTATTTTTTTGAAAGTACTTAGTGGCTTCGTCTGTATATTCTGTATACGTATATTCTGTATATGTATATGTATAGTCCCTATGAGTTAGGTTATGTATGTGTCTACATCTTTTATATGATTCCCAAAGCATCTATTATTATTCGTCTTTTCAATCTACATCTATTGCTATATTTCGTCTAAATCTAGTTCTGGTTTACGTATTAACGCAATGTATCTTCAATATTCTTTTCCATCACATTGTAAGTTTATGATTGTTCCAATTCTATTATCTCTCTTTCTTTATCGCACATGACAGTGTATCTATTAATTTTCTTCAAGGTTACTTTAGCGTACCTTTCTAAACCACGAATTTGCTATCAATTCCTCAAGTAAATTTGTATAATATTTGTAGCAGTATTTCAGCTCATATACCAACAGAAAAGTACAGCCTAAAGTCATCCATATACACATGACGGTTCATTTTTCTCATATAATTAGCTTTGCTTAATCTGATTAAATATATGAGTTAATAGCAAGCAGAGAAGGAATGGAGAGAAGGAATCACTGAAATATCACTGCTCTTCTAATAGATATGGGATTTCTTCATAATAATTCCTCATTTTTCTTCGTATCACTACTATTGTTGGCTATTTATCTCTGACATGTTGATGTTCTTGCTTGTTATTGGCTCTACCTTACTCATGGCTAATACTTCCAGATTCTAATGTTGGATTGCGCTGTCAAATGAAAACTGGTAATTAAATCATGCCGTGCTTAGAACATTTTCACACTTACGATACTCTTTTGTCGGTTGTTAATGCGATCGGAATGGTCATGGCTATTTGCAGCAATGAGCTTTGTAAGATGTACTGTAACGGTAACGTATTCTCCATTTTGTCCGCTGAGACGCAATAACAATCTTTAAACGTTATTTTGATATAGTACGTATTATCGTTACTGCTATTGCACTCTGTTTCAATAATAATTATATTTAAAAGGAAGGAAGGGAAGCCTCAATTTACTTACATAGCATGCATAAGTCAAATAACTATTATCTACGTATTTCCAGGGAGAATATACTTTAACTTATATTCGAAATAAAAGTACTTTTCTATTATTGTTTGTAACCGTACAAACTTTTGCAGCATCCATGCTGTTCTTCTGAGTGTGAACTGTTTTCTCAGTTATTAAGTATTATTATCTTGATCTTCCATAAACCATACGTATGTCTATAGTTCTTAGGATTCTCTGTTTCTCTAATCTGAGGGGTCAAGAGGATTTCCTCCATTTGTAAGTTACCCAGCTGTTGTTTCCATTTCACCAGTATCTTATTAAACATATTTACTGGTGCCTCATATGCCTAGCATTTGAGACTATCATTGTCAAATTCCTTCTAATTGTTTGTATTTTATAGCATGTGGAGAAAATTCTTAACTTAAAATGACCTCACGAATTTTCACGTGTTGCATTTGTTTTCTTAACAAACCTGTGTTTAGTGACTCTTTTGTCAATTCTCCACCCATGCAACAAATCTACTTGTTTCGCTGTTGATGCTGCATTGATTTCTATTCTAATGTTGAGTAGTTCATGATGAAATCATTTTCCTTTGGAAGCGAACCCCTTTGTTTTTATTAAAAACAAAATCGATGTATTTCATAACGATGGAATATTTGCGATTTAGCGAAGGTCTCTTGTTTCTCACGTTCTTTTATTTTGGATATTTACCTTTTTTAGTTATTTTTTCTCTAGTATTCTTCCTTTTATTTGTAATTTCTTTTTGTGATTGATTTCATTGATTGTGCGACCTTTTCTATTTTCTCCTTTTCTCTGCTTGGGTTTTGATATTTCTATATAAGCAGAGCTGAGTAAGTACAGACTTTTACTTTCATTCGCAACCCCTGTGGTTTGTGCATATATTATTTGGTTTATCTTGGTAATATTGGTGTATGTGTCCGTGTCTACGACGGTTAGGTTTAACTATTTTTTTATTGTTGCTCCTCTTTTATCATTAAGTTTATCTTTCGTTGGTCGATACGAAAGTCTTATATCGATCGTAACTATAATTATTTCCACCTTTAAATAAATGTCATAGTCAGTATTTCTATCTTCAAGATTTTCTTTAATCTTTTTCATGTTTCTTTATATTCTTATTTTCGGTTGTTTTCTTCTGGTTCTGTTTTTCTTGGTCAGTATTCTGTAGGTACAGTTTTTATTCGTTGTTTGTGTATTAGTGAGGTAAATCTTTTAAACGGGTTTTCTCTGTTGAGTATTGTTTGGCTTGGTGAATATATCGTCTTAAATTAACTAATCCGTTGGGATCAAGGTTATATTTTTGGTTCCAAACTTTATATGTAGATGACGTGAATAACATGGTTCCATAACTCCTGGTGGTATCGTAAGGACGTCGTATTGACACAGCATTTCTTGGGCATTATAAACTGAAGTGTAGCAGATGTCTTCCAGAGGAGGATAGAAAGTTAGGGAGAAGAAATGAGAAAGACATATAGAGGAGGAATCGATTGGTACGTTTTTTATCGACCTCGAAAGGATGAAATACAAAGTCGACATCAGCGAGATCTGAACTCAGATAGCCGAAAGCCGGACTGAATACCACAAAGCACTCTATCTGACGTTCTAATTACTCTGCCAATTCACGGCCTTATAATAATTGTTTCTACTTTTGGCACAAGGCCAGCAATTATTCCAGTGTATTACTGGTACTTTATTTTATCGACCCCGTAAAGTTAACTTCGGTGGGATTTGAACTCGGATCATAAAGGGCCGTAACTCTTTGCTGCAAAGCATGGCGCCCTTATAATAATTGTTTCTACTTTTGGCAGAAGGCCAGCAATTATCCCAATGTATTATTGGTACTTTATTTTATCGACCCGTAAGGATGAAAGGCAAAGTTAACCTCGGCTGGATTTGAACTCAGTCCGTAAAGGGACGTAACTGTGCTACAAAGCATGGCGTCCGACCCTCTATCGATACTGCCAATTATAATAATTGTTTCTACTTTTGGCACAAGGCCAGCAATTATCCCAGGGCATTTCTGGTACTTTATTTTATCGACCCCGTAAGGATAAAAGGCAAAGTTAACCTCGGCGGGATTTGAATTCAGACCACAAAAGGCCGTAACTCTTTGCAGCAAAGCATGGCGTCAGACCCTCTAACGATACTGCCAAACCACCACCGTTCCAATTATAATAATAACAGTTGTATTGATAGATCACAACAGGAAAATACCTAACACATTGAAAGAAGAAGGCAACTGAAAGGAGCTAGGACATAACAAGATCTCAAATCTCTGATTTAAACATTTAAATGGGTCAAATGGGGTACTTGCAGAAAGATTTAATGTATTACTGACGGAGACAGAACAAATGCAAGGGTTGACGTCCCAATGCCAATATTGATCGACTGATAGAGAAATGAATGACTGCAAACATTTTAGATACCAGATACCCAGTCTTGTACTACAGCCATTTAAAAAGGGAAATAGAGCTTTGGGCAATGTAAAACTGATTAAACAATATTTGAGTAAACGAAGAGACAATCATGGATGGAAGGCGTTTGAGCATAACTGTACTCTTTCTTGGCTGACCTATTCTAAACAATATAAACAAACAAATAACAACAACAATTGAATTCAACCTTTAAAATTTTGTTCTGGACTACAGAAGCCAGGTCCACTTCTATAAATCTTGTACAGAAGTACATTTCATTCACTCACTAATTGTTTGATTACTTGTGTTAGTCTACTTGCATTATTGTTGAGATCTTAGCTTGTTCTTGGCTTATTAATATTATGTATGTTTCAGAATTATTAATTATGACTGTCATGCTGTCTTAATGGACATCATACATTTACTGCTTACAATGCAGCTAGTTATTTATTACATAGTTATTGTTGACAGTTCGTTGTTCAAATCGATGCATTAAGTTTTCAGAAATTCGACTACGGAGTTTAATCTTCTTTTACATGTAGTGAAGACGCGTGGCGTAGTGGTTTGGATGCTGGGGCACGTAGTGTTCTTGAACACGACCCGTCTCGTGTTACTCCAATTTTAAGGGCCAGCTTTATCCCACACAGTGTCACCACACTGAGACATCCTGAGAACTGATTTCATGGTACATGTGTCTGTGGAACGCTCAGCCATCTGCACGTTAAGTTACCAACAAACTGTTCAACTGCTCAACGAAAACATTTGTATTGAACACGAGAGATGCTGGGTACGCAACCGTAATATCGCGTGTTCGGTTCCCAGTCCTTGAGTAAAATATTTTAGATCACTCATCTAGAAAAAATTGAGTTGTGACGTCGCAGGTTCTAAGCTCTATCGACCTTTTTCTGTCCATGGGAGAACATAGTTAGTGTGGAGAGGGTAGATCAGCATTCATGGGTGACTGCTGGTCTTCCACAAAACGCTTTGCCTAGGCTTATTCTTTCGACAGGAATTTTCCAGGCTAACCCATGATCAGTCATGATCAAAGCAAGCCTTTAAACACTTTTGTAATTCATCGTTTGCTTTATGGACATGTCTATGGTAGATTGCAGACGCTTGCAGCTTTATATCGTCACTATACATAACTTTGATAAATTAGATAATGTTGCATCTATCGTTAATGTCCACCCGTAGTGATAAATATACTTATATGATTTAACGACTATTTTCAACCAACCAAACATCCGGTGAATATTTTATCAATATACAGAAAACCATTAAATCTTTTATATTTATTTTAGATTTATCAAATAATACATTAGTTTTCCATACATAATATCCTTTGTGGCGTCATGTTCTGAAAAGAAGATCGCAGTAACAAGAGAGATATTTCCCCTTCCTTACTTTCGTCTCTGCTATAGTTGGCCTAAAGGTTGCATATCTGGAATCTGTTCTATTTAATATTTAATATAGATATGTATGATATGTCTTAAAGTTGAGCTTCTTGTCTGCTAGTTATGTAAACAGTCATGTTGGGTTTTTTTATTTTATCATCCTCTTTGCAAAGGTATATTCTAGATATTTGTTCCTATGATGACATTTACAGGATTGAAAGTCGTTCCTTTTATACACTGTTGAGCGATAATGAATATTTGTTTTAATACTTATTTCATACATACTATGTCTGATGAATAAATAATAACATTTACAAAGCATCAGTGCTGTAAACAGTGAAGAAGGTAGGACTGTAGTATTTTGGAGACACAATATATATAAGTTCACTATCTACTCAGAATGTCAGTTCCGATTATTGGCTCTCGAGGCAATGAAGGAAAAACACACATTTTAGCTGATCCACTGAGGCGAATAGCAACAGAATGTGTATTGTAATATTGTATCTGTAAACGATTCTGTCCAATGTAAGTGTTTTATCGTTTCGATATGAAGAGCACTAGAGCTAATAATTATAACGACAACATGTACATGTTAACTACCGACAATAACAAGGAATTATGCACATCTCACGACACAATAATAATAGTCTATAAATGCTTTTTTTTTAGGTAAAGATAGTTACAAATACCACTAACGGAATCTTTAGAATCCGTGTATGAATTTTCTATTTTTTACACGGTATATTACCGGATTTAAATACATATATTGAAAACACCAATCATAGATGGGTATGTTTTCTGTTTTTGATTAGTCTCAAGGGTGAAACATTGACACCTAACATGTCACTTTGAAATGAAGGAGTGGAAGGAAAAATAAAATTACAGTGATTGTCTGTAAATCCAACAGACTGAAAACTAAACTTATTTAAACAATATATAAATTACTACAATTTAAGAAAGTTTTATACAGCAGGTGTCAAAATAGGAATCTACATGAGAGGAAACTGATACACCTCTCTTGACACTAATATTCATTTAAGAAAATAAGGAATTCATTTCAAGATAAATAAACAAATATAATTATCCCCAATGGAAACAAAGTAAATATGTTATGGTTACCATTATCGAAAACAAAAGAAGAATATTAGAGATTAATAGAAATTGTTTTGTACCCCCCACTCAAACTCAACCTAAACCCCTCCTAAACCGCACCTAAACCCCAAATCAAAAACAACAAAATGAAAGAGATTAGAGTTGTAGAGTTTTGAAACAGGTAGAGCGCTAGACAAAATGTCGTAGTTAGGTACACCCATTTACGTTCGAATTTCAAATCTGGCCTTATTAAAATTAAAGGTACAGTATATCTTTTGGGATTTTAACCAGTTTCTATCTACTTACTTTCATTCACAAGGCTTGGGTCAACCTGAGAGTATGGTAAAAGATGCACAAATTACTACCGTGCGGCACCAAAGACGGAATCACCTGATTATTGTGAGGGGGTTTACCATGATTTGTCATGTAGCAATAAATAGAGATATGTTCATATAATATCATTGAAGCTATAATATCATTCAATCAATTTATTCAGGAAGGATAGATTAAATAGTTTCGATAATTGATAGAATGTATCAGAGTGAAAGCCAGCCTTTTTAAATATATGGTCGAAGGGTAGATCTAATGTCATTAGCAAAATATTCAGATAAGGATGCATTAAGATATTGGCAAGATAAGTCGGATGTTTAAGATGTTTTGAAAGATAAAAAGCAAATCGTCCGAATATTTTCAAGATAGAGATATGAAAACAAATATTCCATAATACTTTAGAATCTTTTCATGCAACAGTAATTCGATATTGATATGATGAATAATTGAGTAACGATCGATTGTTTTACTTCAAAACCGAATGAATTGAGGGCGTTGTCAATTCCTTGATTAAAAGAAACGAAAATAGTAAATTTTAAGGCTATCAGATTCCGTATAAGATACAAATTGAAATCAATCACCAATATATTGTTAATCAATTGCAACAAACAAAAACAAAAGATGAAAGTGATTTCTTTGATCAGTCACATTAGATTCAATAGCACGTGCAGCTTTAATAAAACGGATAAAATATTGCACTGTATAACACAATTGAATCTACCTTCGTTGAAATTAGTTCAAATCGTTTCTTGTTGTCATCATCACTTTGACGTATTCATAATGAAGTCACGGCCTTTTGTATGATTAATAACCTAATTGTTTGACATGTTTTGTTTTTTCAAAGCAACGAATCTTCTATTTTCAACTCTATAAATTTCAATACTCTTTCCATATTTAGACAGTTTGTCATAAATAATACGATTTTAGATATTTTATTTTTGAGTATAACTTTTGGCAATGAATTGACTGAATTTTTTTTTTTTTTGGCAGATTGATCAGTCATCTGAAGAAAATTGCCTGATCAATTAATAAACTCTATGTAAAAATATATCAATTTAATAGAAAAAGAAAAAAAATCTAGATTGAGAAGAAAGAATAGAATGTAAAAAAAAAAATACAGAAAAGGAACGGAGAGACAAGGCCTCTAGTGTCACAGAAGAATGGGGGTGGGATTGGGCTCTGGGCCTAGGGCGCGGTGGTAATGAGCTGCACCCTGCGGACAAGACCACAAAAGCATTTCCTATCCTGCGAGGAAGTAGAGTTTGCCTTCGACCAATTTCATATTTTTTTATCTCTTTTCTTTTATCATTTGATTATATTACTGAGGCATAGTAATGTCTTCCAGTTAATATAGATAGTAAAACTTTAAAATAAACTAAATAATTGGGTAGAAAAAATGAGAAGTGGTGTCAGAGTATATCGAATGATGTTAAAAAAACAAAACAATTATAACCTTCATTTTAATTAAACGATATTTTGTAAGGTACCAAAATACTGATGGAGCCAATATTGATGATATTTTAAGTTATGATCTCGCAATGAATTCCAATGTATTAAAACAATCTGTACACATCATGAATTCAGTTGAAGAGTCGGATTAAATATTTCCACCATTTATTACGGCTCCCTGCAACTTGAGTTCAAATCCCGCCTCTTTCAAATTGATTTTCATTCTTTGGGGTCGATAAATAAATTATACCAGGTGCGGTTGATTAGCGGAACGTTTAAAGAGTCAGATGGAATTTCTTGTGGTATCTGTTTCGGCTTTGGACGTTCTGAGTTCAAAACCCACCTCCTACCACCAGAAATGCGGTGGCGCTTTTACCAGGCATTGCAAATTACAGGTAATATTAGCAATGGGAAGATCGTTTTATAGATCCTATTTTTCCTTCCATATCCGTCAGTGTGAACGCAGTATCACTTAATGAGGAGGAAATTCGCTTCAGAATCATGAAGCTCTGGGTTCGATTCCACTGCAGGGAATCTTCAGCAAATGTCTTCTTCCACAACCTGCGATTGAACCAAGCCATTTTCAGTGAAATTGGACGGAGGAAAACAGTATTAAAACCCGTTGGATGGATTCTACATGTAAATTCTAAGAACCAGCCTCTTCACACACTATATCACGTTGGATATCTTAAGGAATTTCTCTTAGGGTGCTCATGTTTGTGGACTATTCTGTCATATTCCCGCTAATTTATCAAGTAGGTCATTCCGTTGAATGTTCGAACAACTAGAAATGTAATTCATCGAAATCAATGGAGATCCATTACTTTATCTTTTGCATCATATTTGCAACACTCTCACTCATAAAAGTACTTTGACTGATGTATTTAGACAATGTAAGACTATTTTAATCCTGATAACGAAAATACAGGTAGAAAGTTAAGATTGTGAGTTAGGTTGAGGAGGCTAGCTTATTTACTGCAGTTGATGAAGCTAAATCGAGAAGAAAGAGATTGTTGATAAAATAACACGTTTTCATTTCTCTTGCCCCCTTAAATCTCCAGCATTCTCTTTATTGATTAATGAAAGAGCTTTAAGTATTAAAACAAAGAATGTTTACTAAACTTGTGAAGCAGAGATCTTAATCTCATTCAGAAGATCTCAAATTTCTAGTCTAAAACTATCAGGTTGATAAACGGATAATCTTTAGTGTGCTCGGAGACATCAACTATGTAGTTAGTTGTGTTCACCCCCCCCCCCCCCCCCTCATACACGCATATATATATATATGTGTGTGTATATTCGCTTGTATATATGATACTGCACGTATGTGAATGCAAGTATAAATATATATATATATATATATATATATATATATATAAATACATATGCAAATATACATATATATACATACATATATATACATAAATACATATATATACATACATACATACATACATACATACATATATATATATATATATACATCACTTACTTCTTTTTTCAACAAACAAAGGGAGATAAGCTGACAGATCTCTGTTTTGTTTGTTGAAAAAAGAAGTAGTCACATAGTCACTACTTTAAAACAATAGCGTAAGGTCTTCAAAATGCCTTTAATTAAACATACAGTGTATTGCAAAATACACTATATATACATTCATATATATATATCGCTATTTCAGAGCACCAATTCTAATTTTCAATTTTTGCTGGACCGGCAACCACTCTGTATAATCAGTTCCTGATTATTACTGGAATTCTATAAGAATCCAACATTCATAATTTTCAACAAACAAGGGGAGTGCTAAGCTCTGAGGAATACCAACAGTATGAAACAGAGTTCAGTCAGCTTGTCTCCCTTTGTTGAAAAAGGAAGTAAGTGACATAGTCACTAGTTTAAAACAATAGCGCAAGGTCTTCAAAATGCTTTTAATTAAGCATACAGTGTATTGAAAAATACACTATATAGATATATTCATATATATATACATATGAAAAAAAATATATATATATATATAAATGTGTGCGAGCACATGCATGCTTGTATGTAGGTTTAAAAATACAACCAAGAAAAAAGTACTGAGTATAAAATTTAGTGTATTTTAGAGATGGGATTATTTTTTTGCTCTCACACAGTTTCGTGTTTATCACTGTTTAAGCCACATAAACATTTCATGCAAGTTAAACAGTTCTAGTCCTGTAGAAGTCATTTCTATATATATATAATAAAAATAGCTGCAGCTAACTATAACAATGTATTGAGTACCTTTTTTAACTGTTTAACTGGGGTAACACAACGCGAAAATTTGTCTGTTATCGAACCAACCAACCAACCGGAAATTTATAATAAATTGAAGTGAAATCGACAGGTGCGTGTGTTTTTATTGGCAACATGACTCTCCCAAAGTATAACGATATCTGTTTCAACACACGCTTTCAGATAAGAAATCTCGCAAAACAAATTCAAAGACGAATTATATATATGTATATATACTTATATACATTTATATCCATGGATACATATATACATATATGCTTATAATTCGTGTGTTGAAACATATTTGTGAGGGTCATGTGGTCAATAAAAACATATGCACCAGTTGAGTTTCATTTAGTTATGTAACTAGGGTGGTAGTTTGAGAGTATCGTTAGAGCGTCAGACAATATGCTTTGTTCCATTAGATTACATCCTTTATTGTTCTGAGTTCAAATCACGCTTAGGTTAGCTTTGCCTTTCATTCTTACGGGATGAATAAAATCAGCATCAATAATGCACTAGGGTCGATTTAATCGACTTGTCCCATATATTGTTTGTTTTGTGCCTAAACCAGAAACAATTATTAATTTTGTAACTAATCCTTTCCTCGCTTAATTCAGTATCTGAATAGTGGTTTGTAATCAAAAATCGGTAGAGCGTCGGACACCATGCTTTGCAGCATAGAGGTATAGCCCTTTATGTTCTAAGTTCAAATCCTACCAAGGTTAGCTTTGCCTTTCATCCTTACGGAGTCGATAAAATAAAGTAGCAGTAATGCACTGATATAAGTGCTGGCCTTGTGCCAAAAGTAGAAACAATTATTTGTTAAAGCTCTGGCGGTGGATTGGTAGTATCGATAGAGGGTCGGACGCCATGCTTTGCAGCATTGAGTTACGTCCCTTTACAGACTGAGTTCAAATCTTGCCGAGGTTAACTTTGCATTTCATCCTTACGGGTTCGATAAAATAAATTACCAGTAATGTACTGGATAATTGCTGGCCTTGTACCTAAAGTAGAAACAATTTTTTGTTCAAGCTCTTTCGTTGCATACCCCGTATTCTTTTAAATGACTATTCTTGCCCCTCTCTGTCTCCTCTGGTTTAGTTTTATTTAGTCCATCTTGACTTTCCTGGTATGTGTGTATGTTTGTGTCTATGTGTGTATCTTTGTGTGCTTCTACTTCCAGGTTTTGGACACGTGTGTGTCTCTATTATTTTCTCTCTCACCCGTCACCATGTTATACTTTGCCATGGTACTAGAACACTGACGAAAGTTTTTTTTATCTTTGATCTCTTGCCAGTGCCCTCCCCCTGGCTTTTCTTTATCCATACTGCATGCTTATTTTTCTATGTCTGTAAGAGTAGTATTTCTACATTGTCCCTCTGTGTACCTTATACTATATACTACAATTCTAATTCTGCAGTTTATATGTGGTTTTATCTGTGGGCTTATCTTGAAGAATATACAATTGTTATCAGCACACACACACACACACACACACACACACACACACACACACACACACACACACGCACGCACACACACAGATACACACCCAAAGATACACACACACAGACACACACACACACACACACACACACACACACACATATATATATATATATATATATATATATATATAACATTTGTCCTGTGCAAATAGAAGATTCGAGTGAAACTGCAACAAGAGTTTGCTTTAACTGTGTTCATGCGTAATGTTTACGATATGTGATAAAATACTCGCTTTTGCTTCAAGTGTATGATTGAAATCTCCCTTACATATTGATCTGAGTTCTACATTTCTCGTTTGAAATGGTATAGATACACATATATATATGTTCATCTATATTTACATTCACACACACACACATTAACACAAACAAAATATATACAAATATATATTTGCAACATTTTAACAAGAACGAAACATAGTTTATTATACTGGTTTATAAATGTTTCCAGTCATCAGATAAGCAACGCTAGGAAAATGATTGTAAAGATCTACTGATCTGATAAATTGGAAAATATTGGAAAAGCTGAATTGGTAGAGAGCTTTCTGATAATGTTTTAACCCTTTCGTAACCATATTTCAAATGAAAGACAAAGTCTATGATTTTCGAATATTTTCAACATTATTAACTATTTGGGTGGATTCATTATACAATTAACTTTTTCATTGTCAATCCTGTCTAGAAAGATTATGAACAGGAGAGCTAACGGTGTGCAGCGTTGGCGGAATTAGTACTGCGAAGACTGAGACATTCAACCTCCCCGGGAGGCCAGTGCTAAGCACTCTCATGTGAGTGAAGTTCCACTACAGCATGTGGTGAAATTCAAGTATCTCCGAACCGTGCCAATAAGTGATGGCAGGCAGGAGGTTGAAATGGGTGTAATGTAAGAATTGCAGGAGCAATATAAGAAAGTTAGTGAAATCTACATCGGCATGTGTCAAATGCTTATTGTAGTGGGGCTGTGACTGAGATTATAGGAAAAAAAAATCACATAACAGAACACGAGGAAAATGTTTTGCGTCATTGATTTGATAACTTTTATTGGCATGGTGGGTGTACTTGAGATGACAGACAACTAACACACACAACAAAACATGAGGAAATTAATTTTGTTTTATAACGTAAGAAGCAATAGCTTTATCAACTCATATTAGCATCGGGAAGATGCACCTGAAATGACAGACAGCTCACACAAATAGAACTTCATAGAAAATGTTTGAGAGCGGATTGTTAAATAAACAAAAGAATCGAAGTAGAATGATGTATTTTTTGGTCAACCACATAATTGAAATAAAAAATTCCGACGATATCAAAGAAAAGAAGAATTGCCGAAAAGAACCGAAGTTTTTAAGGAAAGAGCAAATACTTGTATTTTGTAAAAGACATCGCTTGATATTTCTGAATAATATTGCTGTACAGAGACATAAGGAGCCATTGTGAAACAACAAACAGTGATCAGTATAATGCATTGGAAAGATAAGAAATGTACTGGAAAGATAAGAAATGTAGAATGGCTCAAGACAGTACTTTCGAAGTAATAGAACTTTTGTTCAATTTGAACAAAACAAGTGAAAACGGCAGAAGAGTAAGTTTTGCTCTAAGAGAAATAATCGGAAAATTATCATAACCATTTACTAGAAATAATTTTATTAAATACTCTATTTTACATGCCGGTGAAATATTCTGTCCCTCAAAAAGGAAAATGTTTGAAAGCATTAGCTTGTTACCTAATACTGTTGTGAGCTGCTTTTCTGATTTAGCAAGCAATTCATATCTTAAATTGCCTACCACTTCTCAAGAGTTTGCAAATGTTTCTATCACACATGATGAAAGTACAGGCATTTTAGGTACTGCTTACTCCACTCTCTTTATCGAAGGAGTTGGCATACTTCAGTGTAACTGAAGAATTATTAGGTTTACTACCTATGAAGGGAACAGAGATGGAGTGAGATATATTCAGTGACTTACAAAAGTGCATTGAGTGTGCAAGATTGAATAGGATGAAATTCATATCAGTGGTTACAGACGTTGCATCTGTAATGTGCTTTGAAAAGATGGGTTTAGTAGCCGTTCTTGAAAAAAAGCTGAACAGTCCTGGTGAGTTCCTCTCTGCTATCAGTAGCATTCTGGAAACCATCAGTGTTATACGAGCAAGAACTATCAACCTCCGATAGTTTATTTTTCCTTTCTACCTTGGGTAGTGAATATAGAAATTGTCTGTATCATATAAAACTGTGCAATTTCACTTCAAAATAAATTTTAGAAATGAACCAACAAAAATTGTTACATTTAAGCACGAGATTATGTTTCATAATTTAAGTATAAATGCCAGCAAATTAGAACCGGGGTTAAAGTTTCTTATATTGACCCCAATACCTGAGTGATGCTTTATTTTATCGAGTCCCAAAAGGATAAAAGACAAAATTGACCTCGGCGAGATTTGAACTCAAAATGTAGATTCGATACAAACACGACAAAATGCTTCCTCCTATCCTCTAATAATGCTGCACATCTACTAGAAGTAATACACTTATATTTAAGTATATCATAAACTTATATTTAAGTATATTATACAGTTTTTTATGATTACACTTATGTAATGAATCGTCAACGATGGAAACCGTAAAACATACATTTATTATGGTAGATAGTTGTTGTAAATGTAGTTGATATAGATAAATTGCTACATGTTGTGCAGTTAAATATAGAACGTTTGGTACTGTTTATCTGTAAATGAATTATTTATTCAGTAAAACGAACAAATTGTTCGCAATATTCACAGTATTCTAAACACACGTGCACAGACACCCACGTATATAAAAACACACATTCACAGTCACATACACGTATATTTTAGATTGTCTCTGACGACATTTAAAGAGACGTCAAGATTCATTAACACGTGGCTCAAGAATAAAGGCCATCTGGTTTTGCATCCTTCCATTATATGATAATTGTGACTGCTCCTGAATATATTAACTTTATACCATACATCCGTTTTACACGATTTATATGTCACTTTCACTTTCTAGACATCGAAAATAAACTAAGCAATACACCATGACTTATTGGCAACTTCTACAAACTGCTCCTCATCTTACATTTACCACTCTAGTTAAAAGTGTAGTGAGGGAGGAACGCCAGAAAATTTACTTGCGCGTAATGTATCTATGTAATGATGACATCATGTATCATGTAGGGCGTCTTCCTGCTACTGCTATCAAATATCCCAGTGAAACCTATTTCATTGTCGAGTGGTAGGTGACTAAACTGGCTCCCTCAACCAGACCCTGGTCTTGTAAGAAGGGTAAGTGGAACTCCAGGAGCACAAAAAAAACGAGCTGTTAAAAGAGTGGATGGACTCAGAGTCAACGGCCATCCACCCCAGTATAGGTTAAATGTCCTCACCAACCCGCAATTGGACAAGCGTGGTGAGTACGGTTACACACCTGACAAGACCGTAACCAATCAGAAAGCTGTGGAGGTCAAACCGGTGGGTGGGGGTTCCTCTAAAAGGAGTGAGAAAGCCCTGAATTGGATTAAAATGATAACATCCTTTCATGGTGTCCCAACACCAGATGAGTCTCCGTATATAAATTTACAAGGTCCTACTTTGTGGTTAATGTGTTAGACTTACGATCATGAGTTCGACACCTGGGCCTGATGGAACGTTGCTCTAGTCAAGCAGCTGAAATTTTATCCCTGCAACAAACTGGGGTCATTTCTCGGAAAGACTGAGGGTCTTATAAGAATTCTCTTATTAAATGCGGTACTGTAGGATGCCAGGCAAATTGACATAGGTGTGAGATATAACAACAGAAACAATTAAGATTAAACGTAATCAAAACTAAATGTCACTGCTCACTTGTCACCTTTATTCTAGGTGCTCTTACTCATTACTTAATAAATACAATTTTCTTACCTTCTAAATAAAAAGTAACACTTAATTCTTGAACGACGAAATTAAGTTAATAACGTTGTAGACATAAACATGGTTAGTTATTCCCCTTCTGATATCAATCTCTTATGTAATTGTCAAAGACTACTTTGGAATGATATAAGCCTCATGCTGATTCTCACCAGAGTGATACATAACATATAACCAGTTTAATACTTTTATTCTTGAGACTCCTCTTGACATTAATTAATCTAACTCTTATTTTATGGTTTCCAAAGGAGTGGGATACACCACAATTGTTACTGGCAGCTATCAATTTCATCATTCTTACATTGGTGGCGTATCTATATAATACTTTTAGAAAATGATACTTACAGCTCACACATATGCATGCTTAGCTGGTTTCCCAGATATTTTCATGATAGGGTTTATAAAAAGCAGCATGAGATAAAGCATCTTCCTTAAGAACACAACTGTCTGACCAGGCCAGGAATCAAACCCATCATATGAATCCAACACCTTAAACCATATGTCTCGGGCCTTCGGGTATATACTTTCCCCAGTTATTAGCTGTTGTTCTGATATAATTTCCCTAAGCTAGTCTTTCTCTTCAGGTATGGGTATTACTTCAGTTCCGAACAGCTACTAATTACTTATATACAAAGTTGTATTACCTAATTGGTAGGATGCAACTGCTAGGTATACACACGCAGACACTTAAACTACAAGACATCTGTAAAATTTCCTGTCAAAATTTCCCTTTCTAAAACCTTATAACTAGTAGTATTATTTCTCTGTTTACTCTTTTTGAAGTTCAATGAGTAAATGTTATCGGCATGAGAAAGGCATCGTGTAATTATTTTCAAAACCGTTTGCTATAAATATAAGATGTGTAAATAGTAAAAATGAATTATTTGTTTATAATGTGACAGATGAATAAAGCAAATGTTCCTCCGTCGGTTTTCACGATAACTGTTCCAGCTGTTCGATCAATGCAAAAAAGACTACACGTGAATTTAACATGCAACTGAAAGAGATATCCACAGAAACGTGTGCACTTGACGTAGTACTCAGGAAGAAACAGCGTAACAAAAAGTTCGGCAATGTGGTCATTTAAAATATAGGTATAACCCAAGCAACAGCCTTCCAAATAGCCTCTGTAACCCCCACGATTCGAACTAACAATCCCTACCTTTAGTATAGGCCACTTAAATAACGAATCTACAACTCTATTTAGCACCACATAAAAACTATCATCCTCACTAAATTAATCAAACGAAAATGTTTATCTGTCAAATAATAAGAAAATAAAAAGTAAATCTCCTGTTTATTGCTAGAATACCTACAGCACAGTGGATATTTCATAAATTCTGGCTCCAAGTACATCTATTCGCTACCCTATCACTATACCTAATGTACCCTATAGCAGTTTTCACATGTCAATTCTATACATCTGTATCATATCAGTCTGTTTAACATGCTAGATTCTCCATTATACTCTATCTCTTTCTTACATTGATGTTATAATTTTAATTGTATGCTATCTAGTTATTTTATTTTATTATTGATATTATTTAAATATAAGTATGTATACGTACATACATATATGTATACAGACGTACAGTAGTATGCAATTATATACATACATGCACACATATATATATATGTACGTATGGATTCACCGAACATTCATTATAATGCTCGGTGTGTTTGTAAACAAACATCCCGAATTAAGTCGCACGGTGTCTAGCAACCATCGTTGCTCATTTGTTCAACACTGACAAAGGAACGTTGTACTAGTTTCAAGCTTATTAGCTATCGTCAGCAACGTATACTCTCCTGCCAGATGGTTGAATGTCTGAAAGTAAATACTTTCCTTATGCATATTAACGGCTGAGCAGCCTAATTTGCATATCGAGTGAGTTAATCAGCCGGGGTACCGAAAACGATAAACGGAAAAAATGAAACGAAATTTCATTTCTCACTCTTAGTACGGCTGTTACTTAAACAAACACACCGAGCATTGTAATGAATGTTTGGTGAATCCATACGTACATATATATATGTGTGAATGTATGTATATATATATACATACTACTGTACGTCTGTATACATATATGTATGTACGTATACATACTTATATTTAAGTAACAGCTGTACTGAGAGTGAGAAATGAAATTTCGTTTCATTTTATCCGTTTATTGATATTATTGTTCTGGTTTAATACCACACTTATATAAAAACCATGCCTTATGTATTTTCTTCATTTCACCCGCTCCGATGAAACAGACTGGTTATAAACAAAGTATTGGAGTTCGATTGGCGCAAAATCAGGCGTATAGCGAACTCTAGACCTGCCAGATCAAAGAAACAATTATTAGCAATGTGAATAAAGCCCTTATTGTATAGCGAACCATGTCAATCTTCTTTCTTGAATTATATATATATATATATATGTATATAGAGAGAGAGAATTGAACCCAGTAATGGACTTGTACTTTATTTGTAGACATCGAAAGGAGAAATGGAGAGAGAGAGAGAGAGAGAGAGAGAAAGAGAGAGAGAGAGAGAGAGAGAGAGAGAGAGAGAGAGAGAGAGAGAGAGAGAGAGAGAGAGGAGAGAGAGAGAGAGAGAGAGAGAGATGAGGGGGTAGAGAGAGTTTACATGAAATAATTAATTTGAAGTGGAATTCATCTTTAGATGTGTATCAACAATAGATACATACACCTCGAGACGTAAAGAATGAAAAGCAGAACCGATCGTTAACTGCTTACAATGATTTACACTGCAGTGATGATAAGGACCAGGGGATGAAATTAAATTGGATGATGGATTATGTCTACCTGCTAAGTATGATAAAGCGGGATTTAAATTCGGAATACATTCCACAAAACATCTCTTACATCAGCAGTTCAGCCAATCCATTTTCTTTGGAATAGTACTTTGTTTCATCGAACTGAAAAGATGAAAGACAAAGTTGGCGCCGGTAAGATTTGAAAACAGAAGCGTAGAGAGCGAAAGCAAACACCGCAAGGCATCTCGTTT
>OZ024742.1:299495029-299585029 GCA_964016885.1 Eledone cirrhosa | reverse complement strand
TTATTACTGCAATTATAACCAACAGAAACGTAAATTATATCGTTTTAGATTGGTGCGAACTTCGGAAATACTTAGAGAAACCTATCTTGATTGTAGGTTTTCATATAGGTTTTGAAATTGATTTAGGCTGAGGGGGAAACAGCTAAGTGTTTTCAATGTAGTGTTCTGAGCGAAAGTGGTTTACCCCCTTTTTATAACTATATACACTGGCAAATCTGATGTTACTCACAATTTATACCATTTACACGTTACTACAAATACTGATGTTGTTTTCCGCAAAATATACCATGCTGATTTAATCAATAAAGTAAATATGGGTTACAGGGTTTAATGTCAGACCAATCAAAATATAACTATGAATAGATTTAAAGTTTCTTTTAAAAAATAATAAGGATATTGTATGTATGTATGAACCCGTAACTCCCGGTATTTCCTGGTCTTTTTAAAACCTGGGGAACCCATCTAATCTTCAAGTCTGAACACAGCAGATTTCTTCCAACGAAGGATAAAGAGTAAGAGAATGAAAGTGAAGAAATATAGAGAAAGAATCGACACTAGTACTAGACTGGTAGTTTTTTTATCGACCATGAAAGGATGAAAGACAAAGTCGACGTCGGCGAGATTTGAACTCAGAGAGCAGAGAGTAGGAACAAATATCATTACGTATTTTATCCGACGATCTACTCGCCGGAGTAAGAATATTAGAAAGAAGAAAAATATGAATCTACAGAGTAAAGCCCAGTATTACACAAGTCCCTTGTTTCTGTTGTTATTTCGTGGCTTCATTTTCTGTCAATTCACGTTCTGTGTTCTTAGCCACCGAGCTTACTTCTTGTTCCTTCCTGGGTCGATAAGATAAAGTACCAGTAAAATACTGGAGTCAATCTCATCGACTCTCCCTATGCTTCTAAACTGCTTGACGAGTGCCTAATATCAAAACAATTACTTAGTGACTTATATAAGAAAATTAACACTTTCGTATGGTGCAATCTTGTGTAATTTTTACGCTGTTTCTCAAATAACGAAAAATACAAAACTATGAAGGGGAACCCAAGAATAGGCCAGCCAGTAGGTTGTTCATTTGGACAGTTCAATATTTACAGAAATGGGACCCTACATCTCATTATTTCACTTTGGTGTCTTTAGTTAGGCCAAATCGAACGCGGAATAAATCAATATAGTTTCCGTCGATTATGAGGATTCTGAATCTTTGGACGAATTTTATTATAATTAGAAATTCATATCAGGCATTGGTGCAATACTTACTAGTCTCTCCTTCCACAATGACATTGGAAATATTTACAGGAACAGTGACTGTTACAAAAGGTTTTCTTCATTTTAACTTCCTTCGTATTTGTTGATATTGATATAATGGATGTCTTTCGGCAAACATCTGCTTTTGTTTTGCTGGCAACGTCCCACATGATCAAGTGGAATAATGCCAGCTAATAGATAAATATAATTAATCCTAGAGGACTTGAGATATGCAGTTATATATTAGTATGTCTCTATCAGAACGGTATCCAAACATTCCTTTATATAAGGAAGAGGGTGCAGAATGGCTGAATGGTTACGAGGTTCACTTTGCAATGAAAATGTCCCAGGTTCGATCCCACTGCGTAACATGCTGAGCAAATGTCATTTACCATAATCTCGTGTTGACTCAAATCTTGTAAATGAAATTAGTAGAAGGAAGATCGTCGGACTGACTGTATTTGTAATTTTAAAGGATCCATCATTTGAAAATATAACCAATATTTGGCATATATATTCGGCAGCTGATTACCATAGAATCAGCTTTACTCAACGTATTAGAGGAGTGTAACCCACTGGGTAGGGGTTGGGTTATGCGTTTTGTAAAATATTTTCTGTCTCTACTTTGGATCTTATATTATTTAAGTTTTTCTTAAATGTTACACTACTGTCTAGTATAACACCAAACTCTTTGCAACTCTGTTAGTGCTTTGTATATTTGTCCCAAGCCATATGTAAGTTTCTTGGTGCTTCCTTATTTGTTAAATTAAATATAGAATTGTCAGAGAAATCACATCTAAATGATTCTTTTTATAGCAGTCTTTAATGTTTTGGGTTAAAAGCATCGACAACTGTTGCAGCTCCTTGCGTTCTGAATTCAAATCTCAACGATGTTAATTTTACCTTTCATCCTTTTGAAGTTTAAACATTAAGTACCAGTCCAGGGGGGGGGGGGGAGGTGAAAGGGCTAATGAGTCTGATGGGATAAATTGTGATATATGAGTAGGCTGTACGTTCTAAGTTCAAGTCCCGCCTACTACTGCCAGGAGTGGCAATCGGTAATAAGAGAAAGACTAATGGAAGCCATGTTTTTTTTGCCCGATCTGCCGCTCAGTTCTTTCCCTTTCCTTTTCATTTGCTTTTATATCAATATGTTATAGGATAGAGTCAGAAATAAAACGTTTGGTATTAGAATCTTTCGATTGAACATTTGTACATATGTTGAACATTAATCGATTCACTACATAACCCTGAAATAGGTAATTTCATAATTTCCGTGTGCGGCTTTTCTTGTTATTTCGCTTCACAACGTATCTATTTCCTAACATAACGCCGATTAACCGTGTACTATCCTTGTCATTTATTAAATTGAGTTTATCGCATCGTAAGCCGCAGTGAGATCAATAAAAACTGTTCATGTAATTGTCCTTTGTTCAAACACATCCTCTATATATTGAGATTAAATAGCTGCCTCATAGTTGACCTTCCAAGAGAAAATTCAGCTTATTCTTTAATAAGGTTTTGTTCAATAACGGTCGAAATTATGTTTAGATGTAATTGTTGAAAGAGCTTGTAAGTGTGACAAAGCAGATTAATCGACTAGAAACTCTTTGCTTTTGATGGATCTTTCATAGATTTGAGAAAAGTAATTACTTTGGTATTCCTCCACACCTGAGGTAATGAATACATGAGTATACAGTAGAAAAGTTTTAGCAACCATATTCGTGATTTAATTCTCAAACCACATACGATCTCATGTACATTTCCGCATTGTTCATGGAACAATTAGAATATGTGCTTATATTGTGGATGTATGTAGCATTCTTTAGATAGAATCATGTTGCAAATATAGGTTCCTGCAAGTTTTCTAAAGGTACCATATTTTAACGAGCCTAGCACTACTGCTATCCCTCAAGCTATCTGTAGAGAGGGTCTGAACATAAAGCTGGCACATTCAGGACCTTCTCTGCCAACACACATATACCGTCAATATGTGAACACACTAACTATCCCACCGTTTTGAGATAATCTTTCTTCAAATGCAATATAACGATACATCTGATATTGCAATAACGGATTTTTAAAATAATTCACCATATTTTCAAAGGAATGTTATATAACGCTATATCCAGTATTGAAATAACGATTCTTTAAATTGTTTTGCTTTGCTTTCAAAGAGACAGTGGGGAATGACACGTATTGTTTTGAAACAATGGTTCATTAAATCGTGTTTAACCGTAAGTCCGGTATTGAAGTATTCACGTTTTCAGTGCCTACTGTTGAATAATTTTGCCTGTTTTACATTAAGCTAAGATGGACACTTTCTGTCCAGGATTTAAATTGTTTAGCAACAGTGTTTATAATTTAGTAATGGCTTTGAATATTCTAGCTCTTTCAAAAATAACACACTAACATATTTCTTTCGTGCTTGTTCAGTTACTCCAGGCATGTCTTTAAGTTTAGATCTGGAGTTTTATACGCTTCTTTAAATATAGATTCACTATTGCTTTCTTTGAAAGTGTATGATTTTATATATTCTTTTGGGGAAGAACATCATTCAGTTTTGTTTTAATTCCATTCACAAAAGTGCAACGAAATCAAAAATGAAATGAAAAGAAGTAAAAGAAGAAAGAGAAATTAAAGAAAGAAAGAAAGGGGTAGTGTGCAAGGAATGACAGTGCGTACACTTCAACCTGAGTGGATACTTCTGCTGCATGGATGAGACAAAATAATTAAGGGGTTGCCGCGTAGAACAGCCTGCAACACACATTGCAACACCAACCAACCGCATGCGGCTTCTTCAGGCGGAGACTGAGGATACCTGATGTCTCGGCGGGGATCGGCTCAAAAAGGTCATGCCCCAATATTTTGATATCTGCCTCCTCTTTGCATTGCGGGCGGTGGTCCCGAAGCGAGAAGGCTCGAAACGGAGAACGAGTTACAGCATGTGGCGTCCCAGATTAAGGGATTTATTTCACTCGAATTGACAGAGTTATCCCCTATGGCAGCTTTCCATCACCATGTTCAAGGCCAGTTGGTTCCAGTTGTGATGGGGAGCAGTCTGTGTCGATACTTCTGATTATGACGTTCAGACAGTTACGTATACCATTTATTGTTTGAATTCTATGGCTGCTTTTTGTAAGGTTAGAAATAAATTTACTTAAAATTGTTATCACTATTCGCATTAAAAGTTTGGCAAGAGTTGTGATCATAAACACTTGTGATTTGCTAACAACTATATACCGTCAGTCTAAACGATTGACAGCAGTTATTTGTTGAGATATCTAGGGCATCAACATACGTTAACCTTGGTCTTCCTCTTCCAGTGTGTCCATGTAGGGGATCCCACGGGAGCACTGAGTGCAATGTTAACTCTAGATTCTGGTGAGCATGTCCAGCTAACCTCAGTCTCTTCTGTGTCACTTTTGAGCTGACTTTTGGGAGGCTACCATACAGTTCTGAGATTTTCATCCTCAGTGTATACTGATTAATGTTCAGAGCCATCCTCAGCATTCTTGTGTAGCACCCATCCACCATCTGAGTGAGTTTCTTCGTCAGTGTCCAAGTCTCAGACCCGTACAGCAGGACAGACTCCACTACAGCAATGAAGAGGCAGATTTTCAGATCTTTACGAAGGTCCGACTTCCATACTCATCTCAAGCTGTGGCACGCCGCCCAGGCTTTGCTCTTCCTCTCAACCACATCATCTTCCGTATTCCCAATCCTTGCTCCCAAATACAGGAAGTCCTCAACCAATTCTAGCGGCTTCCCGCCTACATTAGTGATCCCCTCTGGCTTCTCAACATTCTCTACCAGATATTTTGTTTTAGTCTCATTCATTCTCAGCCCCAAACTCATCGACACAATCTCAACCTGCTGCATCAAATCCTCTGCCTCCTTCACTGTATTTGTCACCAAAACTATGTCGTCGGCAAATTCAGCATCCGATATCTTTTTCGCCTTAACTATCCTGCTCTGTCCAGGTGCTACAGTAAAGCCAGAGTCCTGGTGTTTCTCTAGTGCAAGGCGCATACAATAGTCCACTACGATGATAAAAAGATAGGGCAAGGCTCATGGAGAAGATAGAGTGGCATCAAAGGTGACGAAGAGGTGTTATTTTGATGATATCATCCTGGGGTTCTGTAACCAGGCACTGGAGAAAGGAGTTGCCTCGAATCAGTGGAGGATCAGTAACATCGTCCAAGTGCCAAAGAAGGGAGATCTCTCTAACACCAACAACTACAGGGGGATCTCAATGACGTCACTTGTGGCAAATACCCTCAACAGGATGATTATTAACAGGATCCAGCCTGAGATGGAGAAGAAGCTCAGGGACAACCAGAACGGCTTCAGAGAGGGTAGATAAACCACCTGTCACATCCTGATGCTGAGGAGAATATTAGAGGGAGCTAGAGCAAAGTGCCTTCCTGCGGTCATGGTCTTTGATTCTGTGGACCGTCACTGTCTGATGAAGATCTTACAGGCTTATGGAATCCCCAAGAAGATAGTGGACCTGATATCACTGCTCTACACCAACACCAAGCCCAAAGTCATTACACCTGATGGAATGACAGAGTTCTTTGAGATACTGGTTGGAGTGCTCCAGGGAGATACATTGGCTCCCTAGCTTTTTATCATCGTAGTGGACTAATGTTGAGATATAACTAATGAAATTAAAAGGTAAATCTATAAACAAAAATAATTGTCGCTTAACATCTAGATATATTTATTTGAAAAGTTATTTATAAAAACATATTCGATGATTTTATGCGTAAGAACCGATATTAATGGTTTTGGATAAAGTACGAATGTTTATATGCTTCCTACAAAACAGAGCCATCGTAGGCTCAGCGGATGGGAATATTGCTGAGAATGATGTATTGGTGAAATTAGTGAAATTAGTAAAGCATCTGACAAATTACCTCACGATACGTAGTTGCAGCCCCTAACCTTCTGAGTTCAAATCTCGCTGAAGTCGACTTTGCCTTTTCCTTTTTCCGAAGATTGATGAAATAAGTACCGCGCTAACATTGTTATCAACTGTACTGTACTCTGGAATGCGTGACCTTGTACCTAAGTTAGATACTAATATTACGGAGAATTCAGGTATCACTTATGTGACAAAGCTTTAGTGACGTAGAGGCAAGAATTTGATTTCGAAACGTTAATTTCAAGCAATAGCTTAGCTGATTATTTTATATTCTAATAAATATATATATTAATCTATAATGGCATAGAGTTTCAGCTCTTTACGATTTGAGTTCAAAGCCTGTCGAGGTTATCTTTGCCTTTCATCCTTACGGGGGTCGATACAATAAAGTACTAGTAATGTACTGTGGTTTATTTAGATGACTCCCACTCCCCCCAAATTGTTGGCCTTGTGCCTAAATCAGAAACCAATATATATATATATATATATATATATATATATTATATATATATATATATATATTAATCTATAACAGTGAGTGAATGTATCCCCAACTCGCTAGTCTTTCGTGTGAAGTAATAGATTAAAATAAAGCAGTCATGAACATTCTCAAATACCAATTTAAATATTTATGACGTTTCATACTGAAATAATATATAGAAGAATAGTATATGTATGTATTTTATAGGTTTCAGTTTTGTAGTTAGCATAGGCAGATATCTTTTCAAAGATACGGTCATAGTTGTAGACCATAGTTTTGCACTCAGGTAGTTAAAATTATATATAGAGTCACATTTTTTCATACAGGTCATAGACTTTGTGTCGTTTTCTGAAATTGGTTCTTTTTAGCTTTAGACTGAAAAAGTAATATTACTGTATTCCCATATGCACTGCGGTAGACATTAAAAAAAGTTACTGATTAGAAAAAAATTACTATTTTAGAATAATTAAATACATGTGTAGTATATTCGAAATAAAAAATATTCCGAGAAAATAAAGAAGTGTAAGAGTACAATTTTACTTTAGGTGCATATTGAATATTTTTGCAATTTCTATAAAGCTCAATGTACACATTTATTGGCTACTTAGAGCTTTTGTCCCTCTACTTGAATGGATGGTTCTGTATGAGATCCTGGTACAGCTTGAAACATTACAATAGTCTTATGGAAGGAAATATTTAATTCAAATGTTTTACATGAACAAAATAATCTATTCTTGGGGTTTTGCATATCTGTGAGTGAATGGGCAACAAGATCGCAGTCATCAGAGATCGTTAATGAGTGTTTCTAGGACTTTAGTCTTTGCAAAAACGCGCCTGATGTTGAAAAGCCTTCTATAGGAGAGATACCTGATAAATATGCCATCATTGTGTTCCCTAAATGCATCAATGAGAACCACAATGAAATAGATAAAGAAAAGAGTACAAGCTATGAGATTACCCCACTTAACACCATTTTTAACTGATTGACTCTGAAATAATTGTTTCTACTTTCGAGACAAGACCAGCAATTATCCCAGTGCATTACTGCTGCTTTATTTTACCGACCCCATAAGAGTGAAAGGCTCTGAAATAAACCCATCAATATTTACTCAAGCCATCATGTCGCCATTATGTGGTTATGCTAACATGTGTTCGGGCATCGTAATCTAACAAGGATCTCCCAGAGAGCAGCTCTGTTCTCCGTATAAAAGGCTATTCTTAAATCCACAAATACTTGATAGAGGTCCAGTTGTCCGTAACTATTTTCTTCTATACATACTTACATATAGATATATATACACATGCATATATATATATATATATACATACATGAATACATACTTACATACGTACGTATATACATACATAGACATATACATTCTCTATTAATTAACAAACCCACACAATGTCGTGTACAATATTATATGCTTAGTTCCATATAATATTGGAATCTCTAATTTATTTCTTATTGTTTCAATCGGAAAGTGGCAAAAACGACAGATGATTAGACAAAATATTTTGCAGTATTTAATTATAACACTTTACGTTATGAGTTTATATTCTTCAGAATTCTTCCAATAGGTTTCACACCCAGGGAGATTTAACCGACTGTACCAAATCAAACTATGTTGCTGTGTGACCTATGTCAACCTCATTATTCTAGCTTGAATAAAGTTTCTCAGAATAATTTGCTGCACTGTTTAGTATTCGCACTTTGTTTTAAGTAGAAATTGATAATATAAGTATCATTGATTTTACTGGCGTTGATTTAATCGATTATACTTTTAACTTACTAATTTGTCGTTATTTGCTGAAATTTCGACTATGGTGAGCCAATGAGGAAACATTTAAATAACTATATCTGGTAAAAGAGGCAACCAAATCACACTCACTCACTCCATCCATCCGTTTACAAACACACACACACGCGTACGCACACATACACACACACACACACACGCGCGTACGCACACACACACACACACACACACACATATATATATTTCTACCGTCTTTAAACGGATAAGTGATACGAAATAATGTAGTATTAGATACTGGGTGCCTGAACAAAATTGACAAACAGAAGTAGACATAGCAACAATGTCTGATCATATATCAAATCGATAAAGACTGAACTGAGTGGTAGCATAATTAATTGTTTCTACATTTGGCACAAGGGAGTGGAAAGTCGATTAAATCGACCCCAATGCGTTACTGGTGCTTTATTTTATCGACCCTCCCCCCTAAGGTTGAAAGGCAAAGCTAACCTCAGTGGGATTTAAACTCAGAACGTAACAGGGAGCGCGAGCTCTAGTTTCCGCCCCCGCTATTGTTGTATAACAACAGCAACTACATAGTGGGACATTGACAGAAACAGTTAAGTGCTAGACTAATTTTGTGTGGGTTTTAGTTTCTTCAAATCAGAACCATTAAAAGAAGTATTAGTAATACCCTAGTGCGATTTAATTTGTTATACGGACCACCTTAACATTTGTGACCTTGTCCCTGTATTTAAAATGATTAATATAACATAATAGTAAATAGGTTTAATAAAAGTGCATATTGACATTCGGATAATTATCACTGGTGTTGAACCTATGAATATTTCCCATGTTTGTTCTACTATGTTTTGCTATGATATATGGTATGTTTAATGTTTTGAAGCAGTCCCCCATTCCCATCACTAAATATATTCTTAGATAAACTCATTCTTTAGACAACATATCAATCACTCATGTAATATCAATAACAAATATTGATTCCTTATATATATATAAAAAGAGTTAGTTTTTTTCTCATATTTTCTTGAGCCATAAATGTGTCTTAAATATGTCATACTCACAATTCGAAACTTTTCGTCGAAGATATAACTAAATATGTACTATTTAGTAGTTTTACTAGTTAAAACGAAGAGGAGGGCAAGAAGCCAATATTTCTCATAAAGTGTTATTGAAACTATACTAGACACTAAGATCTTATCTTATGAATGTTTTATGGAACCGACAAACAGAATGGCGGAAGCGTTACACCGAAAAGTGTTGAAGTAGATGGGTTGGAAGAGCCAAATTAAGTTGCAGGGTTCGTTCATGTGGGTGGCCATCTCTATATCAATCGAAGTGATTACGGATGTGGGTTAGATGTAATAACGGCACTCCTACGACTCATTCAAAAATCTAGAGTCGTAATGTATGATTTGTGGGAGATCTGGCTGCTATTTCTAGCATATTGAGAGAGCAGTCACATAGAGCATCCAACGTTGAACCACAATTTGATAGTATTTACTTGTAAGCAAAATTCTTATTGAAGGTTAAGAGAAAACGAGGCGACACCAATTTGCGTTATGTCTCCAAAGTGACCAACACAATAAATCTGTTCTTCACCACTAACACGGTTGGTTACAAAATATTAATGATTACTAGTATATACGCAGTGTGGCCTAAGGGTTATGATGTTTGCTTCGCAATCACGAGGTGCTCAATTCAATAAAACTACGTGGTTTCTTGTGCAAATGGATTTTACCATAGCATCAAGTCGACTCAAGCCTTATGAGTGAAACTAGGCAAAAGGAAACTTGCTTGAAATCCCGAAGAATGGACTGTTCCTCTAATTCTTAAGATTTGCATAGTCATAAAGTGTTGCCTGCATATTCTAGCGAATTTATTTATGCGTACACGTGTCTTTGAAATACTCAACACACAAATACATGCAACATATTAAGAATCATTCAAATGTAGGTACAAAAAGTATGAAAGGTTTGGAGGTACTGTTATAGCCACAGACTTGTTTCTCTACAGGCTAGTATCGGTAATCTGCACTCAACAGATTCGGCATAAAATGAAATTCGAAAACGCTTGAATTGCTTTCGAAACGATGGGAAAATTTTACTTTGTTTTCTCTAAAAAAAAAAAAAAATGTAGTCTTTACATTAGAATATTTAGTTGTATATAGACGGCAGCGAAGTAGCCGAGTCGTATGAACGCTAATTATGATTATTTGCGGTATTTGTTCCAGCTTTCAGCGATCCGAATTCAAAACCTATCGAGGTTAGCTTTGCATTTCATCCTTTCGCGGTCAATAAAGTATCAGTCCAGCAATGGAGCTGATTCTCTCTTGGGAAGAAATGGACTACGTTCTACCATGGAGAGTGGTCACGACGACGTCCCTACGACTTCATTGGGAGTTCAAGACCCATACGTGCATTTAGTTGTATAAAATTATTAATAGGAATGTCAAAATGTTTGAAATTACATTGTATCTCATAAATATTTATACACGACCTTATAATATGCGTATTTATGTTGCATATTATTTAATATAATTATGCATCAAAATCTAGTTAAAATTGAAATGAGAAAATCAAGACTTAGAATATACTTTCTTTATTAAATTCCACAAAAGTTAGAACGAATAGGTACTATTCCTGATATTCTGTAAACTTTCTTTTTAAACGTTACTGACTTACTAAGTGTATAAGCTAAGATGGCAAATTAACAGAGTCAAGAGGATGTCGGGTATAATGCTTTGTGACATTTATTCCGACTCTCTATAATTTGATTACAAACCCTACCGATACAAACTTTGCTTTTGATCATTGCAGAATCTACAAAATGTGAGTCCAGTACTGGTGTCGAATCTTCTTTCTCGCTTTCCGTTTTCTCCGACGTTCTGTGGAAAATAATCCGCTCTGGTCAAAACTGGAAGGGCCGGGGTGTTGTTACAAGCTTTTAAATTCCAAAAGCACATCGTATGTCACAACGGTGCGCCAACGTTTCCATAAGGAGTTATGAAATATATTATTAAATATGTAAGCTATGAATAAAAGAAAAACTAATAAACATGAGTCTGTCTTTGATTATACGGTTTAGAACGTTTCTGCATAAAATTCCTGCGAGAGTTCCTTAAACAAAAAGTGATTTTGAGATGTCTTAAATTCTAATATAATTTAAATGTTGATAGATTGAGTCAATTTGACATAGTCCTACCGAAGTCAAAATTCTAGTTTATGGTTGTACGCTTTAATAACATTCAATACTGGCTCTACTAACTGGCTAGAAACCAAATTATCGGTATATCATTGATTTAACAATTAGGTTGATTTGATTCCATCTCCAGAGTAAAGTTGCTATGTGTGTGTACACGATGACTATAAATCAATCTGGCAACTCTTATAAAGTAACAAACTTGTGATAATGTGTAAATTTGATAAAAACTGCAATAAAGTTATTGCATATTATATACATGGAGATATAATTTAATTCATTGGATTAAGCTTGATTTTTTTTCAACACTAAAAAATTATATCAAACCATGGTTTCAGTCAGGACCAGCGTTTCCATTAGGCGAGATGTATTACTAAACCATAATTGATCACAGTTATAAAAAAATGTATAATTAAATTAAAAATATATAATAATTTCATACGATCAATACAGTAATCACTAAACATCGCTGTTGTATAGTAGTTTTGTTGAAATATCCACGGTGGTGGAGAATGTTGTATGATGTTATGACCTGTCACATCATTTGGCGTGGCTCAATGTGGACTGTGTAGAAGAAAATGGAAGCTTAATTGTTTTCTTTATCTACTCAAAGGAAGAAGTGTCAAAATACTAGTTCACTAGTTTATCAAACATATTTTATTTGGGAAAGTGCGACATATAACAGAAGGATGCATATTTTGTGGTTATCCTAGAGCGATAAATACCAAGGCACCAGCTCTACTTGTATGTTACCATAAAGTTTTATAATCTATTTGTCGATAGTTATATTTTAAAAACTCACATATAGTACTGGAAATGCATTTTGTTTTTCGTAGTGAGTACGTCGATGTTTAAATTTCAACCAAGTGACTGTTCTTAACATATAGCCATAAGGGCTATACATTTTTGGAGATAACATAGTTTACCAGTTAATTACTGGAATCGATTATATATACTAGTATATCGATAGATGAAGTTAACCTTAATAGAATACGAAATCAAACCGCAAAGAAGCGTAAAAAAAGCAAAGAAATTAATTGCTCCACGCTCAAACAATTCTGATAATACATTTCCCTCGAGTGTGTTTAATGTAAAGATAAGTTCTATTTATATTAGGAAAAGGAAAGGCCCCTTAGATCTAAATGGAGTCGTAGTAGTGCCGTCCTGACATACGGCGAGCCATGGGTATTTAAAACCTGATGGAGTCCACCCCTCTCCAGGTCAAGATACAGCCTATTATTTCCAGGGAAGAGGAGAGAGAACGAAGGAAAATGTTAAAAAGAGATATAGGAAGATTCAATCCCAATACTGAGCTGCTATTTAATTATTATTTTTGAAAATGTGAAAGGCAAAGTTGTCCTCGACTTGCTTTGAAATCAGAGTATAGTGAACAAGAACAAAAAGCCGAATAATTTAATTTAAGGCCTTAACAACTTTGCCAATTCACCACCTGGTTGAGGAATGACAATAATGATAATCCTATCGTGAAACAACAGAATCTAATAACGCAGTTGAGAAATCATTTCTGGTGCTAATTTCAGAAGAGACAAATGTTAGATTAAAACCCAGAAAACCTTTTCATGATAATGGTTTTTGATTTAAGCACAAGACTAACGCATTTTAGGGGAAGAAAAATTTGATTAAATCGACCCAGTACGTTACTGGTACTTTATTTAATCGACACCGTACGGATAAAAGGCAAACTACCCTCGGCGGTATTTAAATTCAGCGTGTAAAGGGGTGTTACTTTACACCACAAAGCATATTGTCCGATGCTCTACCGATACTGCCAACCCCCCTTCCTATGATAATAAAATGTTTAAACAGTCATAGTTATATGTAATTTAATTTAATTAAAGAGTAATTGTTTTGTCGCTGAGACAAATTTATAAACATTTAATCTTTTGTTTCATTTATTTATATTTGATTAAGAGTTTAAAGTCTAATCAGTTGCATTTAATAACCATTAAATACGATATTCATTAAAGAAATGTTGAATTTATCGACTATCTATAAACATAATCGTTAAATATGATAGTTCCGTGTGTCGAAATAGTAAGATACTATCGTGTGATTATAGTTTAGAATGGTTTATAATACAAATATTAATGCACTCAATGAACACTTTTCCATTAATAGCACAATTATCTTGCCTTAGCAATGACTTTTGGGCTTCTAAGGGATTTTCAGTAGAAAATATATAACGTAGAATGTTCATCCCTCGAATACTAGGACTTAATTACCAGTTCACATTGTCATACTTATTTGTTCATGTAGTGATTTTAAAAGAATGGCATTCTTCAATTTATTTAACTCTGTTGGGATTTATTGATTACAATAATATGATATTACATTTATTCCCTTTTCTACCAACTATTATTCTTTTACAATTACAAGTGATAAACTTACATCGATTTTCCATGTTTATTAATATTCCTCAAGGGACGTAATCTGAGCCATAAGCGCCCACTTCTATGGAAAAACAGTTGCGACCACTGTTAGATCAAGTTTCTGAATCATTTAGCGTATTTCATCTCGTCAGATGAAAGACAGCAACACTTTGTCACGTTACACTCGCCTCTAGCATTTTTCCACCTACATCCTTTTTCTCCATTCAGAGGAAAACTTGTGATTGCTGCAGTCAAGAGACCGCTACATTTCAGTGTATGATTACAATAGTTTAATTTACGTACATATAACTTTCAGCAATAAAAGGCCAAGCAGATATCAATGCATCTCTCCAGCGCTGTTTTGTCAATATTTCCTGCCACAAAAAAAAAGGTCATGATCGAACGCGTTAATGCGTTTGGCTTTAGTTGATTTATTGTCCATGAGCTGCAGCAATACATATTGTCTGAGCCACTTATGGCCTTTATGAAATGGAGCTTGGTTATCAAGATTTTTGAATCACGATTATATATAATATATATTTTCTTTTCAGAATATTGATTTGAATTTCAATGTCTAGGACAAAACAAGTTTTGAATCTCCCATAAAACTAATATGTTCATAAGAAAAGAAAACTCACCACTAAAAACTGTATTTGTGAGTGTGAACTCCTCTAGAAGTTTAATATGTCGTATATTAAGGTCCCTGAAGAGTCTCATAACGTTACAATTATGTTGAAGCATGGAATATTATGTCATGTAAATTACCTTGGCATACTTTTCTCCTTTTATGAAGAGAAATTATTCGTAAATCGAAATAAAACGTTCAATGAATACTTTCATTATTTCAGGTAGTGCCAGTTTGTGTTGCTGTAGTATGTACTAGATATTAGAATTTCTACGCGGCCTCTTTACTCCGAAATTATAAACGAAGGTAAGGAAAATGATTCTTAACTCCATAAGTAACTACACCGAATGACAAGGTTATATTACAAATATAATAGATATGTCAATATTCATGAATATATTATAACTTATATAAGAATAAATAAGGGATCACCGTCAGTGATAGTGATGAATGCTCAGTTATTTGATCAACTGAATTATTGAATTACTTCATTGAATTAGTGTGTATGTGGTTCAGTATTCCAGCAACATATGTACACTTAACGTAACCCCGAGAGAGATTTGACGTAACTCAGTATGTCTCAAGCCTGAATTATGGGTACAATTCACACATTTTCCGTCTACCCAATTTCAGTCACACTCTTTACGCCGACGCAATGGTAAAAATAATACCTTGCCCAATATGCGACACAGTGGCATTGAACCAGGCTCCTCGTGATTGCGTAATGCATTTTACAACCATTAGCTCATGTTGCATCCGTTATATATCACTGGCTGAACTAATGGTAAAGAAGTTCGCATCTCAATCATGTAGGTTTAACTTATAATTTACTTGTTATTTGCTCGTTAATTTAACATAAACCGATCCAATAACAGGAACACATATTGTCGAAACGAATGATGGTTCATTTCATATAAGAATATTGGCTCCTTGAAAAGTTGAATAATAAATGAAAAGTTTTGCAATTTCTTGCGATCATAGTAATTTATTCCATATATGTTAGGCCATAGCTATTGCATTATTGTTCTGTTCTTTAATGTTTTTACACATTTGACCGCGGCTATTCTGGAGCACCGCATTCAAGTGGTTTAGTTGATTATATCACGCATTATACTTATTTCGTCAATATTATAATGCACAACGGACAAGTGAACATGAGCATAAATTGACGTACCCTAGAACGAATAAAATATTGCATGATACATAGTTCGGACATACCACACAAATAAATACACGCTTATCTATCTATTATTCTATCTATCTATCTAGCTATCTCTACTCACCGTCATACATATGTCTTTACATATATATTAGAGAAGTGTATATATATATATATATATATATACATAATAAATGTAATCTGAGTTTTTCGAATATTAACAATAACATTCGATTCGTTTGCAATTATGCAAACAAGCCTCAATTTTATAGCCATGTCAGTAGAATGAACCCTTCCTTCTTGCTCTTGTGTTGGCATGTGAACAGAACTGCAGACACTAATGTTTCTGGGTCTCACCCTTCATCAGTACAGCTCACTGTTCACCTGCCAAACTGTCTGAGCTAGTGAAAATATATGCTATTTCCAAAAATACACCGTGACTGATCGGCCTGATTTGCATATTAGCAGACTGGCAGACAGTCAGATCTGCATATTTGAATCTGGCAAAGCCGGAAACTGAGTGGCCAATCTGCTGATATGCAAATTTGGCTGATCAGTGGATCTGCTAATATGCAGATCTGAATGTCTGCCTGTTTGCTAATATGCAAATCAGGCCAATCAGTCAATGTGTATTTTTGGAAATAGCATATATTTTCACTAGCTCTGGAGATTCACTGGGGATTCAAGGGGATTCACTGCAACAGCTCCAACTTCCGCAGTCGTGGCTCGAGATCCAGCACATAGAGGAGAGAGGGCATCTCTGTCGGATGGATCGCGCTATTTGGAACGGCTCCGAGAGGTAACCGTTCACCTTGACCTTCGAGCAGGTGTTGCTGCTGTGCATTGCAGCAATCCAGCCCCTGAAAACGGATCTGAAGCCTGCCGCCTCGAGCACCGCATCCAGGTACCGGTGGTCGACCCTATCGAACGCCTTAGATTGATCCAAGTTAATCAGGGCCCCACCAAAGCCGGGTTCGTTCCCTACCTTCTCTACGATGTATCGCATGAGGTATAAATTGTCGTGTATGGACCTGGACGGGATTGCGCATGTCTGCGCTTCCCCCACCAGGTTCCCGACCACAAGCACGAACCTCTTCGCTAACACCTTGGCCAAAATCTTTAACTCTGTGTTTAGCAGAGTTATGGGCCTGAAGTTATCTATGTCATCCCCCTTGTTCTCGTCCTTCCTCACCAACGTGACTACGCCCTTGGTCACAGAACTGGGAATTCTCCCGTTCTGTTGCCAGTTGCAGTAGGCCGCCTCGAGGAGATCGGAGAACAAGTCCGGCATCGCTACATAAAGTTTGTATGGTAGACCATCGAGACCGGGAGATTTGCTTTTGCTGCATTGGCTCAGCGCTTCCCCTATTTCAGCGGCTGAAATCGGCCTTAAAAATGTTGAGAGCCGCGGCAGACCGTCGAGGTATGGACCGAAATCCATGGCCTCACCCGGCCCGCCGCCCCTCCTGAACCTCGTGCAAAGCGCCGTTGAAAGGCCGCGCACATCCGCTCAGGTTCAAGGATCACGCGCCCATCCTGGTCCTTCAAAGACCGAATCGTGGACTTGTTTCTACTTTTTTCCTCTGTCACTTGGGCCCAGCTAACAGCTTTGGCTCCCTCGTTAACCAGAGCACGTATTTTACTCCTGACAACACAGCCCTCGTGCTTCGCGTCAAAGAACTGGTCTAGGGCCGTTCTTGACGCCAGCACGCCGGCCACGTTGCCACTCCTAATCGCCTCTTCTACTCTATCTATCAATGCCCTTTCAGTTCTCTTCCTATCTGATGCTAATTCCTGACTAAAACCTATCCATTCTATTCTAATTTCTCTCTTGAGAGATCCCCACCACCTGCTGTTGACAATTGCCCCGTCAACCGTTGCTTAACTAAAGTGCTAATCCGCTTACTGTAAGCTTTGTTTGTCGGTAACGACAAGTTCAGCTTCCAGTAACCGGGTCCTTGTCTAAGGGTTCTATCAAGGTTGACCACTCCGGTCACCAACTTGTGATCCGAATAGTCAACAATGAACATTCGTGAACAGCTTAATATATCCCTATCCTTATTTCTAACTAGGAACCTATCTAGGTACGACCTAGATGTCCCGCTGGGATTAGTCCACGTCCACAGTGGCACAGTCTGAAAATCTAGTCGATATCTATCGGCCGGATCAAATCGGCCGATTAACCGTTTGAGGCTGTTACACCCCCCTCTATCGGGACATCCACCTACATAGTCCCAACGTGCATCCAGGATACCATTCCAGTCCCCCACTAAAAACAAGGAGCGAGATGTTCCCAGAAATTTCTAGGCGTTGGAAGAAGTCCGGTCGCGGTGTCCCAGATGGGGCATACGCTGCCACCAACCTAAAGGTTCCACCTTCACTACTGCCGACGTCTAGAACCACCAGTCGACCCTCCGGGTCCAGGTGTACCTTCCGTGTTGCGAGGCCCAGTTGTTTTCGCAGCAGAACGACCACCCCGCCCCACCACCCGGCTGACAGAGAGATGCATAGATCTCAAAGTCGTCGAAGATGGGGGCCAGTTGGTGCTCGCTGCTGATCCTGGACTCGCAAATAGCTATCACATCCATTCTGTGCGACCTGAGGTCATTTAAGAGTTTGCTCTGCTTCCAGGACATCCCCAGGCCGCGCACATTTAAATATCCAACTCTTATAACAGCCATGTTGGTGGTGAAGAGTTTAGAGTGGAGAAAAAGGAAAAGACACCTACCTGTCCTTCTCCTGGGGACCAGGCCGCACGATTTCCATGGGGGTGTCGGCTGGGTTGTTTGGTGGGGTGGTGATTTGGGATGTGGTGGGGACATCAGTGTGTGGTGGGGTGAGGTGTTTGGTGGGGAGGGGTGTCTGGGGCGGTGGTGGGGAAACATTTTAAGAGGGCGCGGTTGATAGGTCTAGTACAGGGGTTCCCCACGTCCTCGGGAAAGTTCTGTTTGAGCATTGCGTAGGTGTCCCTTGGGACCCTAATCATTATTAAATGCGGTTTAGTCGCCGCGTTGGTGAACATTTTCCCTTCGGTTGCCACCGAAGGGTCTTTGTCTATTGTTTGCACAAGTGTTTTGTTGTTTGTGTTGATGTATATATACTGTTTTCGTTGTGTTGTGTTTGTTTTTGTTTGTCGTTCTTGTGTGTGTTTGCGTTTTGTAGTATGTGTTATGTTTTCGGGAGGGGTGGGCTTTGTTGTTTGTGATGTTTGTTCTATTTGTGCTGGTGGTTGTGTGTTTGTGGCATTTTTGTTAATGTGGTGCCTTCTTTTCTTTCTTTTTACAGGTTGAAAGGGTTCTCCCTCGTCGTCACTGGTTGACGTTGATAAGGGGTCCGCGTCCGTGTTGTTGGGGAGGAGTATATTTTGGGGTTTTGTTGTGGTTGCTTTTGTATTTGTTTTAGGTGGCGAGGGGTTGTGTTGTTATTTTTTCGTGTTTTTGTGGTTGTTGTTGTTGTGGTGGTGGTGGGTGTGTTGTTGTGTGTGGGGTGGGCAGAAGCGTCTTTTTGGGGTGCATTTAAAAGGGGACAGGAAGCCCTCAGGTGACCACTTCTTGAACAGTTGTAGCATGAAGGCCGCCTGCCCTCAACAGAAATGTTTATGAAGGCGACTCCATCCAGGGTTACACGCTGCGGTATTCTTGCTATCCGTTCTCGTCTCATTTGGACCAGAACTTCAAGGCTATTGCAGCCGAATACGCCCCCGGTGGATTTGCCTATCGAAAGGATTGTGTCCTCATCTTCTAAGAATCCCGTTAGCACCCACCAAATGCTCACATTTAGCCTGATGCTCGAGATTCTTATCTTTTGTGTTCTTTTCCCCAAATATGTGGGGAGAAAGGTGTATGCTTTGGATACAATTGGCGACAGAGAATATTTCCGTGTCGTCAATTCATCTTGCATTAAAACAGATATGCTTCCATACAGTTTCCCTTTCTGTATGAAAGCGATATCCTTCCAGGCACTACTTAGGACCATTCAATTTCGCTTTGGGACAATTGAGACGGGTTCCTAGTCGTGTTGGAAACTGTCCTAAAGATTGCGGTCCTGAGGACTGTGTCCCTTCTAATTTCTTCGGGGGAGTTAATTGTGAATTCCCCACCTTCCCCAAAAGTTACACAATTCCTTGCTTCTTTCAGCAATTTCTTGGCATTCGAGATGTCCAGTGCCGCCTGTGCGAAGGAGACTGCAGCTGTGGGTCCATTTTCTTTCGTGTTGTTATCATTGTTGTTGTGGTTATTCGTGTTGGCTTGCTTTTTTCCTTTGTTGGTGTTGTCATTATTGCTGTTGTTGGTTGTGTTGTTATTGTCATTGTTGCTGTTGTTGGTTGTGTTGTTATTGTCATTGTTATTCTTGTTTGTGTAATTGTTACTTTGGGGGTTTTCACCCATTTCCACATTTTTTTCTTTTGATTCCGTGGTGTCTTTTGCGGGAGTTAGGAGGGAAGGCTTACAGCGTTGTGCTTCTACCTTCTCTCTATCACTTTACTTGGGGGGCGTGGCATGTGTCGTATTAATGGCGTCCATTGTCACTAAACGACTTTTCATCGACAACTTATAACTATTAAATTTCGCCCCAAAAAGGGGCGAAATTTATTTTACCCAACGTCTGCAGGCCCAGGCGAGGGGTTAAACACAACAAATAACAAGTTACTTAAACAAACCCACCGCTTCTCGTAATAAATTCCGACAAAATGCAGGAGCGAAACATAAACACGTCTATCTTCTACGCGATAGATAGATAGATAAATTGATAGATAGATAAAGATAGATAGATAGAGAGAGGGGGTTGAGAAGCTGGTAACTTGGGCGAAACCTTGAAGTAGACAATTACTCTTATTAACCAATATCTTTTTAATTATGTAAAAATTGTTTTCAAATATTCAGTCTAGGAATGATATGTTTATTACACAAATATATTAGAAAAGGACATGCTCTCTCTCTCTCTCTCTCTCTCTCTCTCTCTCTCTCTCTCTCTCTCTCTCTCTCTCTCTCTCTCTCTCTCTCTCTCTCTCTCACACACATCCGTATATATATATAGATGCAATGAGTGGTTGCATGTCCCGTTTAGCAAGCAGAATCGTATGCTATCTTGTACTTTAGCAAGATTATCACGAGATTTCTAGTAGGCCGTCATAACTTTGTTATTATTTTCATATCCACCCGTTTGTTCAATTCTAATGATATTGTTACTACGATATTGCCCCGGAGTCTGTATACATTATCTGTTAAATTATGGCATGCAACTGCCTAGTCGTTTGTCACCATGTGAGTGGCTTATTGTTCTCTAACACACATGGTTCTGTCAACGTCAGCCAGTATTGTATAAATCTTTCTCCATTGAGATTTTATTGGTAAAGGTCGATGAAAATGGCCAATTTTCGTTCTAGTATTCGACAGTTATGTATGTATGTATGTATGTATGTATGTATGTATGTATGTATGTATGTATGTATGTATGTATGTATGAATGTATGCACCACGGCAAGGATGTATACGTATTTGACTGAATTATGTGTACGTATGTATATATGGACATACACACAATTCTACAAAATCTCTCATAAAGAGCATTATGATTGCGGTGAAAGCCTTACCAGCCGTTATAATTTGCTACTGGGGCGCCAGAATACTATTTGCAATATAGATCGATACTGGTAGCATCCAATTGCTAATGGACAGAGAAAAATTCAGTTAATTAACTAAACTAAAGACTCAACATTACAAAAAAAAGGAAAAAAGAAAAACTATGTAAAACCTTAGAATATGCGTGCTGTCAGGATTTAGTGCCGTCATTCCGAACCTCGTTAATACAAGGCATCCCTTTAAATTAAATTTCCCATGGATTATCCGCTACCATTACTTCCCTTATAGATTAATATACAGCAATACTAATAATAATCGAGATACATATTTTACAATTAGAGAAGCGTAGATACTAAATAATTGTTTCTACTTTTGGCACAAGGTCCCAGCATTTCTGGTACTATATCTTATTGATCCCGTAAGGATGAAAGGCAAAGTTAACCTCGGCGGAATTTGAATTCACCCCATAAAGGCCCGTAACTCATTGTTACAAAGCATGGCGTCCGACCCTCTACTGATACTACCAATCCAATTAATAATGATTATCGAGAAACATATTTTACAATTAGAGAAGCGTAGATACTAAATAATGATTCCTTATAGAGGCACAAGGCCAGCAATTTTGGGGGAGGGGAAAGTCGATCAAATCGACCCCAGTGCGTGACTGGTACTTTATTTTAACGACCTCCGTAAGGAAAAAGGCAAAGTTACCCTCGGCGAGATTTGAACTCAAATCATAAATGGCCGCCACTCTATGCTGCAAAGTATGGCGTCCGACCATCTACCGATACTGCCAATCCACTAAATAATATGTGTATATATGTTTTTAATAAAGGTAATTGAAACAGCGCGCTCTTCTCTGTTTACCATTAAGGGTCTTACGGTTTTGGCATACCCCAGGCTAGGAATCACTAGACTATTACATTTCTTCTTTCTCCTATTGCATTTCAGAACCATACACACAAACATACACATACGCAGTAAATATTTCGTGAAATATATAACAATTCCATAGTATTTGTTTGAAGAATATTGCTGTTTTTATATAACTATTCTTGAAAGAAAGTCTATTAAGGCCCAGGTATGGATGTGCGGTTAAGGAGTTTCCTTCACAAGCACATGCGTTTGGGTTCAGTTCTTCTGCGCGACACCTAGCACACATCTTGCTCTATAGTCTCGTCACGTATAATGCCTTGTTAATCAAATTGGTAACTGAAAACTCAGTGGATGTCTGTTGTATATGTGTGTGTGTCGGTGTGTCTGTGTTTAGGTTTGCTCTTTGCTTATGTCTCGTAATGTAGTTTGTTCCAAAGAAGAGATTGATGAAAGAAGTAAGGAACTTGAAACAAAGTACTGTGGTTGATACGAACGACTAATTAATTTTCTTCAAGACTGTGTTTGAAAACACTATAAGAGTAAAATGATATTTACCCAATTCCATTATTTTCAATTCCACCAATCGAGACTGGAGGGTAAATAACAGAAAATTAAACGTTTATTACTTTCTTCATTGAGGTTATAAAATCTAATCATGAGTATTCATATGTTCGATCGACTTAATGTCTACCTAGTGTATTAGTGTGTAAGTGGTTGAGTATCCCACAGATATGTGTAACTCCCAAGTCAAATAAGCCTCATCAAATTTCACGAGTCTATACATTTGAATTACAGAAAAATCCATAAGTCGAGCTTCTACACAGTTTCCGTCTTCCCAATTTCACTAAGGTTGATCTACGGTTATGGTAAAGACATTTACCTAAGATGCCCTGCTATGGATCGAACCAAGAACCCCATGATTGAGAAACAAACCTATAAACCGCTCAACTTTATATGCCTCCAAAATACCTACGTACTACTGAGATCGCAATTGTGTTTGTTGAACAAAAAGTTCAAAATTATTTACTATTTGTAGTTTTAATGTATATGGCTGTATCCCTGTCCATAATGGAATTCGTTTACCGTTTTGTTAGCTGTGTTTACTTATGCGAAATCATAATCTAGCTTTTCGATATCGATCCATAAAATAAATATCAGGCTGAAATAAATACTGGGGTTAATGAGATCAACTAAAGCACTTGAAGACAATGCTCTAGCATGGCCGTAGTCACGTTACTGAAACCAGTAAATAGTGTAGTTTAATATGTAATACAAGAGAATGAAGTTTAAGAACAGGATTTTGAAGATTACCTCTTGAGAACAAATTTGGCTTAGCAAATTTCTTTACATAATTCATTTAAATAACTTCTGGATTAATTATTTGTGATGTATAATTTTAATCTTGATGTTCTCCTAAATTAATGGAAGTATATGTGTCTTTCATTACGTGCATACACGTAGAGTAATGTACCATTTTCTTCTTCTTCTTCTTCTTCTTCTTCTTCTTCTTCTTCTTCTTCTTCTTCTTCTTCTTCTTCTTCTTCTTCTTCTTCTGTGAGAGAGAGAGTGTGTGTGTGTGAGAGAGAGAGAGAGAGAGAGAGAGAGAGAGAGAGAGGGTCGTGGGGTCTCAGAGTCCTCAAACAGTCCAGCAGGTCCTATCAGAAGCAACCATCGTCAACTGATCTGGGTGAATTTCCCAGCGAGACCACCCAAGCTCATGAGTGTTACCCAACCGTCTTGCTCGGGGTCTACCCCTGGGTCTCCTGCTGGTTAGTGTTGCCCGTAAAATCTGTCCAGCAATTCCTTCCTGAGACATTCTAACCAAACGCCCATAGTATCGGTGCTGTGATCTCTCAATTCGGAGGAGCAGCGCTGCTACTCGGAGTGACTTTGATCTCCAAGCTATGCACTCTATCGAGACCCTTCGGAGGAACCCCATTTCGGCTGCTTGTATCCATGATCGTATTCTTTCAGTCATTACCCAAGATTCATAACCATAGTTAAGGGTTGGCACGATTACAGCAAAGGAAATTTAGATAAATGTATTTTTTTCTTTCACTCTACGCCATTAGAACAAGAGTCTCAACTCTTAACTGAAATCAATGTGTGTTCTAATACACTTTAACGTTTCTTATGTCTCGGAAACCTGCATGCTCACATCGAAATTACAGAAAAATAACGGGTCTATAAATTGTTATTAAAAACTACTATTTGTAAGACGTTTCTGTTTAGCCTCAGATTAGATTTGATTGAGTAAATCGAAAACTAAAGGCATCAAATCGTTGACTATCATAGCATTTTAGATATGACCATTCCTTTTTCTAAGACATTGAGCATGTAGAACGGTTCACAAGAAACTTCTCAGAACGCCAACTTTGGTAGAGTGAGAGGGAAAGAGGGAGAAACATAAACTCAAATCGGAAACCTGATACTTGCAACATTAAGAAATGTGGCTGTTATTTCTAGCATATCGAGCAACCATGCAGTGATTCTTTTAGTTTAAAACATCACGGTGCATTTTAGAATAAGTAAAATATCTTGATGCACATTGTACTAAAAGGTTAAAAACAATCAATTAAAAAAGAGGTATACATATTGTCATAACGTAGACGTATAGCTAACAAAAATACAGAAAAAAACTATTTGTAGACCCATCTTTACTCTATAAAGGAACAAAATTATCCATGAAAAACACACATGGTAGTTTGGGCAATGTTTTCATTCTTAGTTTGAGGGGTCTTCGATTTTGACTGTTACATTATTGCAATGTTCAGGCTTTAGTTATTACATTTTATAATAGAAGCCTGTTCTTTACAGATGAATCTACATAAATCTCATGGTAGAACAGTGCCTCGATGCACAGATGTGAAGGTTTCCATTAAAAAATCTGTTTATCTATAGAAAGACATTGGGAAGAAATCAAGAAGTAGGAACGTGTTTTAAAAATTATTGAATTACTGTATCTTTATAGAACCCATATCTTTTTATATCAAAATCTGCCTGCACACCATACGTCGAAGAAAAGAATATAATTATATATATATATAAAAAATATCAAAAGTATATATTGAGTTAAAAACTCACAATAGGCCCTTATAATTAAAATAACTCAAGGAAAAAATTTTCCGAGCAGACAAACACACACACACAGACACACACTCACTCACTCACTCATTCACTCACTCATTCACTCACTCATTCACATATATATATATACAAGGCATGCATAAGTAGAACTGTATATAAACATTTCCCCAACATTCTTTTTTACAAGGCTTATATTCTACAAAAAATTAAGGATTGGGTATATTTAATATTAGCCTCATTTAATTATATACGAATTATATACAAGCTAAGAGGCAATTGATCAATACTTGAGGTAATAATCGATACTAATCAGTTTAATAGCAAGAGAATATCAATATTTGAGTTGAAGTGTCAGTTTCTGGAGAAATCAGATATGTTATAGCTTCGGTTCAATTTAAAATATATATATATATATATGCTCTATCTATATGTATGTATGTATAAACACACACACACACACACACACACACACACACACACACACACACACACACACACACACACACACACACACATATATATATATATATATATATGTATTCATATATACATACGTATAAGCAATCATATATATATATATATATATATGAGCTTCGATCAAATAGTTCTTAGAAAACTGATGATTGGTAATTCAGAACATGTAGATGGATCAAGATAATATGTGATATTCATGTGGCTTTTTGCTATATCAAAGGCATGACTTCAATCACAACCGTGATGAAACAGCATATAAGCTCATTAATGTTACGTTATTGTAATATAATATAAAACACCTAGCCAAAAAATATAGTAAATCATATAAAAACGAAAAGAAGTTGAAAATAAACATTAATAAGGAAGGAAAGATAACGCCAGCATAGACTCATTTATCCATCACACACACATACCCATATATATATATATGGATTTGTATGTGTCCCGGGTTTAATCATGGGTAACCACACGATGTAAGGAAGGTATTCAGCACATTAGTAGAGTGTAAACAACAAATTTAATTTAGAAATTGCTTTTACAGGACGAGAACTGTTTCATTCGAAGGAGATCACCAAGAAACCTTTGATGATTTCCTTCGAATGAAGCACCCGCAATTCGAGAGATTGGGAGTTCGATTCTCTGAAGAGGATGCTGGCCACTTTTGCCGTATCTAAGAATATTATACAATATATCATAAGCTATTATTTATAGCGGTCGACTGTTTTTACATTTATTTTCTGCGTTTGGGATTCCCATATTTTTTAAAATAATAAGTAATTGAGCTCTTTGATTCATAACACACACACACACACATACACACACACACACATATATATATATATCAAATAATGGTAGTTAAGACGGGATTAAATAACCATAATAATTCATTGGATTATATAAATTTGTTACATGGTTATTCATGTTACTTCGCCAGATGCTTACGCATATATATAGTTGTGCTCTTTTATTCATAAGACACATATATATATAACTGCAAGATATTTTGCTCTAAGCCCGGTGATTAGGTTTTTTTCTGTTTTAGTCTTTTACTTTACATCTATGCTCACTATCTTTTCATATTAGCTAATATAATAATTTTTGTTTACTTTATGGTTTGTATTACTTTTCTAATTGTATGTATATATGTATGTATTTTATATTCCTGTGTATGCGTTTAAGATTCTCCTCACGTTTCCTAACACTCTTATATATTCCAGCAATTGGTGATTTTAATGTGTCTTTTATACTGAATACTTGTCTTCTGTGATGTATCCTATTGTGCATTTATTTTGTGTTCACCGTAATATCCAATTAATTTTACGCCAGTTGACAAGGGGCTGCAGTATTTCTCTCGTGTTGATCCATCTTAAAATCAGCGATGTTTTAAGATCATCGTGACCATTTATTCTTCTTCCTGTTTTAATTTAGATTTCCTTCTGGTTAATTCATCATTCTATAGCACAATCAAATATTTGTATCTGAATATCCCTGCGCAATTTCCCTGGTGCAATTAGATTTGTCTTCTCTTTATTAAAAGCCTCATGTACAGATTCTACAAAGGAATACACGTGATTCTCACATTTGTAATAATGTTTTCAGTTTGTTAGATTAAAATAGTGGTTTACAAATATATTTACACACGGCGGACTTTAGAACAAGAGGTATTTTTACATATTAACATAGCAGAAAGTAGAAATATAGATAATTTATAACAGAGAAAATTATTTGTTCTTCCTTCTTTAGTCAATAAAGTGAGCAACGTTATCAATAAGTTCTATATATATATATATATATATGTCAATTTATTTTTGTTTCTTACTTTGTGTTATAAATTAACTTTACTACGAATTTCGATTTTTTATTTTTCGAACTTTGAAATAGGATTTTGCTTTTTCTTAATGAATTTAATTCAATCTCCTGGAACACTAGTGTGGAGATATTTCAAACTACTGGGATGGATGGTACATTCATTTGTACTTTCGTAACACATAAGACAGGAGCTGTCTTATAGGCAAAAACTGAACAACAAACGCAGGCGAGCCTAATGAAATTCTACGTTTTAACGTCAACCCCATGCACACTCGATCACTGTGTTTGTATTTGCACCACAATGAATCTCTTGTATGTTGATGTATCTGAGAATGTTCGTTGACACAAAAAATAATATTTTGTAAATATTATGTGTGAAGAAGAAGAATATAATACTAAACATATGTGTGGAAGAAGAATACAGCGTTGAAATATGTCGTAAGATACTCAGATAAAATATCAAGTCTGTTAGTGTGAATTACACATGAAAGAACTTTAACATATTAATCACGACTGGGAGCACAGTACATATTATCCGTGTAGCTAGAGCGTCATAGTAACACGATTGAACCATGTCAGGTAGAAAAAATAGAAACAAAAGCAAAGTTTAAACAGCTTATATCAACATTTGAAATAACTCCAAGATAAACTTCACATGATTTAGATAAAACCAAACGAGACATATGCGTTTTTGTCATAATTAAAATAACCTGATAACACCCACGCACACACACTATATACGCCAGGTGTTAATGTCTAGTACTGAAGCTCATCTTATACAGATGATACAATGCTGAACTGACGAAAACGTTGCTGTTGCTGGTGTCTATCCCTCTTCAGTCCTGATCTACGATCAAAGACTTTCCAACTACAATCATTCCTTCTTTCAGAAATACACGAACCAATGTCTCATTCCTTTCTGCAAGTGGAGAGTGTGTGTTTGAGGGATATTTATAATAGAGAAATTTGGATGACAGAAGCAACTGGAAAATACGTCTTGTGGTATTCCCATTGATGGTCCATGAGGTGTGTGATGGTTGCGCTAGATATCGTTATATAGGTTACTATATGAATAAAACACGATGTACATAGAGGCCAATAAGGACGTCTCCATATTATCACACAAACTGTTAAAACAAGCAGCCAAATCTCCCTGACATGGTTCTCTATTACATTACAAAATGAAGGAAACATTGGAAAATTCATTTTTACTGTTTAGCGAAGGAGTGGAGGGCAATGTTCATGACCGTTGTCATGGATTCCAAGACAGATGGGAGGGCGAGAACCGGAGACCTGTCACGAATGCTAGTACAATCACAACCAACAACAAGACAAGCAACGTCATTGACAACAACAACAACAACACATGCACACCCACACACCCACACACACACACACACAGGCAGACAGACAGACATACAGACAGACACACAGACAGACACACAGACACACACACACACACACACACACACACACACACACACACACACACACACACACACACACACACACACACACACACACACACACACACACACACACAACTAAGACTATAAATTCTCGAGCAAAGTATAAGACAAAATGAAACATCAAATTACAACAACATATAAGAGAAAAAAATCTTCATATCAGTTTGGCGGAATACATTGTTAGAAAGGACTGGGAGAATATATCGTAACAAAAGAACATGAAAAAATAACATTTGTTTTCAAATTGACATACCCGGTGAACAGAGAGATAGATAGATAGATAGATAGATATTTACATACAGCCAGTTAAAGATTTGTCGGTGGTCAATAGATAGATTATTGCGTGATCTGAATATCTTATGTCTGTTTTGCTTCAATCCGTTGTGCTTATTAACCCAGCTTATGGATTAAAGCTTCCAAACAATTTGGCAACAATGGGGTTGACACTCAGACCGCAAAAAGCAGGGACGAATATTGAAACTTAAGTTTCTCATACTTTACAGAGTAGCGATCAGTTGTACAGAGATTATTGTTAGAGATATCCTTACTTTTCATGTAGTATTACATAAACTGTGTATGATAATTTGACAGATTCGTGACGGCTACAACACATGTGACCATATGTCTAATCAATTAGAGCCGACCTATAGCAACATCAACTACGTTCGTCAATCTTTTAGATGCAGATACATAAATACTCTCTCCACAATTAATTACATAACTAGTTCAGTGAAGAAATAAAATATTCAAAGAAAAAATACTTACCATAAGCGTGGTTTCTAACCTATTCATACGGTAAGAAGATTATCTTGAATGTAATCAGTCAAATAAAACTGAAAGAACACAGACACACAGAGACACAGAGACACACAGAGAGACACACACTCACGCACACAAACACACACATATACACACATATACCAAACACATACATACACCAAACACTCTTGCTCTCTATCTCTTTTTCTTCATATATATATATGTATATATATACGTATGTATGTATCTACACAATAAAAGTAGAACTGAAAAGAAAGCATTAAGAAATATTTCCAAAGCTGTGTATATTAATTATGGTTGATAATCCGTATATGTAAGATAATATTTTATTCTTTTATAGATGTCATACTTAATGGATTTTACTTCTGAATTAACCAAGATCATAAAGAGATATTATGCAATTATTTTACTCTTACTAAAAATAATTGAATTAATTTCCTGTATGAGATATTTTGCAAAATAAATAGACTATCACATCTAAAGAAATGTCTGATCAAACAGGGAAGACAACAAAAAAGAATCCCCAATACGTCCACAACATATGTACATTTTCCTCCCACATAAATATGTATTAGTAACAATGCTGGGTCGGATTAGCAGCATCGTTAGAAAATTAGAGAAAACGTTTTGCAGTATTTGTTTTTTCTCCTTACGTTTCGAAAATCCCAATGATATCAGCTTTCCCTTTCATCCTTCCAGGGATATAAAACATGTTAAGTATTTGGATCGATCTAATCGACGGACGTTTCACCTCAAAATTTGGCATTGTGCCTATGATACAAACATATATATATATGCATACGTATATATAAGTCAAACTGTGCAAAGAAATTTCATAGTTCAACATTGTATTTAATACATTAACTATTAGTATATTTAAGGAATTGAGCCTTAAATAAATATCATTGGTATTTTCAAAACGTAAGGAGAAAAAATAAATACTGCAAAATGTTTTCTCTAATGTTCTAACGATGCTGCTAATCCGACCCAACTTACGTGTAGTTGGTGAGGTTCATACTTTTCCAAACATGTGAGACAGTTTCTTGAATTTAAAGATACCCCACCGTACTCACTTCTCCCACTCAGCACTTGCAAAGGCTCTGAAAGAAATTGAAGATCACGGGTCTTCCCCACTTTACTAAATAACCAAAAGAAATAGCCAAACTAACTTTTACTTTTATTGATAGAGTAGGCGATTGGACCTCTATGTGGTCATTTCAGCTGTGAGAAATAGCAGCCCAAACCCCCCCAAAGTAAATCCCAAGAAGACACACTTTGGATAATATCGTGCCATATAATCCTAAATTGGGATGGGTATAGCTGGAACGTTTTTCAGCCACCATGAATCCGACATAAACAGAAATAACCATGGCTGAAAAAACAGGTATATTTGTTGCGCCGCAATGAGTTCTAGAAAAGAAGAAATTTCAATCTTTTTTTCTATTACAAAAAAAAATGACATTTATGTTAAAAATGAAAGCAATTAAATATTGTAGAGAAGAAAATGGCTTAAGATTCTGTCCGCCGGGGCAGCAGAGTGGCCAACGTCTGGATCCATATTTGCTTATAATAGTGAAAGATGGGGGGAGCGAGAAAGACGGAAGCAGTAACTATACTAGCATTGCTGAAGTATTTTGTAGAGTTAAAGGTTTGTATTGCCAGGGTCACAAAACAATGGATAACATTTTAATTAAACTTGGATGACAAATACGTCAGATCCATTACCTCGATACAATAGGAATGACATCTATTTCAATCCTTTTGTTTCAGGTGAACCTATGAAGGCAACACCCTATTGTTCCCGCTCCTCTGTAAAATCAATAGCATTGTACTTAAATATAAATATTTAAATTCGAGAATATATAAAGCCATAAGATCCGTTCAAGACTAATTGGTTTAATTTGATTATTATTTCATGTAATAAGGCGGTGGATTGGCAGTATCAGTAGAGTCGGACACCATGCTTCGCGGCATAGAGTTATCTACTTTTACGTTCTGAGTTCAAATCCCGTCGAGGTTAGCTTTGCCTTTCATCCTTACGGGGTCAATAAAATAAAGTACAAGTCACGCACTGTGGTCGATTTAATCGACCCCCCCCCCAAAAAAAAAACATTGCTGGCCTTGTGCCTAAATTAGAAACCATTATTATTTCATGTAATTTTATATGATAGAGCAAAATAATTAAATCAGATTTTGGGATTAAACAGTGTTAATGAAATTTAGAAATTTCGTAAGTTAATTTCTGAGCTATTAGCACATTGTCAACTCTACCTTTACTCCTACTGCATATAGGATTTAATGATACATATAGGTTTTAATATAATTTACAGGCATGGACAATTCATACAAATGTCTTTAGCTGATACACTGATGGAATTATGCTCAGTGTTAATGGCTGTTTAAAACGGCCATAACGTGGCTAAAAGGTTCAGAGGTTCATTTTGGAATCATGAGTTTCTGGATTGGTTCCCAATGTTTGATAAATTGTATAAGCATTTTTTACCGTAACCTCGAGTAGGCCCAAGGTCTGAGTGAAATTGGGTTGACAGTAACTGTTTGGGAGTATGTCTGGTGGATTCTACCTGTAAATAAAAGGAGGGAGGATTACCACACATTGTGTCATGCTGAATCTCCCTGAGATATATGTTAAGTGTACACGTGTTTGAGGAAAACACAGCCACGTAAACGCTAATTTAATCAATAGGCCGTACCATTGATTGAAAAACTAGAACACTTATCTGAGACATCGATGAAGGTCCATTGACGCTTACGACTGTTTAGGAGAAATATCTATAAATCTAGGTATTCTGAGCTACTGTGATGCGACTGTATGCCTGACAGGATACAAACTGGTTACTCTTAGACTGCTTGTCACTAATCTATTCACTCGTGTATCTATACACTTTAGAAAGCTAATGCTAGCTTATATTACTGATTATTGATTACGTTTTAGTCAATGGAAATAGATTTAACCATATGTAATTCACATCTGAGTGGCATCCTTTGACAACTGTTTTACAATACATCATAAAGTGATTTAGTACATTATTAAAATAAAGATAGCTTTTTTTAATTTGCCACATGAATACAGAAGTTTTGCAATTCTCGTTCTATCTGAAACACTACTATAGACATTATTATATCAACTTTAACGTTAGTTATTTCATAAAGTATGTGAAAAATATGCTGCTTGCGATACTGCTTGAGGCTTTACCCGTGTCTCAAACATAAATATTGTACTGTGAACGTAGTTTTTGATGTAATAAAACAACGTTTTTCTGTGATTGTACGGATTGACATACAAATTGTAAGCATTTTAAGCGGCTTCAAGTCAAGATTTCTTACCCCATCCTGGATTGGATACTAGACCATCCCAAGGTTAAACCATAAGTGCCGTCAGCACTCATTGTTCAGCTGAATGAACTATATCAGTCTGAAGTATCTTGCTCAAGAACAAAATATATCACTTCGTCTAGAAATGAGATCCACCACATTCCTTTTGTAAACCCAACATCGTATATATTGAGCACCCCGCCATCACTACTTAATTATTTATCAATTAATATAAAATAGAATATAATGATATGATTCCTAATCCGTCAGTAATCATTAATTGAACAGTATTTTCAAATTTATTTATGAAGATTTTTATGGTTTATTATTCAGACAAGATTATAATAAAGGAATACACTTGTTTAACAAATTGAGATATACCTATTTTCTTCTTGAAGTAGTTGTACTTTAAGAAGGCAATTAATTGCAAAGGCTGATACTACTAGCACCCAGCGTAACATGTCATTTTATTACATCAAGAAGCAAATTATAATGTAATATAATTATAAATGAATTTGCACTAAATAGTCTATTAACTGTAATTAAATAGAATAAATAATGCTCTGAGTGTGAAATGGCTTTGGTAGATTCTTACTGATAGAGGCATATAAATAGTCATATGATAATTTTATCAGCATTTTATCAGTTTTCAATCGGAAGCTAGATTGATTCTTAATTCATTATATAAATATAGCTAAAGGTTCCACACTATTCTCAGATTAATCCGTTTATTATGATTATATCTATTTCATTGCCAACATGATAAATAGGTCATTGTTTGTTCAACGTTTGAACGCGCGACGCTTGATTAAAAGAGGAACATTTTGCGACCCACTTTCAGAATATAAGTCCTTTGTGATATATATGATTCGATATAGGTGTATTGTTTTCACGAACAGACCAATACGAAGATCTCTCTTTCTCTCTCTCCCCCCATCTCACCCCTCTCTCTCTCTTTTCTCTCTATATCCCTATCCCCCCTCATCCGCCTCTCTCTCTATATATATTTGTATATACTATATTTCATGGTTGAAGATTTAAACCTTTTTGATACGACCCAGTCCAGCCAAAACTGGGTCTTGTTCAATGAAACAATGCTTACACTTTTCTTATTTAAGAACCACATGTAAAGTTACTATTTTATTAAAGATTTTATCAATAATTTTATTAAATCATTCAGCATTCCTCATAAATTATTTGAAATAGTGAATTTCTTAAGAAATAATTTTCATATAAAGCTAAAGATACGATACAGGGTGACATGTTTCGTTAGGCACAACACTAAATACACTAAGAACCTCATACAATCATAACTCCATATAGACTTGTGGTTTCCATATGTCTATCGTTTTACACTTCTTAATAATACTATATCACTAACGACTAAGATTTTGAGAGACCTTTAAATTGAGCTATTAAATAGCTCAATTTAAAGGTTTCTCAACATCTTATACCACTAGACCCAGTGATTATCCTTTCTTCTATCTTAAACTATGATTACCTATCACTGCACATAGCAACCCACTATATATATATATATATATATATATATATATATATATATATATATATAAAATCTAAGTAACCACCTAGTAGGTTAACCTCAACTAAATAATAAACAGAAAATTACCAAATTATAGGAAACAATACGAGAATGATGAACGTGTCACTAGTTATCTACACTGTGTCGTATATATGCAGTTCATTTCTGTAACTGAAATATCTTGATACTAACTTCTAGTTCCATTAAAAACCATTGGGATTGACCTATTCCGAATAAATAAAACATTCGGTGATTCTTGTAAAAACACTTTAGATTAATAGGATTAAATGATTAATATTATGAATGAAATGAAACGATATAAATTGAAAGAATTACGATAGCATATTTGCTGAGAGAAACACAGACAAATAGGTCAGAAGGCGCTCTGAAGTATCATATCGGTACATTGTTTTAGTATATTTAAGATAGACAATGCTCGTAATCGTCTATCAAAAGTTCAATCATTAAATGTCCCAGCCATATTGACGTCAACATTGTCGAGGGAATACGTATTATTGATCTTCATAATAGAATTCATACTAATGTATCTAGTGTCAAAAATAAACGAAAATCACCAATTTATTAAAACAAAATATTTTTAGGATTATATACAAATTATCAAACTTTTGTGTAATTTGAGATTCTTTATATAATATAAGAATTCCCAAATGTAAAAACGAACTGTAATAACAGTCGATTTCTGTAAATAATAACTTTGAAAATTGAGTAAATCTACCGTGATAGGTAATTTTACCGATTTTCTAAGCTACAGTTCTAAGCTACCAATCAACTGCTATTATATATACGTACCAGTAATGTACTGGATAATTGCTGGCCTTGTGCCTAAAGTAGAAACAATTATATATATATACGTTCTTTATATATATATAAGGCGGTGGCTTGGCAGTATCGGTAGAGGGTCGGACGCCATGCTTTGACGCAAAGAGTTACGGCCTTTTCCATTCTGAGTTCAAATCCCGCCGAGGTTAACTTTGCCTTTCATCCTTACGGGGTCGATAAAATAAAGTACCAGTAATACACTGGGTAATTGCTGGCCTTGTCCCAAAAGTAGAAACAATTATATATACGTTCTGCGTTTGTGATTCCTCCATTAAAATTTAAGTTATTTTCAAAGTGCCATTAGATTCATAAAGTTTATCATGTTGCTATAAATATTGCGGTGTTGGAAAATTTATATTAATAATCTGTTAGTTACTTTAGCAGTATTGAATTGAAGGAATAAATTTACTAAAATATCTTTTGAATTGCGACGCCACCTCTGTTTTATGAGATTCTACGCCAGAAACAGCTTCAGGAAAGTATCAATTGATTGAAGGAAGTAAAGCTGAAGCCAATTATTTTTCTCTACTCAACCAATGATGTATGGTGAAACAATATGGATGAGTGACTCTCGCTTATTATTTTGGTGGTGAGAATGAGAGAAAATATAAGACGCTATGGTTATTTACTTTTGATAATAACCAACTATTTTAGAGGAAATATAACAATCTTTCCAGGGATGGTGGGAACATTTTATCCAGATAAAATGTAATGTCCCACTTGTTAAGTTTCTTTTACGTGATTCAATATTTCACAGATGTCTCTACCAATGACGTGATTCTCAGAGAAAGTCAGAGTGACGCGTGTAACAAGATTGGCTCCTTGAATTACAGTCACTAGTAGTTAAGTGACTGCTCTTCGTAAAGTTAATTGTCATGTGATATGAGAAGAGGCCCAACAATTCTGGTTTTTTCTAGTAAGGTATTTACATACGCTAAATTTTAGGTTGAAAGTCTGTCAGGCCGTCTTAGTTTAGTGATCTAAACAGTTGTCCGGTCTATAATAGATGCGTCGTTCGATTCTCTTATGTGGTTTGTCACTTTTATTCTGTCATACTTCGCATGTATAAATGCTTAATATATGTGTATTAAAAAAACCTACACCAAAAAATACATACACACACACAGACCTGCAGACACACACACACACACAGACGTGCACGCACCCACACACACATACAGACACACAAACACACGTACACACACAAACACACACATATATATAGAGAGAGAAGAAAACACAAAAAGGGGTATGCTTTCAATTACGAGGTTCTCTACCCTTTGTAATTGAAAACCTACCCCATTTTGTATTTTCTTCTCTACATACTATATCATGAAGAGCCCGGTATTTATACCTTGAGCTCCTTAAATTAAAGAGGATTGATACAAGTCTTTAACTCCGTCTTTTCATTTGATATATATATATATATATATATTGTTATACTTGGGGAGGGTCATATTTGTGTAATATTGCCAGAATTAATAACAGAACACACTCACTAATTTCCCTCCAGGGGTGGCGTCCACAAACATGACACTCTGGTATCTCTGGTTGTCGTACCATGAGGTGGCTTTCCCTATCTTATGTCTAGCCCTATCTAAGCTATTCCATGATTTGCTCCTGTATAATGGGCAAATTCCTTTCATGTCCAGTTCTATGAGGGTCTTATACTTTTCCATGGCTCCTTCGTATACTCTGACTCTGTCTCTTTGGTTGTAGCCAGAGAACTGCATGCGGTTGATGAAGTGTTGGATGTATCTTTCCATTTCTGTTGGGTCGCACATGCGGGACACATTCTTCATCACTCGTACCAAATCTGCGATCAGAATATTAAACTTAGCACTACTGGACATTGCTGAGTTTTTGAGTATCAGGTATTTGGAGGCCATGGGTTTAGCATAGTGTGAGTGGAGAATTTGGGCTCTCTCGTCTATAGTGTTAATCCAGAGTTCTGTGTCTAATACACGTAGTCTATTGCTAGGGTGTTTAGAAGGGAAGTCGATAGTTACAGTTATACTCTGGTGTATGGAATTAGCTATCTGCTGGATGCTTTCCATCGTGCTACGTTCTAAATCAAACTTGTTAGTGCTCTCTAGTGGGGGCGTTCTTATAACTATATTGATATCGTCTACATAACGAGAGTACATGATGAGGTCTATGGAGCTCTCATTAAGGAGATCTTTCCCACCATACCATGAAAAGGTTGGCAACATCACCAGCTATGCTGACGCCGATGGCTGCTCCCTCATTTTGGGTGTAGATTTTCTCGTTGAACTTAAATATGTGGCCCTTTAGGGTAGTTTTGATACTAGCCCCTATTGCATGTGCGACCATTTTTCTTACCTGATCATTGTTTTGGGGGGTCCGTATAGCTTTGGTCCACCCAATCCACCTTCCCATGGGAGTCTTTTTTGCCATTGAGGTTATGGTGGGGGGTCGACCTCTTATAGGTCTACTAGGGCAGAAACATCTAGGGTCATGGCTGTCTAGGTAGTCAGTGTCGTAGGTAAGTCTAGGTAGGAGGCCCAGTTCGTCTGTGTCGACGTCGCAGAACTCCACCTCACTCTCAATGATCATATCCACACATCTTTTCACAGCAAAATCAATGTTAATAGATGGGTATAGTGACACCACTTCCATGCTGCCTATTATGTAGTTGGATAGGCTCCTGTTTTTGTTGCATTCACTGATTCTGCTGAGGAGGTCCTCTGTACTGCCACATACATCTGGGGACATCTTGATTACGGGGCGTATAACCATTGAGAGGAAGTAGGAGATCCTGTAGTCGCTAGCTATATTAGCTCCGCATACGGGTCTTGTTGGTGGTCCTGTTGCCGGGTCGTCGACTGTCTTGTGGTCTTTGCGGAGCCCATACAAGGGTGGTATGCCATTGTTAGACGCCTGGAAGTTGTTGGCAGTGCGTCTGATTGGCTTTAGGATGTCGGTCCACATCATCATGTGAGCGTTGAGGATTTTCTCTCTCCCATCGTGTGTTTGTTGTGCAATTTCGCTCGTGTTGGTGATGTGGGGTTGCATAGCCTCGATGTAGTTCGGCATGCTATCTATTGACATCCTACCAGACTTATCCGTGGGTAGACATACTACCTCACCATCCCTTGTGCGCTGCTTGAGGCTAACCAAGCCCTCTACAGGTTTCCTCCCAAGTTGTTGGGCCTCTGGTCTGCTCTGTCTCTTAGTATACCTGTCTACTATTTGTCTAATCTTATTTCTAGCTATGGTGAACTGTGCCTCTGTCTCGTCATCTATTTGTTGTGGTATGCAAACTCTTTTATTAAAGGGTATCCTCGTTCTGTTATTAATTCTGGCAATATTGCACAAATATGACCCTCCCCAAGTATAACAATATTTGTTTCGACACACGATTTCATATAAAAAACCTCGCAAAACTAATCCATCGCCGCTATATATATATATATATATATATATATATATATATATATATATATAAAATAAAGTAATTAAGTCAAATATTTAAGATTTGGATTCGTTTATTAAAGATGTACTGCTATATATATTTCGGTGACAGCCATCATAGGCTGTGACCTCTTCAGGCAGTTCGAATTGGTGTGGTAGAGACAGGTACGCATGTTGTTAAAGTGTTTTACTCCGTCACTACTCCGATATGTCCAGCTCCTGGTTGGGTTGTTATTTCTCTGAGAAACTGGAATCATATGAATTCGAACAAACGAATTTCGGCATCATAGGACACTCTCTCCTCCCATTGGTCAGTTGTGAGAACATTCCTCAGTCAAAAGTCTATAGAAATTTTTTCTGAGGCAAGACAATCTGTTGTGGTTGTTTTTGTTAAGTACAGCTGACCTCCTCCCTTGTTATTATTGGTGTTAGGGGGTCAGCTGGCAGGTCAGCCTTAGTTCTACTGCTGCTGTCTTTAGAAGAATGACTGTGTGTGGGTTGGCATCAATCCTACCACCCTTTCACGTGGTGGGGTGTGTCAAACAGATAATTGAATCAGATAAGGTAAAATGAAGAAATAAAATATAAAAAAATAAGATAAAATAAATAATAAAATAATAAGATACGATACAATAAAATGAAGAAGTAAAAAAAAATAATAATAAATGAATAAAATAGAATAAAATGCGTGTTTGTGAGAACATTCCTCAGTCAAAAGTCTATAGAAATTTTTTTCTGAGGCAAGGCAATCTGTTGTGGATATCAAATATCAAAGAAGAATAAAGTGCGTGTGTGTTATAGCCAACATTTAAGTTTGAAAGATTTGGAAAATATTGACTGATGTATAAAGGCTGTGTCAGAATCGGGAAATGCGAAGGATTACGATCTTTACACTATCATGGGGTGGTGCGTTTTAAGAGCAAATGAGGCAAGAGTGGAGTGTAAAACCTCATAACCTGAGTGTCAAAATCCGGAAATGTAGAGGACTACAGTTTTTAATTCGGCATAGAGTACATATGTGTGTATGTCAACCCACATCGTTGCAAGCCCACACGCACCAACACGGGCCCAGGTGCATCCCATATTCACACACACACACACACACACACACACACACACACACACACACACACATATATATATATATATATATATATATATATATATATATACATACATACATATATATATATGCTATAAGATCTTTATTAACACGGGTTGCTTATGCAAAGTCCAATCAGTAATTAGTGATGAAATTAGGTTAGAGTACTCAACGTCATGAGTATACATTCAATTCCAACGTTGTAATCCATGACGAATTAAACATACAATAGTGATAAATGTGAGAAGGCTTCATCTGAATATTCATAATTCATTTTATTCGGTGTTTCGCTGTAATACGTATTTCTGTGGCTTTAATAATTATGTTATCGTGCCATCATTCAATTACCAACATGATTTCTTGAGACAGCATCTTATGAGTATCTACACTGAGCCTTCGCATTATTGTTATTATTATTATTATTATTATTATTGTTATTATTATTGTTCTTTGAGTCTCAGTCATTGATGTTAGTTAACTGGAAAGTTTGTTGAAATGAATATCAAGCCACTACCTGCAGCCTCAAATATTCAGGACGTATCGGAGGGTTCTTGCTGTTCCCAGCAAGCATGCCTTTTGAAGCGTTCCAAAAAGCGTGGCGGGCCAATTTTCTTTAACCATCCCTGGAAACCTTTTGAGATAGTACCTAGTGCGCCTATGACAATCGGGACCACTTTGACTTCATGGCAGTCCCAAATCCTTTTTACCTCCCACTTTAAGTCCTAGTATCGGTTAATTTTCTCCCTCTCCTTCTCTTGCACTCTCGTGTCGAATGGGCAGGCCACATCCACAATCAGGCACGATCTTTTTTCCTTGTCTAAAACCACCAGGTCAGGTCTATTGTGTTCCAGTTTCTTGTCCGTCTGTATCCTAAAATCCTTCAGCACCTTCACCTGATCGTTTTCGATCACCGACTCTGGCTTATACTCATACCACTTCTCAAAATGTGGTAACTTGTTTACTTTGCATAGGTGCCAGTGGATCACCCTGCCCATCATGTCTCCAGCCCTTATAGTGAGTCTGGGCTAGGTGTTTACACTCGGATACAATGTGAGCCACAGTCTCCTCTCTCTCTCCACATATTCTGCACAGTGGGCTAACCTCCTCCTTGTAAATATGGTGTTTCAACCACTTCGTTTAGAGGGCCTGCTCTTGCGCAGCCATTAGCATTCCTTCTGTAGCATTTTTAAGGTCTCCTCTTTTCAACCAGTTCTATGTCTGTGGATCTCTGAAATCAGTTTTCTCAAAGAAGGTACTATGAAGGGATTTTTCATGAAGGCTGCTCTTTCTCCTTTTTGTTATTTCCTCCTTGGACATCCCCTGGTCTATTGTCCTCTCCTTCAGTACAATTCTGAGCATTGGCTCCTTACTATCAGTCGCGTATTTGTGTAGGTTGTTTTTCTCCATCTGAACACAGTCCTCTATGCTGATAAGACCGCTTCCACCTTCAGATCTCCTTAAGTATAGTCTATTGACATCACTCCTCTTGTGGAACATTTTGTAGATAGTCAATAGCTTCCTAGTCTTCCTATCCATTTCTTTTTGTTCAGCAACATTTCATCTCAGAATTCTCTCACTGTACCTAATAATAGACACAGCTCGGGAATTTACTGCACTTATGGCATTTCTACTGTTCAGATGTGACTTTAATACACTCCTTATTCTCCGAATGTATTCAGATCTTATCAATTCCTTCATTTTTTTGTTCTTGATGTCATCAGCCTGCAGAACACCCAAATACTTTATTTATTTATTATTATTATTATTATTATATTTGTTATTACTCCTTGAGTCTCAGTCATTGATGTTAGTTAACTGGAAAGTTTGTTGGAATGAATATCAAGCCACTACCTGCAGCCTCAGATATTCAGGACGTATCGGAGGGTTCTTGCTGTTCCCAGCAAGCATGCCTTTTGAAGCGTTCCAAAAAGCTTGAAGGGGCCAATTTTCTTTAACCATCCCTGGAAACTTTTGGAGATAGTCCCCAGTGTGCCTATGACAATCGGGATCACTTTGACTTCATGGCAGTTCCAAATCCTTTTTACCTCCCACTTTAAGTCCTGGTATCGGTTAATTTTCTCCCTCTCCTTCTCTTGCACTCTCGTGTCGAATGGGCAGGCCACATCCACAATCAGGCACGATCTTTTTTCTTTGTCCACAACCACCAGGTCAGGTCTATTGTGTTCCAGTTTCTTGTCCGTCTGTATCCTAAAATCCCACAGCACCTTCACCTGATCGTTCTCTATCACCGCCTCTGGCTTATGCTCATACCATTTCTCAGAATGTGGTAAATTGTTTACTTTGCACAGGTGCCAGTGGATCACCCTGCCCATCACATCATGTCTCCAGCCCTTATAGTGGGTCTGGGCTAGGTGTTTACACTCGGATACAATGTGAGCCACAGTCTCCTCTCTCTCTCCACAGATCCTGCACAGTGGACTAGCCTCCTCCTTGTAAATATGGTGTTTCAACCACTTCGTTTTGAGGGCCTGCTCCTGCGCAGCCATTAACATTCCTTCTGTAGCCTTTTTAAGGTCTCCTCTTTTCAACCAATTATTATTATTATTATTATTATTATTATTATTATTATTGAATACTATGGTTGACGGAGGCTCGGCTCTGTAAGGTATTGTAAATTTTGACCGCTATAACAATTGTAAATTGTTTAAAACTTTAACCAACTTGTAGACAAAAACACCCTCCTCCTCGTGAGAGGGGTCTTTCTGCCCGTTATTTGGCCCTTCGGGGTTAAATAACCGCCTATTGGGGTTTTGTGCCCAATATTTATTTTAAACAAAAAAACAACATGGCTGTGAAAAAGAATTTTCATAGGTCACTCCCACTCATTCCGTCTTCTTCTTCCTCAATCGTCACTACAGCAGAGAGAAGATTGTCTCTCTCCCTCCCTTCTTTAAATGTGTCTCTCTCCCTCCCTTCTCTTTCGCAAGCGACGACAGAAAAGAAAAATCTCGTGCAAGGCATGCAAGATTTCTCCACGACGACGACGACAACGACGAAACAGGTGTGCGGGAAATACGAAAACCCATTTCATTCGTCTGACGTCAGGAATAATAGCAGTAGCAGCCGTAATAACAACAGCAACAGTGACAAGGAAAACAACAGTAGCAGCCGCAACAGCATCAGCAGCAGCATAAACAACAACAGCATCAGCAGCAGCAACAACCACAGCAACAGCGGCGGCGTCAGTAGTCGTAGTACCCGCAGCAACAACAAAAGTAACAGCAGCTCTGACGACAACAACAACAACAACAACAGCAGCAAAGAAAAACCAATCTCGTTTGCAGGTATCGCAAGAACCTGGAAACCATCCTCATAACAAATGAGGAATTAAAGGAAGCGAAGAAGATGGTGACAAAAACTGGACACCGAGCAATCTGCAAGGCAGCGGAAAAATTTTTCGAGACCCAACAGCACTGTACGGTCACGCACCGTACAGTAAGTACAAAATCCCGTAAGGTTGAAAGAGCCACAGAGGCTCAAATGCAAAAAGCCTTGGGGTCTGTGTGGCAGCGGAAAACGCACATCACCCGAGGCAAGAAATATGCCACCGTAGACCTACTTTTTTCCACACCCCAGGAGGCAAAGGCTCAATCCTTAGTGACCCTAAGGAGCGAGGAAATGGTGTTGGTGCCCTCCTACTGCGGGCAAAAAATTGTGAGGGTCAAACTGACCCACGTCTTCCCCGGGATGGCCCCTTCTTGGATCGCCGCGTCTGTCCTCGTCGGAATCGAGGACAAAACAACTGTACTGTAAGTACAGAAAAAAGTAAGAGAAGATTGGGTCGGCACCTCCATTGAGATGTTAATCCAAACCAAGCAGGAGTGCATCGAAGCTATCCCGGATGTGATAGACTTCGATAACGGCACTCAACTGCCCATAAGTGTTGAGGGCAAACGCCCGAAATGCTTTCGCTGTGGATCGAAGACTCACCTCAGAGCCTTCTGCAATGAGAACACCCTGAGAAAGGAGAAAACCCCCCTCCTTCCGAAACCGGCTCCACGGCTACCAGCAACAGGACAATCGGCAACCAGGAACGATAGGACCGTGGCACCCATACCCACGCCACGGAAATCAAAAATAGCAGCAGCAGTGGAAGTATTAACAACAGCAACAGCAATAGCAAATGCAGCTGCAACAGAGACTCCAGTGCAAACATCACCAACAACAAGTGAAAGAGTGGAGCTGGTACTCCTCCCCGACCTCACAGAATCAGACATGGAGTGTGAGGTGGGAGAGGGATGGCAAAAGGTCGTAAGAAGGCACAAACGCAGTAGCAGCGCATCGTTGCCTTTGAAAAGGGAGGAAAGAAATGAAAAAAAGGGTAAAGTCTACTGCAAAGAGACTCACAGCAGCAACACCACCAACACCATCACCACCCACACTAGCACCACCATCACCACCGGCGACAACCCCACCGCCAACAACACCTTCAACACCACCACCACCACAAGCACCAACATCGCAAACGCAACAACAAAACACACACACCCAGCAACAACGACAAGAAAATAGCAGAACCACACCCCACCCCCAGAAAAACAAATGCATGGCAATAAATACACACAACAAGAAACTAATGACTTACATAATTGAACACAGAAATTTCACAACACGACTACATAATGCCAGCACCAATCAAAACGCCAACTAACATAAGACTGCTAAAAATAGCACAGAAACAATACACAAACATTAAAACGAAATTCCCCAACGCAGTTGGTGATTTCACAGACCTATGAGGAACTATCGACCGAAGAGTATATTCGGACATACTCATAGAAGAGCCGACGACCAGCTGAAGGGACGATTCAACGGTCCCTTCACCAGACGATCAAGTGAAAAGGGATGTAAAAACCATCCCTCCTCTACGAAAAGTACGGTAAGTGGTCTTTCCCATCTTTTCCACTCTATTTTAAACATGACCTCACTCAGAATAGGCAGCATAAATGCGCGTGGCTTGGGATCGTCATGGAAGCAGGGTCACCTGCTCAACAACCTCAGGTCACTAAACATAGATGTAGTGGCCATCAGCGAGACCAGAATCTCCGAAGCACGGACCTTCGCACCAATCTTCGGCGGCTACGATGTGTACGCATCTCCCAGCCGTCCTGGATCGGGGGGTGGAGTTGCTGTGCTTTTTCGGAGAGGTTTGGATCTCGCCATACGGGCCATCTTCCTGGACCCAGAAGGTAAGTTGGTGGTGCTGGACGTGACCAGCGGAGACGGGCAAGCTTTCAGGCTAGTGGCTGTCTATGCCCCGACAGGAGCAGGGCGGCCTGATTTCTTCCGGCGTCTGGAGACCTTTCTTGGAACGTCCCGCTCTTTAGTGTTAGTGAGCGACTGGAACGGGATCTTAGATGCACGCTGGGACTGTGTGGGATTAGCGGATAGGGGTGGAGGGTGCAAGAGCCTCACCAACCTGCTCAGGCGTTTTGAACTGTCTGACAGGTACCGATTGGATTTCCCGAATGTGCCAATGTAGACTTGGACAAATCGCATAGGGTCATCCAGATCATATCTAGATAGAGTATTTTGTAGGGAAATAGATAGGTCTAGCATAGGCTGTCCACAATTCAAGATAGTCAGCTACACGGACCACAAATTCGTGATCTGTGTGCTTGACTTAGATAGGCTTCATAGACGAGGACCCGGCTACTGGTAGCTAAACGGGTCCTTACCAGCGTGCAAGGCCTACAGAGACCGGATTAGCGAACTAGTTAAGCGGGCGTTGACGGGGGCCATCGTCAACAACAAGTGGTGGTTTGCTCTGAAAAGAGCGATTAGAATAGAATCGATTAGTTTTAGTAAGGCTTTAGCAATAGAGAAAAATAGAGCAGAGGGAGAACTAGTTAGAAAATTAGACGAGGCGCTTAGCAAAGGCATTGCGACCGACGTGCTTGCGGCGAAATTGGCCCTTGACCAATTCTTAAATGCAAAGCACGAAGGCTGCGTTGTCAGAGCAAGGGGGAGTGCTCTCAGACACGAGGGAACGAAAGCCGTTCAATGGGCCCGAGTGGCGGAGGCGTCTTGGCGGACGTCTACTGCAACTGGCAACAGAACGGGAGAATTCCCAGTTCTGTGAGCCGAGGAGCGGTGGCACTGCTGAGAAAGGATCCGAACAAGGGGGATAACATAGATAATTTCCGGCCCATAACTCTGCTAAACACAGAGTTCAAGATTTTGGCCAAGGTGGTAGGAAAGAAGTTGGCGCTTGTCGTTGGTGGTCTGGTGGGAGAGGCGCAGACATGCGCCATTCCCGACAGATCCATCCACGACAACCTCCACCTCATGCGATACATCGTAGAGATGGTAGCTAGGGAACCTGGCACGCGTGGGTCCTTGATCAATTTAGAACAGTCGAAAGCTTTCGATAGGGTCGACCATCGTTACCTAGCGGCAGTCATGAGCGCGGCTGGTTTTGGGCCCGTCTTCAGAGGCTGGATCGCTGCCATGCACAGCGACATCTGCTCTGTGGTGAGAGTGAACGGTCACCTGTCGGAACCGTTCAACATCATGCGCTCGGTCCGCCAAGGATGTCCCCTCTCGTCCTTCATGTACGTATTGACTCTCGAGCCATTACTGCACAAACTGGAAACGTTGAGGGGCGTCCCGCGCGAACTAGGATTCGGAAGATCCGTGTCAGCATATGCGGACGATGTCACCGTAGTGGTGTCGAACGCCAAACACATCGAGGCGATCGGCACTACACTAAGAGAATACGAAGCGGTGACAGGAGCAATGATCAACCAGGAAAAGTCAGTGGGCCTGCAGCTCGGCACCTGGAGAGGCAGGTCCATGAAGTCCAACAGCGTCGTCGGACGCTGGACGGACGGACCGGTTAAATTGTCCAGACGGACAAAAACTGGGACGAGGTGATGAGCAGGGTGGCTTCTCTCACCCACAAATGGGCGGAGAGGAAGCTATCCCTGAAAGGTCGAGCGGAGGTGACTAACGCGTACATCGCGTCTGTCATCTGCTACCGCCTGACCGTCGTACCTTGTCCTAAGCCTCGCCTGACTGCGCTGGAGCGTTTGCTCTTTCTCTTTTTGTGGAAGGGACGCGCTCCGATGATCAGGCGGTCCATCTGTTGTCAACACCCGCTACGTGGAGGGCTGGGCATGCCGTGGCTGATGATGCGCAGGCACGCGCTCAGGCTACGACATCTCCACCTCTTCCTCGACGGTGATCAGGTGTGGTCGCCGTTTGCTAGACACGCATTTCCCCAGCTCGTTTCCTTGACGGAGCTGCAGTCCTGGGTCAAGCGAAGACCGAGAGGGAGCGACTGGAGACTGGAATGTCTTCAGGCGCTCACAGCCCTCGACCAATCGGGCAATATGATCGGTGGAAACTCCACCTCGGCGTTCTATAGAGGATTAGTGGAGGGGAAGAGCGACGACGTACTTGGGGAAACTCTAGGCGTCGACGAAAATCAACTAGCCAATCTCTTCGGAAGAACTTTCGGGCCGGGGCCTATGGACAACTTCCAGAAATCTCTGGCCTGGCAGTGCTACCGAGGAGCCTTGCCAGTTCGGGATAAACTCTACAGGCATGGAGGTGCCGTTAGCCGGGCATGTCCGAGATGCGTGCAGGGCGACGAAACCGTCCTGCACGCACTCGTCCAGTGTCCGAAAATTGCTGACTTGTGGGTTTATGCCGAACACCTGCTGTCGCGTTTAGGACGGATCCGGCTATCATCTGAGTTCATCGTGAGGATTGCCCCGCCCTCCTCTTTTAGCCGGGAAGGGCAGGCAGTTTTTATCTGTCTGGTGGCCATGGCGAAAGAGGTAGTATGGTGGACACGTTTGAAAGGGCTGAAGACGAGCACTTACCTCTTCGGTGATGCCCTGATTAACTTTTTCAAATTTCATTTGAAAAGGAAAATCATAGTAGAGAGGGAAGTGCTCTCTTCCCAGCATTTTGTTGAAAAAGGGTGAGAGAAGCAAGAATGGCCCGAGTGAATGGGCCTACTCTGAGTATATATCTGTAAATTAAAGGTGGAAAACTGGGAGAGGGCACTTGCCTTGGTGGTCAAGGTCATTGTGGCCTTTTACTGGGCTTTCTCCACAAATGTCCCTCCGAAGTCTCCCCCCCCCCTATTGGGGAATTTTTCATTGTTATTTTTTGTTACATCCTCTGTTTTTGTTTTTTACACGCAGAAATGCCCATTTGTACCGTCCTGTATTGTCCTGCACTGTCCTTAATGTCTACTTTAATTAAACCCTTGTGGTTAATAAAGAAATCATTATTATTATTATTATTATTATTATTATTATTATTATTATTATTATTCTTTGAGTCTCAGTCATTGATGTTAGTTAACTGGAAAGTTTGTCGAAATGAATATCAAGCCACTACCTGCAGCCTCAGATATTCAGGACGTATCGGAGGGTTCTTGCTGTACCCAGCAAGCATGCCTTTTGAAGCGTTCCAAAAAGCGTGAAGGGGCCAATTTTCTTTAACCATCCCTGGAAACTTTTTGAGATAGTACCTAGTGCGCCTATGACAATCGGGACCACTTTGACTTCATGGCAGTTCCAAATCCTTTTTACCTCCCACTTTAAATCCTGGTAGCGGGTAATTTTCTCCCTCTCCTTCTCTTGCACTCTCGTGTCGAATGGGCAGGCCACATCCACAATCAGGCACGATCATTTTTCTTTGTCCACAACCACCAGGTCAGGTCTATTGTGTTCCAGTTTCTTGTCCGTCTGTATCCTAAAATCCCACAGCACCTTCACCTGATCGTTTTCTATCACCGACTCTGGCTTATGCTCATACCACTTCTTTATTATTATTATTATTGGAATGTTGCCAGGCACTCACTTCCCTCTACCAAGCGGGCAATGCGATCAGTGGAACTTCCACTCTCGAGTTCTATAGAGGATTAGTGGTGGGCAAGTGCGATGACGCACTCGGAGAAGCTTTGGGCCTCGACGAAGTCGAACTGACCAGTCTGTACCGGAGGACTTTTGAGCCGGGGACGATGGACAATTTCAGAAATCCCTCGTTTAGCAGTGTTACCGGGGGGCACTGCCGGTTCGGGATAAACTCTACAGGCACGGAAGTGCTGTCAGACTGACCTGCCCAAGATGCGCACGGAACGACGAAACCGTTCTGCACGCACTTGTCCAATGTCCGTGCATTACTGACTTGTGGAGTTATGTCGAACAGCTACTGTCGCGTGTGGAACGAATCCGGCTATCGGCCGTGTCCATAGTGAAGATCGATCCACCGTCTTCCTTAGGTCAGGAAGAGCAGGAAATTTTCCTCTATCTGGTGGCTGTTGCGAAAGAGATTATATGGTGGACCAGGTTGAAAGGACTAAAGACAGACACTTTTCTCTTCGGCCAATCCCTCATCATCTTCTTCAAGTTTCACCTGGAAAGGAAGGTGAGGGTGGAGAGAAAAGTGCTGCCCCCCAGTACATTTGCTAAAAGGTGGGTGAATGTGGCGAGAATGGCTCGTGTGAATGGGCCTACTCCGACCATGCGCCTATAGGCTGGCTAACTTGAGGAGAGGGGTGCTCTCCCTGGGTGCCCTAGAAGCGCAGGGTGGTTCAGGATTGGTGGGGTACCTGAAGCACCCCAGGGTCGTACACCCCCTATCGGGGAATTTATTTTGTTATATTTATGCATAGTTTATTTTATATGTTTATATTTTCATTGTTAAATTAGTCTTGCCATTGTGCACTTTTACTCCACCTTATTGTAAACCGCCACTGTCCCTGTCTTTGTATTGTCCCCTACATGTCGGCCCTGGTGGCTAATAAATGAAATTATTATTATTATTATTATTATTATATACATACATATATATATATATATATATATAAAATTGCAAGTTTGAAGAACAGTCAGATAAAAATATCCAATTTTTTTTCTCTTTAGTCCGTAGAAATTAACTAGATAAATAATCATTTAAACGGAGCTAAGTTTAAAATGTAACTTCGAAGTTTACATACATTTTTTCTTCAAACTTACATTTTAGACTTAGCTCCGTTTAATTGATTATTTGTCTAGTTAATTTTTAGGTAAATTTTATGTGACTGTTCCTCGCGGGGGATAGTCTGTGTCATTTATCTGTTATTTCTTCGAAGTTACATTTTAAACTTAACTCCATTTAAATGATTATTTATCTAGTTAATTTCTACGGAGAAAAATTGGATATATTTTATCTGACTGTTCTTCAAACTTGAATTTGAACTTAATTATATAGCTCTGATTAATAATTATTTGCTTAATAAAATGTTTTCATTGAGCCACACCGTGAAATGTAGCCACACTCATATATGTATCTGTGACTATGTCTAAATATATACATATATATCTCTATGAATATATATATATATAGAAGTGGTTACACAACAGTTAGTTCACCATACCGAGAACAATTGTTTCACCTTAGCGGATCCTCATACAGGGTGTCCCGAAAAAATATATACCCATATTTATTCAAGTGTGTAAACATATTTTTTAGACACCTTGTATATATATATATATATATATATATATATATAATATATATATATATATATATATATATATATATATATATATATATATATATATATATATATATATAGTGATATAGAAGAAGACACGTGCTAAACATGCCAGGCAATGGAAGTGATCCGAGAACCACGTAGTTTTGAATCGAAATCATTAACCATGCAGCCATGCCCATGTCATGGGATATTCCTTTACTTAGTTTCACTAAGTGCACTTAATTTCTGCATGTTTGAACGAACAAATTGAATTAATGAAAAATGTTCAAAGGAGATGGTTTTCTACTCAACTAATTAGTGAACAATCACAGCCTGGCAATGATGTAGCCTAAGCATCGTTGTTCAACCTGCTAGAAATAGCAGTGAAATCTCCAGATTAAACCCAACCGGCTAGATTTTATAGTTTCTCGACCAGGGCCTACTTAGCGCAAAAACACTACCAGCAACAACACCACCATAAATACCACTCCCCAACCCAACTCCACAGAATCCCCATCACCCCAACCACCACTAGCACCACCACCACCATCACCAACAACAACAACTACTATTACTACTATTACTACTACTACTGCTACTACTACTACTACTACTACTACTACTACTACTACTAGCTATTATTGAATGGATTTTTTAAAAAATGTACCTTTATTCTATTAGTAGTTTCAATGATTTGGTTGTCTATAAGATTCTAATTAGTTTGAGTGTGTCACTTATTGTTTTAAGGTAACAGGTGGATATTTCTAATTAGTGTTGATGTAATTAATTGCAGTAATTTCCGAAACAATAAACTTCAATATATATTCTATATGGAACATTAACTTTCATTGATTGTTGAAAGTGTTAAGTGTTGAAAGCGCCCGCAGTGGATTTAAATTCTAAACATATTAGCTCATAACTTAGGTTATATGTGAAATCACTCAATATATCTACTCTCGGCTCTCGAATAATTGTCCGCCCCGCTTATTAAATTTTGCTAATCTATCTCTGGTGAAATTTTATTTTAAGTGGTAGCAATCCTGCGACAATTAATTTTCTTTATACATTAAAAAACAACAACATTATACAGGATGAAAAATATACATTACTAGAAATCCAATGTTATAGAATAAATAGAATGAGTTGGGGTTTCGATATGTAAACTAAACGACTAATTCTTTTTTTTTTATTAAGTCGACAGACAACCGAGAATAATTACCGATTTACCCCCCCCCCCCCCTGCACCCACACACGCATACACACTTAACCCCCCCCCCCCCCACACACACTTATTCCTATATCGCCGTTTAGTCCAACCATGCCTATTATTTGGGAAAAATGTTTCATTGATTGAGATAGAAGGAAGAAAATAATTCTAGAAGATTTATTATATAGCATATTTATTTGTACAATAGCTGTGAAACAGTCACACACTTTTCTTACACAAAATTTCTTTTCTGCATTTGCAATTTCCAGTTTTAGTGTGAAAGTAATTGGTGTAATATATATTTATGAACATACTTGTATAGACTATATTTACACGTGCATGATTGTATGTATACATATATTCACTCTCTCTCTCTCACACACACACAGACAGACCCCCCACCCCCATATATCTATACACACACATATATATATATATATATATGTATGTGTGTGTGTGTGTACAAATGAATTTTTTGCTGTTCGAAATTCACGCTACACTCGCGTCTTACATTCTTTAAAAAAGAGGTATAGCACTATTGGAATTATATAGGGACTAAAACTAAGTAACAAGGAACACTCCTTGTCGTTGTATAACTTTAGATCTGCACAGCTACACAAGGGTGCTTCGGATATGTGCAAACTGTGTAACAGAAGCAGAGCTATAGAACTAATTGGAATCGTGACACACGTAATTAGCAGAATACCAGACCTTTTTAATACATACACCCATAGGCTAGCAAGAACCTTCCTAAAACTCTAGATATTAGTCAAACAAATATCTCACATCAATAGCAACTCTATACTATAACCACATATGTAGCATACTGCAGTACAGTTTATTAGATGAAGTAGATTATGGTTTAAATAATAAATAAGGCAAGCATCTCATTAACGACAATCCATAATACAAGCTTAAAGGAGGAACCCTGATATATAAAAACATACTAGCCACAGGCATTCTCTAATACAATCGATATAAAGCAAACCTAAAAATAAAGTTTAAGGATACATAAATGTCATTTCAAATGCCATACTTTCCAATGTATTGATATCGATACGAGTCTGATAATGCCAAATACCGATGCATCGGATCCACCTACAACCATAATTTACTCACGAATTAAATATGCAATTGAAGTGTATGTACCAAATGCTGCTCCTGTGGTAACCTGTAAGTGTAACCAATTGCTATATACCTTACGGTGGCTACATCTCACAAGTAATCTAGGTTTTGAACTCTCCTTTTTAACAGTACTTTATAAATAAAGAATAGCTAACCATTTAAAATAAACTGTATTCCTGTATTCCTGTTGCGAATCCCAGTTTCCTTCATCTTCATTCCTATTATCTATTCACATTTATTCTTATCTTTATTAGTTATTCCTATCATTCCTGACTTAATATATGATGATGTTTGAATATTGTAATATTCAATATACATGGATGTATCTTATACATACGGATTGTATTCATTGATATTATGAGATACTATATATATTATATATTTTAAAATTACAAAAAAAAACAACAATTCTTTAAATATATCTCTTTTTTAATATTTCTTATCTTGGTTTGTATACATAATACTAAATTTACATATGGAACTATCAAATAGCTAAGATCGGCACACAATTATACACCCGTATGACCCCATAACTAGCACAAGACGAGACCACAAGAGGAGAATAACGGGATTCGAAACAAAGAAAGCTACACAAAGAAATGAGAAACATCTAGTAAGGTAAAAGTTATTGCCATTACGACCTGAACAACGTACAAATTATTTGTGACTAGTGATATTCAATCTAAGGGAGCTGTCAAAAAATCCATCAATCAACTAAACTGCAGCATGGCAATGAAAAACTCCAGGTGAACACAGGGAGATAGCATCATCAACTAATTATGATATAGTGACCATGCCCACAAAAATCTAATAAAAACGTTGAAATCATATGCTACCCAAGCACACACAAATATGAACGTGTGTCTCTCATTGAATCATATCAACAATCTTATTTATTTTGTTATGGATTTCCATGCATAATTATTTTTGTGTAATTGTTTGATGAAGCCCCGCCAGCTGTTGTTGCAATTGATGTTGCAGTTGCGTAACTAGAATGCATTGACGTTGGAGAAATGTGCATAACACGTAAAAATACAATTATGTACACACACACACACACACATATATGTATATATATATGCACACACACACACACATATATATATACAGACGCACACACATATATATATATATATATATATATGTTTCTTTCATATGTGTTGGCAGTGTTGGGCAGTGGCTTCAATGGGCTTGAGTTCGTGTGTATGTGTATGTGTGATAGTTGTTGTGGTGGCAGTGAGGTAGAGCTATATCATATCAGGGTGGTAGACGTGTGTATGTGAGTGTATGACTAGGAGATTTTGTGTCCAGAAGGAATTGGGAAGTGTGTGGCTGTATGAATGTGTGCAGTATTTGTCTGCATTAATGTGACATATCCTAGTGATTCGACAAAAAGTTGTCGATAAGTACCATGCTTGGTAGGCGGCAAATTGGCAGAGTCGTTAGAACGTCGGGTAGAATGCTTCATGGCATTCCGGCTCTCTGCTCTCTGAGTTCAAATCCAGCCGAGGTCAACTTTGCATTTCATCCTTTCGAGGTCTATAAGAAAAGTACCATTCTAGTACTGGGGTCGATATCTATATCTATAGATCTGGCCCATGTCCTCTATTTCACTTTCTATCTTTCTCTGGAAAAAATCTGCTGTACCCATGCCCGGGGACCATACATACATGCTTGGAAAATATATGTACCGGGGTAATATGAGGAACTAAATCCATTTTATTGCGGTGGCAAAGTATGGCTGCTGTACGATGACTGGAAACAGGAAAAAACTAAATAGTAAGCAACGCTAATAATTTAAATCTCTAGCTAACTTCTACATTAAGTTTTTCTAACAAGCGCTGCGTTGAATTTATATATGTTTTATATAACACTGTTGTTTCTAGTATTGATTTTGGATTTACATGTATGATGTTAGTCTTGTTTTGTTATTTTTGTTGTTAGTGCTGTAAAACTAAAATATATTCTGATGTGATACCTAAATATTTCTTCTCAGAAAAATGAAGATGTCAACACTGATTCTATTACTGGCCTTCTTCCTCATCATGATGATGTTATTACTGTTGACTTTGATGATAGGAATTATAATGAAGGTTTCCAACATGGCTTCAGAACAATAACTCATATAGGTAATAAAGGACACCGCTGTACGCACATGATACGCTTTGATAACACATGCATATGCTAATTATGTGTGCATATATATATATATATATATATATATATATATATATATATATATATATATATATATATATATATATATATATATATATATCCACCATGATGTAATATAAGGAAAAGCACTCGACGTTATGCAACTCATCAATCTTTGATGTTGAATCTTGTTGGTGGTGCGAGAACGGAGTTAATTATTATTGAGTAAAATGACAGGAAACCGGACTGGTGAAATTCCATCAAAGATTTATTTCAGCAAATGCTATGTACATTTCAGTGTCCAGGTTGCGTAAGAAAATGATGACATCATCCGGTGTATATTGCATAATAGTTATACAATAAAGGAACAATGGTAACCACAATCCAAGAGGCTATAAGGAGAAAACGCAGATAAAAAAACAGAGAAAAAAGTGTTTGACTCGAATGTGATCAAGAGGGCCAGTTTTTCTCAGTTTGGCGGTTAGTAAACTGAGAAAAACTGGCTCCTTTGGTCGCCTTCAAGTCAAAAACCTTTTTTCTCTGTTTTTATAAAAACATTTTAGCTGTTTCTCTCCTTATGGCCTCTTAGATTTTGTTTATCATTATTCTTTATTATATAAATATTATGCAATATACGCCTGATGATGTCACAAGGATTTTACGTAACCTGGCCACTGAAATGTACATTGTGTTTGCTGGAATAAATCTTTGAAGGAATTTCATCAGTCCGGCTTCCTGTCATTTTACTCAATTATTATTATATATATATATATATATATATATATATATATATATATAATGAGCATAATTTCGCAGGAGGAAATTTGCTCAGTATTACAAAAGAAACACTAATATGCACACATGACTTTTAAAACGCATTTCTCTGTCTCACGTAACGCTTGAAAAAATATTCTTTATGCGAATATCCTGATAAATCCTATTATAAGCCTTCTTTTCTAAATCCTTTATCCCAAAGACAATCACTGATGCTACTTTTCTAAAACACTTTAGCATGAATAACATACAAAACTGATTTGAAAATTATTTTTAATTCACTAATTTCACAGATTTATTAAATGCAATACATAATATATTTGATGATTATGTAGTTTCTGTTTCATTCACGGGAAGAATGAGGAATAATGGCAGTGAATACGTATGATTGGATGGTTTGGATATTTGTTTCGCTATCTTCAGAACTGGGGTTTGATTGCACTGCATGGGGTCTTGGGAAATATCTTTACAACTACCATTTATGGATTCAGTAATTTGTAAGTGAAAGCACCAGCTTTCACAAAAAAATACATTATGTACAGCACAGGACGGGATAATGGCGGTTTCTGCGTGTAAAAATTAGCATAAAAGAAAAACAAAGTATGCAAGAAAAGCACACGAAAAAGCTCCCAAACGCCACAGCCACCCTGACCGCTAGGGCAAGTGTGCTCTCCCAAGTGTCCACCTTCAATCTACAGGCACATGATTAGAGCAGACCCATTTACTCAGGAATAAAAATAATATGATTTAAGTTTCATTTCAATTATTTATGTTTTGTGTAATAGAATGACATTTGTTTATCATCGTTTTCTCTATAGTTGTCATTAATTGTTGTTTAGCTCTGTGCATTCATGTTCGAATAAGCCTAAAATGAAAGGCATTCCAGCCTCGACCATCCCATCATTTTACTATGTTTAGAGAACCCCAAACAACACTACACAACGTGTCATTTTCTTCAAAGCTCTAATGGGATTTGATGGAGATTTGGTAACTATTTCTAGCAAGTCTAGCGTTGAAGCAGAAGCTCCCTCATTGGCTTGCTTTCTCTCAGGAAAATTAGCATGACATTGTTTCATTTAGGACAGCCTGGCCGAACGTTTACCTTCGCTTCACAATCAGGACATTCTGGTTCGGTCACACTATGTGATATCATTTATAAGCGTGCTTTACTATAGACGCAGATCAAACGAAACGTTGTAACATTTTTAGGAATTTCGGATGTATAGTAGCTATGATTCAAAATGACAGCATTGTGGCACAAACTGAGTCACCACGAGGATTTTGTTAAAGGTACACTTACATATGGATTATTCAGCCACTTACACGGTCATATGACAAATAGATCCCAACCAAGAACTACAAACTCATCGTTAAACTCGACGGAGGTCCATTAATCTTCTATTTCATATGAAAGGACTGATTTAAGAACATAGTTTCAAAAAGAAATTCTTGGCATAATTTGATTATGGACGAACACAGTAATGTCCAATACGCCTAAGTGACTAGAACTACACACACACACACACACATATATATATATATATATATATATATATATATATATATATATATATATATATATATATATATATATATATAACGTGAACAGCTGTATACGAAATTTCATGATACATCTTCCCCAAATTGGTGGGTCTGTGTAGTGTAAGAGTAAATAGCCATTTTGTTTAGTCTTTCGTAACATAATCGATAAATGCCATTAGACATGAGGTAAATTTTTCCCAGATTCTTAAATAACATGAGAAATCAATAATTGTGTACCAAGGATGGTAGTCAAATCTCAGTCCAATAAAATGAAAACGGACAGTTATTTATATAACAACATAGGGCTTTACAATAAAGTAAAAATATATCTACACGTATTTTTCATGAGACATACAAAAACAACATGGAAACATTGCATTAACATGATGTTCAACAAACTATAATATATAAGTAAAACATATGTCAATGTTGAGTGTGTGTATGTGTCTGTGTGTGTGTATGTACATGTGTGTGCGCGTGTGTGTATATGTGTGCGTGTGACTTTTACTTCAACGACATATAGACATTTACTAAATGAGTGAATGGGCAATCAATACTTATAAGTAGAATATAGAATGTTGACATACACACACACACACACACACACACACACACACACACAAACACACGCATACATATACACAAATACACACACATACATACACACATAAACACACACACAATGGTGTGCGTGTATGTATGTAAGTAACGTTCTGGACATTCTACTAAAGACCTTTTTTTTAGACATGTACATAATTATAAACGAGATAATCTGGATATGCTTAACTACCTGCCACAAATTATAATTCAAAATACAATTATTGCTTCCTTCGTTGTAGATGTATATACTTTATATACACACATCATTCATAGCTATGGAATAGGTTCAACTGATTATTGGGGAGATATATACCAATTTTAGTTGGAGATTTGCAGCAAGAAAGACTTCGTCATTATTGATTAACTCAGATTCATATTACAAAACAACATGAGACCAAGAATGAGCAAGTAACAGGAACTGCAATGAGCAGTAGAGTATCCCCTATACAGTAATGTAGTAATGAAATACTATGAGAAGATTTAACATCAATAACTGGTAGTGTTCGCAAAAACATTCCACACACAGTGAACTAAACAGAATTAGGTGTAAAATATGCTAACTGGGAGAGGAAATGGTATATATTTTATCTTGTGATTCTATAAACATGCTTTATGATATATAGCTCTGATTATTTAATTTATTAATTTTTCATTGAGCCACAAAGTGACCCATTGCAAAACACGTATATGTATATATATGTATATATATATGTAAACTTTTATATGTAATAATCTCCCATTAGGTTGAGATACAAACTTGGCTGTATTGTACTGTGCTTTCTAGCAAAAACGCCACCAGTCGTAAGCAACTACCACACCCCTTCCATCCTGACCGCGACTACGTCACGATTCTTAGCCATTTTGAATGAATTCTTGGCGCGATCACTTTTGAAAATTTAATGTCTAGATAAGAGCAAATCTCCTGATGAATCTGGTGCTCAAGTTTATATAATTATTACAAAATTATTGGAAAACTCAAAATGCGGATGAAACCATGGTAGAAGTATTTAAATGTATTCTATTTTCTCCTAGTTTATTTTACACCTAATTCTGTTTAGTTGACTGTATCTGGGCGATTACGCTGTCGAAATATTCGATAAATATTCCGTTGCGGCCGACGCGAAGGGCTAGTTTCGGTTATTTGTTGAAGATTTCTTCATAGAAGCCTCATTCTTATAGCCTGGTCAATTCGATTTTTTATATAGTTAATTATGCTAATTGGGAGAGGAAATGGTATATATTTTATCTTGTGATTCTATAGACATGCTTTATGATATATAGCTCTGATTATTTAATTTATTAATTTTTCATTGAGCCACAAAGTGACCCGTTGCAAAACACACGTATATGTATATATATGTATATATATATGTAAACTTTTATATATATATATATATATATATATATATATATATATATATATATATATATATATATATATATATATATATATATATATATATATTTGTATATATGTATATACACATTAATATAATATATATATATATATATATATATATGGTGGTTGTCTGCTCTTTGACAAGCTTGACATCTTCTTGCATTTATAATAGCTCTTTCCTAGCGTGAAATCTTAAATGACTTTTGACCCCAGAAAAAAATGGTGTTTGGAGAGATGTTGTCTCATTTAAGCACTGGCTCCATTTTCCGTCTGTTTATTATACATGTTCAAGTGCCACTACAATCCACCATGTAATTTGCAATATTTATTTTGAAAAACATTGCCTTGAAACTGGTCAACTAGAATTAAATTTCAATAATTCATGTATGCCTTACACTCCATGGTGCGATAATATACCAGTGTGAAATATGTGTACTTGTATGCATAAGGAACATTTAAAGAAAGAATGAGAATCACTCCCAACGCTATTGCTATTAATCTCATGTTTACGAACTTTTCTTTTTGTTTCAGCATGCTTAATTCTGTCAAGCTCAAAATCTTTAACATTGATCAAAATCTTATCCCACAATACTTCTCTATCTGCTGCAAGTGATTCAACACTATTGTTATATAATGTAAGACATTTGAAATTAGGTTTCAAAAAGTCCTTGTATCTTTTCTTACTATTTTTTCTCTTTCCCATGATAAGCTCACCATAACAAATTTGCTTGGGATTGCTCACATCATCCATACGGATGTGAGGGTATGTTTATTGTAGATGATTGCTAATAAGCATAGCTTTGATTGATGTGAATCTAGCTTAAGTCTAGCTTAAGTAAAAAAACTCAGTGTCAGGAATGAGTGAGGACCAGTTTATTCTGGCGGAGGCATGTCTGGTAAAATCTTTCCAACATTTTTTCCATTTACCCTGCTAGCAACGATTGATGGGGTGACACAATCCAAGTAAGCATATATCGCGCTACTGGCCTGTCAAATAAGCCGGAGGCTGTCGAACTGTCGAACGAGCCCAGGCCGAACTTTGCAGATTGTGCCTAGTGCAATGTATCGTAGCATCAGCACTAGGGAAATCATGTTTTGACAACTGAAGAGTCCTCTCCGCCTTTTGTTTGGCACCCTTCCTACATTTGAATACTCTTTTCTATCATAAATAATATTCTAGCTTGGAATTTTCATAGCACAGACGCAAGCATATGTACACACACACCCGCACGCACACACGCGCACACACACACACACACACACACACACACACACACACACACACACACACACACACACACACACACACACACACACACATATATATATAAAAACAAACACACACACACAGAAATACACGCACATTGGTACACTCACATACACACACACACATGTAGATTTGAAAATGTAATTCTAATAACGTAATTATCTCTTTCATGGTTGTTTTAATCTCGGCTGTTTTTTTTATGCTTTACAAATGGTTTCATTTAAGAGGATCTTATAACTTTGTCGCATCAATTTTAGCGGCATTTTCGCTTTAAAAACTAATATGTGTTATTTGATGTTGGTGAAACACGTGAAAAATGAATAAAGTGTCTTAATTGCACCTGCACATTCGGTTCATTATTCAATGTTTATGACGTAAGTGCAATTATTGGAAAATACCGCCCGGATTTCGCCTTGGATATGATTGCTCCAAATAATTGTTGATTGTTGCAACACACTAAGCTTTAGATCCTCTCGACATTTCTTAATAAAGTAGAACTCTCTGCTTATTAAACTTTGCATATGTTTGTCAGTGTTGAACAAAAGGGCAACGATGGTTGCTAAACACTGTACGGCTTAATTCGGGATGTTTGTTTACAAACAAACCGAGCATTATAATAAATGCTCGGTAAATCCATACGTACATATATATATGTGTGGATGTATGTATATATGTACATACTACTGTACGTCTGTATACATATATGTATGTACGTATACATACTTATATATATATATATATATATATATATATATATATATATATATATATATATATATATATATATATATATATATATATACGTATATATATCTATCTATGTATATATATATATCTGTGTGTGTACGCACTGGAGCCAATTTGATCATGTATTCTTTATTGACGTTATATACGTAAATATGTGGAAATTGCTTTGTTTGCCGGTTTGTTTACTGTGTATAATAAGTAGCTTTTGTATTGTAATAGGAACAAGCATCCCTGACTGGAATAGATGAAGAAGATATGATAATGGGGGAATCAATGATGTACGAGGTGAGGAGAGAAGAACAGACACTTGCCACGACATTATGTTCAATCGATTCCTTGTTGTTGTTGTTGTTGTTCTTCTTCTTCTTCTTCTTCTCCCCCTCCTCCTCCTACTTCATCGTCTTCTTCTTTTCCTTCTTCTTCTTCTTCTTCTTCTTCTTCTTCTTCTTCTTCTTCTTCTTCTTCTTCTTCTTCTTCTTCTTCTTCTTCCACTGACGCAATGTTAAATCTAATGCCAATTTATATGTTGCCGAGGAGCTTACATTGTCTAATAGTATTGATTATATTGATGTACAATTATGGGTGACATCCCTTGTTGGGAAGCGAACATAGAGAAACAACTCATTTTCATTTTATCATTTAGTGTATTGATTACTGGAGATGGCCTAGCCTGTCTTTCTTCATATGAGCCATCACAAATGGATTGTGTAAGACTATATATAGTGTTTGTTATAAACGACAGTGTATACTAACTTGAAATAGTTTTCTTATATAGTCGGTCAAATAAGTACGTGCTTAAGTATATAACAGCTTTGATCTTAGCTAAATCTATATCTTTGATTTGAAAACCTCTCAATTAATGTCGGATCATACTTTACGTCTGTTAAAATATTGGTTTGAGGCTTTTGTTTTCGTGTAAAAGAAACTCATCGTGTGTTAACGAGTCAATTCTTTTTGGTGGGAATGAAAGTACACATAGTTTGTAACTTTTGATGTTAGTTTTCCATTTATATTAATGATTAAAGGTACTTCTTTCCAGGTTGGTTCGTCACCAGGTGTACATCAGCCGATGTGTAAAACTATTATTTATAATTGTTTCTACTTTTGGCACAAGGCCAGCAATTACCCAGTGTATTGCTGGTACTTTATTTTATTGACCCCGTAAGCATGAAAGGCAAAGTTAACCTCGGCTGGATTTGAACTCAGAATGGCAAGGGCCGTAACTCTATGCGTCAAAGCATGGCGTCCGACCGTCTACCGATACTGCTAATCCACCGCCATCTATTACTTATAATGATTGACTATAATAAGTTTCATTTACTTTGAGATGATTACATTTCAAATTTCAAAATTTTCGAATGTGTCTTTTCCAAAGACTGCTGCTTGTTTATACTTCTAGCTAAAAGCCTAACATATTCTAAGGAAGAAACCTCACCAGGTAGGGTGGCAGTTGCACCGGATGTCGTTAGGCATTGATCACAGAAATACCTTCGGCATTTTGTCCGCGGGCGCAGCCGAAACACCACTCTTGCTTATATGTAGACTCTCTCACCCTCTCTCCTCACCCATTTCTTTCTTTTGTTGCCTAATAATCTTCGCTCTTTCCCGCCTTTTTCTCATTTCTGTCATGTATTGTTAACTCACTTGTAGTAGATTGATTTTAAATTTAATTAATCATCTTGTTTCGCTTGCTTCCAGCTAGCCTCGTATAAATATTTGTTTCGTTCACATTTCATAATTAAATAATTAATTTCGGAATGGTGTACGGCGTCATAACTACTAGTTGAAACATTACAGGTACGGCCTCTTAGAATCATCACGCCATTTCTAAAAACCTATGATACAAAGTCAGGAAGATAGGTTGTGAAATAAAGTTGGATGGGTAGGCAACAAATATGTATGTGTGTATATATATATATCATGAGAGTATATTTATAAATGTAAAGGCATGTGTTTAGCCTTATCGGCTCAGGGTCGTAAGCACTCAACATCGGTTCCCGTCGCTGGGTTGTGTCTTTGGGCAAGAAACTTTAGTGCACATTTCTACAGTACACTCAAATGTAAAGAAGAAAATGAGTCCTATCGCTTTTGTATATACTGTTAGTACGAAGCTCCCTGAAAAACAAATGTCTGTGGTATGCCAAACCACTTGCGAATTTCTTTGAAGGGCAGTTCGTTCCTTTAATCGATCAATTGAAATAGTTGTCACTGAAAACGAAGCAGGTCTCATACATATTTATAAATTGAATTGAGCGAGAAATAGTAAAACGACAGAAACAAAACATTGATATAAATATGTTATTTAATGGTCATTATATATGTATGTCATTTTAATTCTTCACATTTAGTAACGATATTTGTTATATTTTCAGAGGTATTAGCGAAAATATATTTCGTTCGGAAACTGTATTATATATTCATCAAAAGTCATTAAATTTAAATTTTACAAACTTAAAAGAAGTAAAACTAAATATTCATTTAATCCTACTTTCTTTATATAGGTAAATGTCAACATATAACTTCCTAGTTAATATTTTATAGGAAAATAAAAACAGTTTCCTTGCATTCAAAATAATGTATTTTTACATTTCTATTTCAGATTTCAGGTGAGTTCTCATTTTGTTTGCAAATAAAGAAATGGAATTTGTAAGTACATCTTAGTATTTCCGATTGCAAACTATTAAATGTATATTCCCATTTGGAAATTAATACTATCAGCTCAATACGATGTGTTTACATTATACTACAAGCGAAATGTCAAGATTACGAGAAAAGCTCAAAGCCATAAAGTTACTGATATTCAAAGAGGATTAATATTTCTTATATGTCATTTATCAATGTATTTAAAGGTTAAGACTTATGGTAAGATATCTTATGTCTGTGAAATAGTAAGATCAAAAATGTTACATGAAAAGCCATGGCTCTATACAGAGCTATGTTACTGAGATGAGCGTGGTGTAACATTTTCACAAACTATACGTTAGTACATATATGTGGTGAAGTGACAGAGACTTTAGAACATCGGATAGAATGTCTTGTGGCATTTACTGCGTCTTTACTGCGCTCTGGGTTCAAATGTCACCGAAGTCAACATTGCCTTTCATCCTTTCGTACCAAATTAATACAGGAGACGATTCACATCCCACCGTCTCTTGCTCTCACTCTTGCTCTCGCTCCCGCTCCCCCTCTATCACTTTCTTGAAGAAAAAGCAAAAAAAAACAAAAAAAAACGAAATTAGCTGTATTGCGACTTTAAATACCCAAGATATGGTGTATATACGAGACTATCTCTACGACTTCAATGAGATTTAAGATCACATGTTGTGGCATTGCATATTCACAAACACATATAATTAGAATAAATATATAATTTATATAAGTATATATATATATATATAAGTATATATATATATAAATATAAGTATATATATATATATATATATATATATATATATATATATATATATATATATATATATATATATATATTTTTTTTTTTTCTACCTGGAGTTGCGACCGATAGATAGTATTAGCAATTGGAAAAACCGACGGAAACATTGTTTCCTCGGTCCGATTTGACGAAAGTCGATCGCCTAAATATATATATATATATATATATATATAAATATAAGTATATATATATATATATATATATATATATATATAAATATAAGTATATATATATATATATATATATATATATATATATATATATATATATATATATATATATATATATATATATATATATATATATAAATATAAGTATATATATATATATATATATATATATATATATATATATATATATATACGGGGTAACAAATAATAGTTATATGCAGTCCACTTAGGTGTAGTCCAGTTATGGGGCTCCGGGTAGTGGATGATATCAACGCTTGGCTAAGTTTGACTCAACAAGGCGTTTCCATAGTGATGCTGCGAGTACGCTGTAATTCCTATGTTGTAAACACTTGGAGTAATAATAAATCAGGAAAGAAGAATGACACGGTTTGCTATACAAAAAAGTTTTTAATTTCATTGCTGACAATTGTTTCTCTCAACTGGTAGGTCTAGAGATCGCTATCCGCTTAGTTTCGCGTTACTCGATCGCCAATACAAAATTATAACCAGTCAGCTCATCGGAGCTTGCGAGAATGAAGAGAATATACAGACATGAAAAGAATATACAGGTTACTATATGTAGTAGTAATGACATTCAGTTAGAACAATAACAACAATGCTAGCATTAAATTATTTGAAATAATCACAACATCAATCTATGTGGGAAGTATAGTATATCTACGATTTTAGCGTGTAAAACTAGCTGACATGAGGCAGATGTATAAAATTGACATGTAAAGACTGGCGAATAGATGTCTCGATTCGAGCCTAGTGTACATGTGTACGGTCAACTCAGACAATTCCACCTGGCATTACATTGGATCCACCACGGGTTCTTTTAAAAAAGATGGTATGTGCACAGGCACTCGATGAAAAATCGTGCACTTATGGGTTCTACAACCCTCCCCCCCCCAAAAAAAATATGGAACTGAAGGACAACAACACTAGCTACAGTATCAACTCGTCGAGGTTGTCGGCTGCTAAAACCTACAGTACAGGTATGTCCCACTGTGGGCTATGTGATCTAGAACTACTGTATATCCTTAAAAATGTAAAAAGGCTACTAACAACAAGTTAGAAAGATCTATCTTCTGCAGACACAAAATTGCCACTAAATTCATAAGATTTAAACCTCCATGAATCGAACCGACGTAACATAGCTTTCAACTAGGATACCCACTACTCTGCACGAATCACCACAGAACTATAATCATTAAGTACATTCTAGACTTCTTAGTTCTATACCACACTAATGTCTGTAAGTACCTCATCAACCCATAAACTTATCTCTTCTCAGCTGCTGTCATCACTTGATCCTAAATCCAAGAACATTTCAAAATACTACTACAACGGAACTTTACCTTCCTCTTGCTATAATTATAGTCAGCATGTTTTCTCTTTGTATGTATGTATTTGTATGAGTGTGTGTGTATATGTATGTATATGTTTGTGTGCATGTGTGTATATATATGTGTATATATATATATATATATATATATATATTACCTCCATAACCTCTGTATTAACTTGCCCATTATTTAGCTTTGTTAGTGTTGTCTTATACATGTATGTTATTGAGGATGGAAAAGATAGACAGAACTCTCATCTAATATAGACCACACAAATTCTACTACAGTGATAAATACTTCATCGGTCAGATAAAAACCGACTATTACGGCCACCTGACCTACATTGTTTAAAATCACCAGCTTATCTTTACACTTGATATAATACACCCTACGACAGTCTTTACATGTCAATTTTATACATCTGCCTCATGTCAGCTAGTGTTACACGCTAAAATCGTAGATATACCATACTTCCCACATAGATTGATGTTGTGATTATTTCAAATAATTTATTGCTAGTATTGTTGATATTGTTGTTATTGTTCTAACTGAATGCCATTACTACTACATATAGTAGCCTGTATATTCTTTTCATGCCTGTATATTCTCTTCATTCTCGCAAGCTCCGATGAACTGACTGGTTATAATTTTGTATTGGCGATCGAGTAACGCGAAAATAAGCGGATAGCGATCTCTAGACCTACCAGAGAAACAATTGTCAGCAATGAAATTAAAAACCATTTTTGTATAGCAAACCGTGTCACTCTTCTTTCCTGATTTATATATATATATATATATATATATATATATATATATATATATATATATTAGAAAGTGAGGTTTTTTTACAAAATGAAAAAAAAACGAGTTGTCCTACACAAGTGAAAGTATAAGGAAAAAAGATGAAATCGAAAATGCAACTATATTTATTTGGTTCCTTTACCGGTTTCGCAGTTTTTCTGCTTTTCAAAAGTAGAATTGAGATGGAGGGTTTGTGTGTTTTTTTCACATCAGGTTGGTCTTTGAATGTTACTTCTGTTTTATATGGAAAAAAGTGGCTCGAAATGCTAGGTTTTTAGAGAAGTACTTTGGTTGGTTGGTGAATAAGTATAATAAATTTCGCGCCAGTTCGCGTTACAAAGTTCTTATTATATTTGCCTTCAAACAAAGGGGGGGGGGGGGGGGCTCAGGTTATTTTTTTCATATATGAGTGAAGTTTGGTTGGTTGATGCAGTCACGTGAATAAGCACATCATCTTTCGCGCCAGTTTGTGTTTGAATTTCTTTTTACTTAAAAAAAAGGTAGCTCACGAAGGGCTTTTTTTTTTATAAATGTAATTTGATTGGTTATAAATGAAATTATGACTGTCACGTGAACAAGTACATTAAATTTCGCGCACCTATTTTGGAATTTTTTTGTAGCCATTTAGATTTTGTGCCCCCCCCCCCCCCACATATATATATATATATATATATATATATATATATATATATATATATATATATATATATATATGTATATATATATGAAATATGAAATATAAGAATCAAAGAACTGTTCAAAACATTATTGTGCTTACAGCTGTTTCCTCCAAACCGAGGTTTGGATTCTTCGGAGCAATTTATTAATGCATGGACAGTTATATGACCTCCTTTTCAGCCGAGAGACATACCGATACGTATTCAAACATTGATACATATTCAAACATTGTGGGTCAACATTCATTACAGAATTTAGAGTGGCAGTACACACTTCGAGATTACATTTATATTAAGAGGTACAATCAAAAATCAAAATACAGGTTCAAAATACAACATGAAGATAGGCGGTTATATAGTGCAAATGTTATATGTATGGCACGCATGTGCGTCTTGTTTATATAGTGTGGCAAAGAGATATGTGTGGTAGAGGCACTTAGGTAGGTAAACAAGAGTGTTAGGTTGATAGATCTGGTGGCAAATTCTTTATATGATTTATATAGTCTGTGTGTGGAGAAATATTAAAAGTAGTGCAAGCATTAAAAGTGTTACAAGTATTGGAGATGCACAGCGCAGGGAAGTCAAGTATTTCATGTACTTCGGCATTTTCATGGTCAGGGGAGTGTATTTATCGATTATATGCCCTTCACATAATCCACGGTAATCCAGTTAGAGATCGTAGTCTGGTGTTCTTTAGTTCAATACAGGAGGCTGTTAATTTCGAGAAACGCCATTGAATACCGGCCGGAAGTGTGTGTGTGGCTAAGGGGAGTTAATGCATGCGGGGAGGTAACTCTGGGGTTTCTATACCTAGCTATTTAAATGTGTCCCAATATAGACCCTAATTTCTATGGTGATGCGCATCCTCCAAGAGAAATTTTTAAAGCATAAAGTGTACTAACTATAGAGTAGTTTAATTAAGTTATGCTGAAGGTGATCATATTATTATGGTGGATTAACCCATCGTAAGGTGCCACAAATGGAAATTATAGATGATGAGCGAGGAATCTAAATAATGATCTCTGTGGTCGTAGTCTACCCATAGGACCAGGCGCGGTGATTGCAGGATTGCTTCAGGACCCAATGATCTCTGGTAAGATCAGGGTCATCGCTTGCTACATTGGATGTCGAGAGATAATCATCCCCAGGCCGGCCAGAGGTCAATCCGCAGTCCTCGCGACCCCTCTCTGACCGTCAGATCATCCATATATGTACAACCCGCACGGCTGTTGCAATGCATTCACTCACTGCGCTCAGCAGCCCGGTCCTACTGTTCAACAGCGTTACTAGATTAAAACATTTTTCATCTGTCTAAGGAAGGTGTTTCCTCTGCACAACACTATCCAACCGATCAATTCATGCTCAAATTACCCTTAGAGCGGTGTAGTGCCGTTCAAGTGGGTGGATGTTGTCACACCTGACGTAGAGGTATAAATGGGTATTCTCCCTGCGAAGGGTTCCGGAGGGATGTCGTTGTTTGTGTTATAATAGATCAGTTAGTGTTGGGTAAGTAGTATAGGGTGTGTCACTGGTGTTTGATGCTAGATGTGGTGTTAGGTTCTAGTCCGACATTGCTATATATTGGGCTTAAAGTTTTGGAAGGAATGTCTGAAGCGGTGCTGGCAAGTTGCAAACACCTCAGATTTTTTGTTAAGTAGGTTACGGTTGGAGAAGATAATATTGTGTGTCTCTAGTATACAGAGGTTACAAAATGTATTAGGTGCTTTGTACGAGGTCGCGCTGCCTATCACTTCCCAGTTGAGTGTGTATGGTTTAGTTTTAGATTTTAGATAGTGTATGTAGCTAGAAAGTGAGGTGGAGTTTGCTAGGCTGTGCTTTTTGAACGAGTGGATGTGCGAATTATATCTGATTTTGAAGCAGTTAGAAGTGGAGCCTACATATGTTTCTGAAGAGTTGCTAGTTGTGACGGTACATGAGTATATGATATCCTTGGTTAGGCATTTTTTATCTAAAGGGCAGGTTCTATTAGCTCTACAGTTACAATTATCCTGTGCGTTAGTCCGCTGGTTATAATGCAGTGCGGAAGTCTGTGTGGTAGCTATAGGATTTTGGGCGTTCGGGTTGACAACCCTGGTGTTATTACTTATACTAGTGTTATTTCTATTGTTACTGCCGTTGCTATGGTTGCTTGCTACAGTGGTATTTAGAGGGTTTGCATCCCGTTGTGATTTTGTTTGTTGGAAGTAAGAACTAATTTTACTATTATTGCTGCTAGCTATGTGGTATGCTAAGTTAGGCGTCGTAGAGTATGAGATTTTAATGGTGTTTTTGTTTAAGAGGTTGTGGTACTTGTGTCCTAGAGGGAAGTTTTTATCTAGTAGTGAGAAGAAAGCCCTAGGTATGTTGGTGGAGACATTTAGGTTGAAAGGAGGGTTGAAAAATGTATTATTTCTTCTTCTATTTTTGCTTTTAGTGTTTGGTGTGTTGCTTCCTCCTAAGGCCCCACAGTAGTTTCCATGGTAATGGTTACTTCCGGTGGCACCCTCCGCTTTGGTGCGCTTGTGGTTGCTATTCCTATTATTAGGTTTCCTCATGGACATGTTGTGCGAGATGATGTTGTAGCTATGTGTTTTCTTAGGTAGGAACTCAATTTCTATATTATGGCCGGAGCTAGCTAATGCTTGATTGTAATATTGTGAGTTTTTTCTAAATATGTTTGCGTCATAGGACAGACTAGAGATTCTATTGGACACCCCCTTAGAGATAGAGTTTAATATTGATCTAGGGTGATTAGACTTGGTATCTACGTAAATAAGTTTCTCGTTAGGCTTATGGAAAGGTGTATATATTTTTGAGTCTAGGTATAGTGTGGCGTCTAGGAAGTTAACATTTTTAGTGTTTTTGTCCATGGTGATACTAAGGTTAAAGTACCTAGGGCTTTCTTCTCACTACTAGATAACAACTTCCCTCTAGGACACAAGTACCACAACCTCTTAAACAAAAACACCATTAAAATCTCATACTCTACGACGCCTAACTTAGCATACCACATAGCTAGCAGCAATAATAGTAAAATTAGTTCTTACTTCCAACAAACAAAATCACAACGGGATGCAAACCCTCTAAATACCACTGTAGCAAGCAACCATAGCAACGGCAGTAACAATAGAAATAACACTAGTATAAGTAATAACACCAGGGTTGTCAACCCGAACGCCCAAAATCCTATAGCTACCACACAGACTTTCGCACTGCATTATAACCAGCGGACTAACGCACAGGATAATTGTAACTGTAGAGCTAATAGAACCTGCCCTTTAGATAAAAAATGCCTAACCAAGGATATCATATACTCATGCACCGTCACAACTAGCAACTCTTCAGAAACATATGTAGGCTCCACTTCTAACTGCTTCAAAATCAGATATAATTCGCACATCCACTCGTTCAAAAAGCACAGCCTAGCAAACTCCACCTCACTTTCTAGCTACATACACTATCTAAAATCTAAAAAGAAACCATACACACTCAAATGGGAAGTGATAGGCAGCGCGACCTCGTACAAAGCACCTAATACATTTTGTAACCTCTGTATACTAGAGACACACAATATTATCTTCTCCAACCGTAACCTACTTAACAAAAAATCTGAGGTGTTTGCAACTTGGCAGCACCGCTTCAGACATTCCTTCCAAAACTTTAAGCCCAATATATAGCAATGTCGGACTAGAACCTAACACCACATCTAGCATCAAACACCAGAGACACACCCTATACTACTTACCCAACACTAACTGATCTATTATAACACAAACAACGACATCCCTTCGGAACCCTTCGCAGGGAGAATACCCATTTATACCTCTACGTCAGGTGTGACAACATCCACCCACTTGAACGGCACTACACCGCTCTAAGGGTAATTTGAGCATGAATTGATCGGTTGGATAGTGTTGTGCAGAGGAAACACCTTCCTTAGACAGATGAAAAATGTTTTAATCTAGTAACGCTGTTGAACAGTAGGACCGGGCTGCTGAGCGCAGTGAGTGAATGCATTGCAACAGCCGTGCGGGTTGTACATATATGGATGATCTGACGGTCAGAGAGGGGTCGCGAGGACTGCGGATTGACCTCTGGCCGGCCTGGGGATGATTATCTCTCGACATCCAATGTAGCAAGCGATGACCCTGATCTTACCAGAGATCATTGGGTCCTGAAGCAATCCTGCAATCACCGCGCCTGGTCCTATGGGTAGACTACGACCACAGAGATCATTATTTAGATTCCTCGCTCATCATCTATAATTTCCATTTGTGGCACCTTACGATGGGTTAATCCACCATAATAATATGATCACCTTCAGCATAACTTAATTAAACTACTCTATAGTTAGTACACTTTATGCTTTAAAAATTTCTCTTGGAGGATGCGCATCACCATAGAAATTAGGGTCTATATTGGGACACATTTAAATAGCTAGGTATAGAAACCCCAGAGTTACCTCCCCGCATGCATTAACTCCCCTTAGCCACACACACACTTCCGGCTGGTATTCAATGGCGTTTCTCGAAACGTAACAGCCTCCTGTATTGAACTAAAGAACACCAGACTACGATCTCTAACTGGATTACCGTGGATTATGTGAAGGGCATATAATCGATAAATACACTCCCCTGACCATGAAAATGCCGAAGTACATGAAATACTTGACTTCCCTGCGCTGTGCATCTCCAATACTTTTAACACTTTTAATGCTTGCACTACTTTTAATATTTCTCCACACACAGACTATATAAATCATATAAAGAATTTGCCACCAGATCTATCAACCTAACACTCTTGTTTACCTACCTAAGTGCCTCTACCACACATATCTCTCTGCCACACTATATAAACAAGACGCACATGCGTGCCATACATATAACATTTGCACTATATAACCGCTTATCTTCATGTTGTATTTTAACCTGTATTTTGATTTTTGATTGTACCTCTTAATATAAATGTAATCTCGAAGTGTGTACTGCCACTCTAAATTCTGTAATGAATGTTGACCCACAATGTTTGAATATGTATCAATGTTTGAATACGTATCGGTATGTCTCTCGGCTGAAAAGGAGGTCATATAACTGTCCATGCATTAATAAATTGCTCCGAAGAATCCAAACCTCGGTTTGGAGGAAACAGCTGTAAGCACAATAATGTTTTGAACAGTTCTTTGATTCTTATATTTCATATAACTGCTCTGTAAATCATCTGATGTTTTTACATTGAGCTACTTAACTTACTGGTAATAAGGTAGTAATACATTACTGCCTACCACTATTTAGGGTGTGTGTAAAATACTTATAACTGCATAAGGTTTTGTATTTACATAACCATAAATAGTATAACTAATACTATATATATATATATATATATATATATATATATATATATATATATATATATATATAAATATACATATAAAACAATATATATATATACATACATACTGTATATATATATATCCCCTTTCCATGCCACCGATATTATCCAAGGGAAAGGTAAAAATCTATACAGCCTGTCATCAGTGAAACTGTAAATACTTCTTCCAGCCGAATGGACTGAATTACAGTAGAACAAATTGCTCAAAAGTACACTGGGCGGGCCGCGTGATACCTGACTATAGCTCACCATCTTACATTGTGAGTGGAACACTAAGCCTGGCACCTTATGTAAGTGGATATTCTTCCCTTGCTAAATATTACTTACTCAGTTAAAGTCAAATATATTTTATATTTCCTCGTTAATATTTTTATATTACCGTATAACTGTAACTGAAATCCTATTCTTGACTCTGAAATAATTATTTAAAGGATATTGATAGTATACAACATTCCATATTTGCCTCTACATTCATAGTTATTATAATCACTTCTATTCTCATAAAAGAACATACATATTCATATTTTACATTCTTGACTGGCGACAAATTTTCGGCTACCATTATATTCTTGCTACGTGTCACCAACTTACAATATTTCCCTCCATCATTCCACTGATAAGCAGTTTTCTGTCTCTATCCTAAACCATAAAACCAATGACATATCATTCTTGCTACTTTATCATTTTATTCCTCGTTTTCTTTTGTAACAATTAGTCTTCGTAAGTGAGAAACATTTCGTTATCTTTCGGCTATATTACCGAAAAGTTATGTTTCAGTATTAGCCCTTATCTTTTCTTAGTCAGCTCATCCTCTGATACCAATGTATACGTATGTTAACTTATATACATTTCCAATATATATTATAATGATGGATACCATCGTTATATAGTATTCTATGGCTATGTGTATTTTATGCTTCATTTCCCATTTTCATTCATTCTCTATTTTAATCACAATTTATATAATTTTATTTTCTTCCTCCATATTTTTCTGAAATTGATGCAGGTAGATTATATTCTACCCAATGTGTGTGTATGTTGGGGTGGAGTGGACCTCCATCGGTTATGATGATGAGTGTTCCAGTTGTTTGAACCACCGACGAAGGTGAGACTAACGTGCAGATGGCTGAGCGTTTCACATATATATGTACCCTTAACACAGTTATCAGGGAGATTCATCTTGACTCAGTGTGCGGCAAGGCTTATCTTTTGAATTTCAAGTACAACTCAATTTGTAGCAGTGTAGGCTGTTGAAACGTGAAGAAAAAATGTCTTGATCAAGGCCACAACGCACCAGCGGGAAACTCTATTCATTGCATGATTGTAATCCCAATACTTTAACCAGTATGCCATACGATTTCACCTTGTGCAATAAAAATGGAATCAACAGTGGTACGAGTAACATTTATATCAAATACATTCTGTCTCAAGCTCCAGAAGAAAATAAAATTATCCTATAAATTTACGTGGCTCTTGAATTCTGCTAGGGAATATTAATGGCAAAAAGCTTCTTTAATGTGAATAATATATCTAGTTAGATGGATATAAAAGATATTTGCTGGTTTGGATGGGTAGTGTATTCGCGGAATCAGTACAATGTCGGATAAAATGCTTTAATGTATTTAGTTATGGGTCTTTACCTTCTGAGTTCAAATCTCATCAAGGTCAAGTTTGTTTTGTATCCTTCCGGGGTCGATATAAATTACCTGTCAGGTAATGGGTCAATATAATCGAATTTTATCCTCTCCGCCCCAAATTATTGGTTTTGTGTCTAATGTAGAAACCATTTTATTATTCCTATTATCTTCAAGTTATTCACAAAGAGTTAATAGTAAGAAATATGAGAAACCAAATGAAATACATTTAATTTTCTTTAGAATCTCTAGGATATGTCAGGAAAATGTATGTAACAAGACTTAAATGTGTTCTATAATTTACACTTATATGATTGCTGCCGAAATCTAAATGTTATTATGAATGGGAAAATAATATAGATATAACTACAATAATATTCTTTTGTCTATATACATGTGGAAGAATTATACAATAAAATAATTTAGTTCAGTAAATTTTCATGTTTATAATACGAACATTTTAAATTTAAAACTTAAAATACCACACATATTCTGTAAATATTTCTTGGATATATCTTACTAAATTTCTGACATACAGAAAACAAAATTAAAATCTCTCCCAAACCCTGAGATTCATCAAGTTGAGGCTTAATCCGGTTTAATTCGCATTAATTGACTGAGGGTACACCAGTGTTACCACCCACGTATGGCTGATATTCGCTTTTTGTTTCACATGAGTGGACTAGAGCAACATAACGTCATACTGAAGAACACAAAGGCAGTCCGCGGTTCCAGAATCGAACCAATAACTTTAGATCGTTACTTCAATACCCTAAAATCTAGTCTACTCTGACCCAAAATTTATAGCTTTGCCGGTGAAAAATATCACACTTCCTTTTTCTTCAAAAATCTTCACATGAATTTTAAAGCCAGTTTAAATATTCTCGCCGACGCCAAATTTTCAATTATCAAATTTGAATCTATTTTTACTCTTTTCTCCTCATTATTTCCAACACTGTAGGGGATTATACGTCACAACTTACTGTTCTCCCACACAGTGCAATTGTTGTAGAACAAATTCCTTTACAGTTCTTCAAGATTCATACGGATTCTCCTACTCAAGTTAATTTCCCGATCGAAATACCCAACAAAACGAGGATATTGTCTTCGTATTACGGTGAAATTTATTTCGCCACTCGACAATTACCACACAACGTAATCGATTACAAATTACGAAACAGCATTGCTTTTTCTGGTCGAATCAAAAGTGAAGTCTTGTAAAAGCATGAACAGTTGTTTTATTTTTCTATATTTGTTGAAAGTGCAAAAGAGGAAGAAGCCTGTAAGCACATCATTCAACGAATTAGAAAGATCGCTTTTCTTGCCCTACGTTTCTAATGTTTAATCTCGATTTATTTTACACCCAATCATTAAATAAAGTTTATAATTTATGCCTGCCAGTTACTCGACAATCATAGTTTGCAATGCCATGTGTACTGGCGAAGTGAAAACGGAGAAGGTCCGATCCCAAAACAACTGGGCCAAACATTTCAGGAGGATCTTCTCAGATACACATTAATTAATTGCAGACGTCCGGAGAGACTGTGTTGGCAAAACCCCGTTGTCTTGTGCACCTGAAGGCATGGGTAGAACTAAAACTAAGGACATATGCAATATATATGCGATTATCCTTGCTATTCTGAAATATTCTTATCGGCCCTTTACAAACGCTTACGCAACTGAATTATGTGTGTATGTAAATATAACTAGAATTTATTCGCTAAATAAATATTCAGGTGAATATGAATAATTTCATTAAGTCTATATGATACTAAAACTAATCATGTGTGAAAACAAACCATTATGTAAAAAAGTATGCTTTGACAATATAGTTTAACACTAAGTTCTTTTGTCTAAAATACATTCGAGTTCATTCCTCGAACTGGAACACTGAAAATGAGAGAATAATTGTTTTTATTCAAACCAATTTGAAGTCATTGATAGTAGATGTAATAGATTGAAATGCGTATATGCTCAAGAACACTGACTTATATTAAAACATAGACACATTGACGTACAAGGCGACACATAAAAACATACATTTAATGATGAATCCCCAGAAATTCGTTTTCAAAACTTAATGCTTCACAGATATATACAAACAATACACGTTAACGATGACTATTTCAGAATAGCAAGTATTATCGCATATATTTTGTATATTGCTTTAGATTTAGTTTTTGTTTTACCTGTATTGCATTCCATTACAAATATGGTAACGAATAGATCCATTCAATTTATTCGTGAATATGGTAACGAATCAGTTCATTCAATCTATTCATAAATCTCGTGCAATTCTTGACATATTGACATACACTAATTTTTAAACAATCGGTAGAGGGTCTGACACCATGCTTTGCAGCAAAGAGTTACGGCCCTTTATGGTTTGAGTTCAAATCCTGCCGAGGTTAACTTTGCCTTTCATCGTTACGGGGTCGATAAAATAAAGTACCAGTAATACAGTGGGATAATTGCTGGCCTTGTGCCAAAAGTAGAAACAACTAATTTATAAACAGCAAACAGGCTTTTATATACATAACTGATGTTCTTCATCTACGCGTACCTCTAAACAAACTAGCATCATCTAGTGTAAAAAATATCGTGTTTTGTTTTGCTCTTTAAGTATATCACTTAAGCATTAGTTTTATCATCTCTCACTGTATAATCCAATGATTTTCTTCACCTTTTAACGCCTCAAGTTCAAACTGATTTTTCTGACTAATCCACACAAACTGTCCAAAATGCTGGTATAATTATGTAGCAATTAAACTACTACACACTAACAAACAAGCAGCCAGACACATAAAACTATTAGATGCGAGACAAAATGAACATAATTAGTACCTTACCAAGAATATAATAATACTTCAGTATCTATTTTTATTCTCTACTAATTGATGCTCTTCTAGCCTTAGATACTAGCAAGTTAATTGGCTGTTTATTGTTTTGAAATTTTATATCTGATATTAGTTTATACTGGTATTTTATTAATGTTAGCAATTATGAATATGACTTATAATTACTTTTTGAAAGCACGGGCAAATGTATTAATTGCATTTGCTTATGAATCGTATTTGACGTAAACAGTGTTAGGTATTTAAATGGTTAACATATATAGGGCACTGATATTATCACTGTGAATATGGGAATGTGAAGTAACATATGTATATAGGAGCACTATGGTCGCAAACCAAAGATAAAGATCTAATATGATTTCTAGTATAGGCACAATGCCAGTAATTTGGGAGGAGAAAGTCGATTAAATTGACCCCAGTACGTTACTGGTGCTTTATTTTATCGATCCCGTTAGGATGAAAGGCAAAGTGAACCTCGGCGGGATTTGTAAAGGGACGTAACTCTATGCATGGTGTCCGACTCTTTATCGATACTGCCAATCGTCATCTAATATGAAAACAATAAAATGACCGTGTTTTCATATATCATATTTGAAAAAACTGATGTTCCACACACACATGCGCACAGGCAGACAGATAGAAGTTTAGTTTTGCATAAATTAATTTACTCCTATATCAATAGCAATGTTTTGAACAGAATATAAGATTTCTAATGCATAATAAAGACGTGTGAATGTAATAGATAAAATGGAAAAGAAATAACGTATTAAAATCTAATTATTAAACAACGATAATTTTTGTAACTAGTTCATGAAAAATTGCAATGTTTTAGATAAGTTTATTACATTCTCGTTATAAAAATTAAATTATTTTCAGCAGAATCCCATAACGCTTCACTTGAAGTTTATTTAATTTCATGTCATATTACTGATGAAATTACACTCAGTAATTGTGACAGTAACAAACATGGATCGCCAGAGAGTCGTTCTGATAAAGAAACACTATTAATTATAGCATTATGTGGATGAATGCTGTGGCAAAGCAGAAAATGCTCACTGAACTTCAGGGTAATTAATAAATGAAAGAATCTCAACGTCCTGTGTTATTATGGATCAATTAATATTTATAATTTAAATTTTATAATAGGAAAACTCTTCTTGGCATCACAAGTTGACAGTGTATCTAGACTGTTACAGTTTACAGCCAGTGCCGCGCAACCAACCGGGTTGATATCGCATGGCTACCGATCACGTTTTCAGACAGACACCTTTGTAGCACAGGCTAAGCCTTACAGTAGGTACAGGCGTTCTGTGATATAGTCTTTGTACAACGTATTCTTAATGTCATCTGAGGAACAGAATATGAGTGCGTAGACGCACAGGATCTTCACTGGGCCTAGGGAGGTTAAGAGACGACGAGCCGTACCACGGAATAGTGGTTAAACTGCATACAACAGTGTTTCTAACCGTAAATATCACACAGTGATGTTTTGTGTCCCTTGGTTTCTCTCCAGTACGGCAACACCTATGTTTATCCTCTTCCGTTCACAGCTGATAATGTCTGTTTTTATGAAGTCAACAACATGATGCAGATCATTGTTTCATCCAGGACACATTGTTCAGATATTACAGCTTGTTACCTTTAAGTAAGATGTTTGCTTGGTGCGAAATTTACAGCTTGCTTGTCAGTTTATTTCCCTTGGCTCCAAGTAACCACTAAATCACCCAGGCTGGAGGATACCCGGCTTGAGTTGGGCGATAGCTGACCCCTGGGATACAGTAATACTTCCCATTGTCTGAAACAGCCAGTTGCGCCCGAAGCTACATCAATCGACTTGGATTTATAATTCTTAACCGTTGCCTCTTGTTTCGGTTCTGATGCTGAAAACTGGGGCACTGGAGTGTCCACTCCAAGGTGCATGTATAGGCAGTGTGTATGGAGATCATACTCTACCCACTCAACAGAATCCCCTTATTGGCCTACGCCATGTGGTCCAAAGGAGAGAAGAGTAATAGATTTGGCATCAATTTGACCGGAAGGAGGACTAAGTCTATCATACAACCGTCTTAGGGGCCCTTTTCAGAATTTAGTTTTTCAACAAGCAGAGTATCCTCCAAAAACCCTCCTTTTCATCAAGCAGGCTTTGTGGTGTTGTCGGTTTAATTACCGCCGACCCAACCAAGGAAAAGTTTGTAATGGGTTACAGTTAACCAGTAAGATCCCAAAGCAGCGTGGCAGTAGTTGTAGTAGCAGGAATAGAAGTAATTTATAACATTACAGTTACAACCTTATATGTGCTAAATATCCGAATGCGTGGGTAGTGGTTTGATATTCAGCGAACAAAACTGGCAGAATCACCAGCATTACCGCTGTAAAAATTACATGATAATGATAATAATGATGAGGATGATGATGATGATGATATATGCTGATGATGACGATGATGATGCTAATGGTGATGATGATGATGATGATGATGATGATGATGCTAATGATGATGATGATGATGATGATGATAAATTTCATACTCGCTTAGAAGGAAAAGAAGAACATTGCACAAATCACGTTGCCCTGAAGTATGAAATTTCAAGAAAATAGCAGATGAAAAGGGTGGAATTGATACCAGTGTTCGTTAGCGCCTTAGGAACGATCACAAAGAACTTTGATGGATTGATAGAAACAAACAAACTAAACCTGAATCTCACAGTGGAAATGTTACATAAACCCTGTTTGCTTGGAGAGGCGAGGGTAATACGAAATACATTAGATACAAACTGAAAAAGAAGGAAACAACGTCATGAAACCTAAGACCACTGGATGTGGTCCGCTATCTTGACTAAACCAGTAATTAAGATCAATCCTGAGGAAGGACATGATAATAATAATAATATTTATTATTATTTATTTCTACTTTGGAATCAAGGCCAGCAATTTGAAAGGAAGGAAGAAAGTCGATTAAACCAATCCAAGTACTTACTGGTATTTTATTTTATCGACCCCTTAAGGATGAAAGGCAAAGCTAACCTCGGCGGAATTTGAAATCCGAACGCAAAGGGTCGTAACTCTATGTCCCAAAACATGTTTTCCGACGCTCTACCGATACAGCCGATCACTGATAATAAGTTAAAAGAAGGCTAGTAGGAAAATAATTGATTTCTTAAAAAAAAGTATTGGGTTAGAGGTTATGCTGGCAGTGAGGAGAATTATGTGATAAATGAGGGAATAAATATGCACAATAATAATAATTGTGTCCGATTTAAGCACAAGGCTTTTGGGGGAGAGGAAAGCCGATATAATCGACCCCAGTGCGTTACTGGTACTTTATTTTATCGACCCTGTAAGGATAAAAGGAAAAGCAAATCTCGACGGGGTTTGAGCTCAGAACGTAATAATAATAATGCTAGTAGAAGTTGTAGTAGTAGTAGTAGTAGTAGTAGCAGTGAAAATAATAATAAAGGCTTCTTATTTAGGCACAAGGCCAGCAATTTGGGGGGGAGGAGAAAGTCGATTAAATTGACCTCAGTGCGTGACTGGTACTTTATTTTATCGACCCCCTTAAGGATGAAAGGCAAAGTTAAACTCGGCGAATTTTGAACTCAGATCATAAAAGGCCGTAACCCTATGCTGCAAAGCATTGCATCCGACCCTCTACCGAAACTGCCAATCCACCACCCTAGTGAAAACAATAATAATAATAATTGTTTCTACTTTAGGCACAAGGCCAGCAATTACCCAGTGCATTACTGGTACTTTGTTTTATCGACCCCGTAAGGTTGAAAGGCAAAGTCAACCTCGGCGGGATTTGAACTCAGATCGTAAAGGGACGTAACTATGCTGGAAAGCATGGCATCCGACCCTCTACCGATACTGCCAATACAAACAATAATAATAATAAGGATTTCATTTATCGGCTACAAAAGCCGATAATAATGTTTTCTACTATAGGCACAAGGCCAGTAATTTGAAGGGGAGGGGAAAGTCGATTAAATCGACCCCAGTGCATTACTCGTGCCTTATTTTATAGACCCCGTAAGAATGAAAGGCTAAGTTAACCTCGGTGGGATTTGAACTCAGACCGTAAATGGCCGTAACTCTATGCTGCAAAGCATGGTGTCCGACTCTCTACCGATACTGCCAATCCACCGCCCTACAAGTGCCGATAATAATAATTGTTTCTTCTTTTGGCACAAGGCCAGCAATTACCCAGAACATTACTGGTACTTTATTTTATCGACCCCGTAAGGATGAAAGGCAAAGTTAACCTCGACGGGATTTGAACTAGGTCCGTAAAAGGATGTAACTGTGCTTCAAAGCATGGCGTCCGACCCTCTACCCATGCTGCCAATCCACATCATCCGGTAATAATAATTGTTCTTCTTTTGGCACAAGGCCAGCAATTAACCAGTGCATTACTGGTACTTTATTTTATCGACCCCGTAAGGATGAAAGGCAAAGTTAACCCCGGCGGGATTTGAACTCAGAATAGCAAGGCCGTAACTCTATGCGTCAAAGCATGGCGTCCGACCCTCTACCGATACTCTCAATCCACCGCTTAATAATAATAATGTCAAGTCATTCTCGAGTGCTATTGATAACATGCAACTCAGTACAACCTGTCACATGATCGGGTCGTTGGCGAATAAACCGGCAACACCACCAAGTTTGCTCTTTGAAGAGGGTGATTTTCGGACATCCTGAGAGATGAAAAACAAAACTTACCATAGAGCAGAGAAACTGAGGAGTTTCAATGGTCAATCAAAAACGGTAGACAGAAATCGTTAGCCTTGATTAGCCAACCATCTACGAGAAAGAACACTTTAATTTAAAAACCAAGACGGATGGGAAACCTTAAACAGCTCTCAACTGCTCAACTGCTACATCCTTGAATTGAATGCAGATGAGCGTCGACTTGGTAGCCAGTTTACGAGTAATGTTCGGGCGAGGATTCGGGACCTTTTTCCGATGTGAAGAATTCCTGAAATAGAAAATACCAACTTGGAAAGAATCACTTTTGCTTTGCTGTTCTGCTACTAATTAAGCAGTTGAAATCGAAACTAGACATTTGTCATGTTCGTGACAGTACTATCAACCACACCTTTGACATATAATGGAACACTTCGCTTTTCTCATTGACGTGCTCTTAAAAATAGATTTAGAAATAAATTATTGTAACTGTAAAATGATGAGTGAATTCAAACATTACAAACCGTCTGAGAATGTGAAATATCATCTGTCAAGTTGAACTCAATCTTCTCAGGTCTGGTTTCAATCAAGAATCAACAATAAACTTGTTTAAATCAAGAAATATAAAGATGAAGTACGTAGGCACATCGAAATTACACACAGTAGTTCAATATAGAGGCGGCGAATTGGCAGAGCCATTATAACGTCGGATAGAATGTTTATGGTATTTGTTCTGGCTCTCTGATCTCTGAGTTCAAATCCTGTCTAGATCAACTTTACCTTTCATACTTTTGAGGTCGATAAAAAAGTACAGACTAGTACTAGGGTCGATTTTTCCTCTCTCTGGAAGACATCTGCTGCACTCAGGCCTTAAGAGGGATGGCTCAACCAGGCTTTAAATGCCTAAGAAACGCCGTATGTCAATACCGTGCCCCTACGAATCTTTCAGGAATTATGGGACCATGCATGCATTTCAACGATGATAATTCATTTGATATATCATTTTTAGAGTGAATAGGAAGGTCAATTTTATCAACCCTAGCACTTGACTAGCACTCTGTTTATTGACCACGAAATGATGAAATTTAAAGTTGACTTCGGATTAGTTTTAAACCCAAAATTTAAAGAGGCGGAACAAATACTGCAAAACAATTGTCCTGCGCTCTAACGATTCTGCTAATCCATAATAATAATATTGGTTTCGAAATTATGCAAATGGCCAACAGTTTTTCAGTAAAGGGAAAATTCGATTATGCCAACTTTACTGGTACCATATTTTATCGAACCCGGAAGGATGTATAGTATGGTTGACCTAGGTGGGTTTTGATACAAGAACGTAGAAAGCTGTAACCAAATACTGCAATGTATTACATCTAAGGGCCTAACAATTCTGCCAAACTACCACTCTTATAATAATAATTGTTTCTACTTTTGGTACAAGGCCAGTAATTATCCCAGTGTATTACTGGTGCTTTATTTATCGACCCCGTAAGGACGAAACACAATGGTTTCGAATTTACGTACAAGGCCAATATTTGTAAGGAAGGAAAGTCAATTATATTGATCCCAGTACTTTAGTAGTACATTATTTTATCGATCTTAGTAACTGTCGTGGATTGATCAGAGTTTGAGCGTGGAACCTAGGAGATCATATGGAATATCTGACGAAGTGGCAGGGAGGTGGTGTGTTGGTAGGGATTTTTGTGACATGTGTTGTCTTAACTGAGCAAGTGTAGATATTCTGATAAGGGAACTGATGATTATGACTGGGTGAAAAATGTTAGGGAATGGGGAGAAGAAGACGAAGTCGATTTAGTGGAATCCAATACTTAACTGGTACATCATTTTTATTGACTTCGGGAAAGATGAACGTTAAAGATGACCTCGATCGGAGTTGAACACAGAACGTAGAAAGCCGGAAAAAGTACATATATTTGTCCGACGCTTAACCAATTCTGCTAATGGCATTTTCTAATTTAGTCACAAGATCTCAAATGTTATTGAAAAGTCGGTTTTTGGTCATGGATACAGTCAACAAGAGTGTTTACTATTCGTCCTCATATAATATATGTAAAATGTGTTTTCTCCAAAAACAACTTTAAAGTCCAGTGAGTTGAGATAGATTTTCGTGAGGCAAATAAAAAATAGTGAAAAATTGCTAGATTGGTTAGTGGTAGATGGATCTGAAATAGGAAAAAAAATTAAATGTACAGGTCTCACCTATCCAGGTTTAGTTGGCCCCCTACTATGATACATCTCGTAGGAGGTTCCTTTGCTGTTTTAGTGATATGAGCTCTGTCTTGTCATGAAAATGAACGTGAAAACGCAAATGGATGTAGAAAGATTTTGAGACCAACTGGAATCTAAGCAACATTTAATTATTTCCGGGGATATATAACTCTGATTACAAAGCTTCATTTTACCTCTCTTTGGTTGCTGGACAACGAACTATTAAATCTTGTTTACCAGTAGACATTGTAATTGTTTTTCAAACTAGATTCTTGCAATGCAGTTTGTATCCGAGTAAAACATTTAATCATTTCACAATTGGTATTAGAATATTAACTTGTAAAAAAAAAAAAAAGAAATTATTGCTCTACATGGCTGAGTACAATAAATGTAACCTGAGTTTTTCGAATATTAATAATAATATTCGATTCGTTTGTAATTATGAAAACATCCTCTTTTTTAAAGCCATGTCATTAGAATGAGCCTCTCATTCTTGCTCTTGTGTTGGCATGTAAACAGAACTGCAGATACTAATGTTTCACCCTTCATCAGAGCAGTTCACTGTTCACCTACCAACTGTCAGAGCTAGTGAAAATAGATGATATTTTCTCAAATATACAGTAACTGATTGGCCTGATTTGCATATTAGCAGACTGGCTGACATGGCTTTAAAAAAGAGGCTGTTTGCATAATTGCAAACGACTCGAATATTATTATTACATAATATTAACTTCTATATTCATTTATTATAAATTAAGGTTTAGAGCTTGTATATCTAGGAATGTATTTAGCGGAGAAAGTTTTTAGAAGACCTTGTATTTAATAATCTAGGAATGTATTTAGCGGAGAAAGTTTTTAGAAGACCTTGTATTTAATAATCTAGGAATGTATTTAGCGGAGAAAGTTTTTAGAAGACCTTGTATATTATAATCTTACATATAAAATTATTCCAGTGTCATAAAATATACTTTTAACGCCTTTCATTTCTTTTCACACCTATTACGAGGTGATAGATATTATTGATCGCAAGAAAAGAATTAATAGATGATAAATGGATACAAAAAATTATACACAAAACAATAACATAATACTGCTTAGTCGACAGTAATTAATAAACATTTATCAACATTCGAAGAGCAATAAAAGCTTTCTAAAGAGAAACGCAATTTTTGATTTAATATTTTTGATTTATAACGAAGGTGAAATGTGTCATAAAAATTGTGTTATCAATAATATATAAAAAAAAATTCGAAGACAAGTGAGGTGAATTATATGTTCAGAAACGTGACCACTCAGGATACGAATACAAATAATATGTACTAATATGAGTAAAAATACAATAAAATATTTCTGTGTGTGTTTATATGTAAATAAATAAATATACCAGAAGGCACGTCGCTTAGTGGTTAGTGTTCTTTATTTCATGTTGCTCCAGCCCACCCAGTTTGACAAAATTTATTGTAATTGTAATTTAAAGGGCCAGCGTTGTCTCACATAGAGTCAGACAGAATCTCACCGAGAAATACGTTGATGGTACACGTGTTTGTGGAATGCTCATCTATTTTCATGGTCATTTCTTGATAAAAAACAAAAAACTAAGACAATCGTCGTCGAAAGTTACGGGGATCCTACAAATATAATAAATATATTCCATCGCATAAAATGTGAAGCACATGAAACCTAGCGAAATCAGTGTACACACACACATATACATATATATATATATATATTATGTTATATTATATCATATCATATTGTATTATATTATCCTTCATCCTTACGGGGTCGATAAAATAAAGTACCAGTAATGCACTGGGTAATTGCTGGCCTTGTGGCTAAGGTAGAAACAATTATATTATATTATATTATATTATATTATATTATATTATATTATATTATATTATATTGTATTTTATTGTATTATATTATATTATATTATATTATATAATTTTATGCTCGCATTTCTTGGTTTAGTTTATTAAGGAGAAAGAAAGAAAAAAAAAATGGAAGAGGAGTATGGGAAAATAGCCTGTTTGCAGTACATTGCTATCAGCGCTGGCCAACTGTTTTAGTCAACAGTAAAATAATATATGTAATATTAATATGTTGCACATTTCCAGACTCCATCCTTAACGAAATGAAAAATAAGAACATACACACTCATATACATACTCATATATACACGCACACACACATGCACACTTACACACACGCAAATATACACACACATACACACGCGTGGACTCATGATTACAATTATTTGTATGCCTGTATGTTTAATCATGTGTTCATATCTTAAGCGGCACGTGTATATAAGATAGGTTTGAACTCTCTCCTCACATACACACATATATATATGTATTCACATATATATTCATCTCTCTCTTCCTCTCTATCTTTGTGCGTATATATATATATATATGCATATGTACATATATATATATATATATGTATATATATATATATATATATATATATATATATATATATATATATATATATATATATATATATATATATATATATATATATATATATATATATATATATATGCATACCTGTCTGTATGAACATATATTTCTGAAAACATACATATCACGTTCGTTTTCTTAAGAGTAAGCAATAACCTATAGCCGACATTCATTTTGTTTTATACTGGAAATTTTGTGAAGAACAAAAGTATTGATTCTTTAATGAACGGCAACTTATTCGGATGGTAGGAACATTTTTTATGTTTGTAGGTATACACCTCCCATATATATATATAAATTACACAATTATATATAAATTACACAATTATCAAAGTTATGTTCAAATCATTTAATTGCTGACAATCGTTTCTTCCAAACTTTCGTTTGGATTCATCGGAGCATTATCAATGTTTGTACATATAATTAACCTTCTATTCAACTGAACAATCACATAGATACATATATATTGATGTTGTGAGCAACAGTTTCGTATTTACAGGGTGTAATGGATGCGACATATATTATACGAGAATTGTACAAAAATTCAAATTCAAATTAAAAGCACAGAGTGGAATACATGGACAGATAATCCAAGAGAATAGTCTAATAGTTAAAGAGGCATTGAGAAAGAATGAGGACATTAGCAGTACATATGCAAGCGTGTAGAAAGTGCACATGCGTTAGTCATATATATGAGAAGGAAATAAGCAAAGGTATTAGTTGTTTATAGTATATACATAACTATAAATAGTATCATTATTATTATTATATATATATATATATATATATATATATATATATATATATATATATAGAGAGAGAGAGAGAGAGTTTTGTAGCTTACTTGAAACATCATTTAATAGGAAACACAAATTTTAATTTTGAAAACCAAGAATATTTGGATCGTTAAATTTGCTAAGGTAAGATTCTTTTGTTACCCTGGCAATTTAACATTCGTCATAACGCATTGTTTTGGTTTTCAAAATTTAAATATATATATATTATGTGTGTGTGTGTGTGTGTGTGTGTGTGTGTGTGTGTGTGTGTGTGTGTGTGTGTGTGTGTGTCCGTGTACTATTGACGGATAAGTGAATCTGTACTCAATACCGAAGTAGTGTTTAAATAGTCTTTATTAAGGCTAAGTAGTAAATCATGATCCTGTGAGAACACAGAGGAAATTTCACAATACCAACAAAATACATAATATAGGGCAGGTGGCAGTCAACTAAATCGACCCCAGTACTTAGATGACTGGTACTATATTCTATCAACATGCAAAGAATGAAAAGTAAAGTCAACTACAGATGTATTTTAACTCAGAAAGAAAAGCACTGTTAATTACGGCAGCACTGGATCTCCGGCAAAAAACGAACCAGAAAATATCGATAATGCATTTCATGTGACGCTTTAACCATTTTGCCACTCTGTGACTCTTTCGTACATGGATAATAATTTGAAAGGAAGAGGAAACGTTGATTAAATCCATCCTAGCGCGTTACTGGAACTTTATCGACCATTAAAGATAAAAAGCAAAGCGGGATTTGAACTCAGAAAGTAACGGGTCGCAACAGTACGCTGCAAAGCATCTTGGCCGATGCTTTACCGGTACTGCCAATCTACTGCCCTTTTCGTATGAAAAATAATTGTTTCTACTTTTGGCACAAGGCCAGCAAATACCCAGTTCATTACTGGTACTTTATTTTATCAACCCTGTAAGGATGAAAGGCAAAGTTAACCTCGGCGGGATTTGAACTCAGATCATAAAGAGCCGTACTCTATGCTGCAAAGCATGGCGTCCGACCCCCTACCATAGTTCTCTATTTGATGAAGTCCGTCTGCCTGTCGATTTTTTCTCGGCGTTCAATTTTCACATACCTATGTTTTGAGTTAACATAAACCTCCTTCTTCCAAACAAGTAACTATACCACTATATGAAGGTCTGTTTGCTTGGTGCAGTAACATCCGCACGAATGTTGCTAAATAAAGAATTTGACATCTACCAAATCATATACCAGCAGAGGAAAACGAAACCCTGTATGAAAAGGGAATAATAATAATAATAGTTGTTTCTACTTTTGGCACAAGGCCAACAATTATTCCAGTGCATTACTGGTACTTTATTTTATCAACCCCGTAAGGATGAAAGGCAAAGTTAACCTCAGTGGGATTTGAACTCAGATCATAAAGGGCTGTAACTCTATGCTGTAAGGCATGGCTTCCGACCCTCTACCGATACTACCAATCCAGCGCCCTTTTCGTATAATAAAACAAAACTCACATAAAAAAAATCACCACTAATATCTGAACGTAACATCTTACAATGCGACCTTGACATATAGTTATAAAATAAATACAAATAATGTAGATAAACAAATAGGTAGAACAATATTGATTTACAATGTTATGTTTTTTGGAAGGAAAAAGTTGTAAGAAACGACGATACAAATCTCAATTGCAACGAGTCAGGTCTCAGCATTTCTTTTTAAAAGAAGATTAAAATACAACTGGGATTATATAACAATGCATCAGTATACAACTACATCGAGTGAAGAAAATACAGAAAAAATATTTGCAAAAAACGTGAGCGTCTGCAGAAAATCATTTGTACACAATACAAATGTATGCACAAGGAGAAGAGTATACATAAATATAATAAAATAATGTCAAAATAAGAGACGAAATCTCTGCTAAAGAAGGATATGGTTACGTTTATAAACTATAAAATAAATACACATGAATAACATAAATACATAATATCTATACTTATATATGTGAGTGTGAGTGTGTGTGTGCCTGTATATATGTATATCTGTGTGTGTTTGTGT
>OZ024742.1:299490029-299492529 GCA_964016885.1 Eledone cirrhosa | reverse complement strand
GAAGGAGTTACACTTGACTGGAAGTAGGTTGTAGAAGTTTATGAGAAAGAGTGAGCAGGACCAAAACCAACCATGAGGTGCACTGGAGTTGAAAAGGGAGATATGGAGTGCGAGATCGAGATAGAAAGAAGAGAGAGATAGAGTTCCATCAACACAAACTGCGAATGGGGCTATCTAATACGAAACCACCGATACGAGAGGTAAGGGTTAAATAGAACCCTATAGAAGGAGCGTGTTGCTAAGTTATCTACACAGTCGAATTCTTGTCTGATGCAGTGTATATATGTAATGCTAGATATACTATACCGGAACGCTTTTCATAATATATATCCTCAGAAATAACCTGGGTCTAAACAACATCACCACCATTATCACCACTATCGTCACCATCACTATCACCACCACCATCATCACCACCATTATCACCACTATCGTCACCATCACTATCACCACCACCATCATCACCACCACCATCATCACCACCATTATCACCACTATCGTCACCATTACCATCATTACCACCATTATCACCACTATCGTCACCATCACTATCACCACCACCATCATCACCACCACCACCACCACTATCGTCACCATCACTATCACGACCACCACCTTACATGTTCTTAAAAAGATTGATTTTCTTCTATGAATGATGATGGTTCTATATTAATAAGAAACGGAATTTCTTGTTATGTTCATAATTCTCTTCTGGCGGCGATTGTGACGAAAGCAAATTGTAAAAAGTTCTGCAATAAACCAGAGCCAATTCCTAAATATGGTTCATAAGGTAGTCCCATCTGGTTTCTATAACATCCCCGAAACGGCATATTCATGGTGAAAAGATGTGAATGGAATCCACACCACAACATTTTATCAAACATTTTATTGAGTAGAAATTCATTGATAAACAAATTAAACATATACACATCCATACGCATTGCTCACAGAAAAACGCACACACAGACATAGATACAGATATACATGTATATGTACGGATGTGTGTGTGTTTGTGTGTGTGTACAAATATATATATATATATAATATTATTCAGAATATTAATAAATGAAGACATTCACATAATCAAAATATATGTTTTATTATATATATTTCGAAGGTACTGTGTTGTTTTTTCAGTATGTCCTGGTCAGATAAAATACATGAATTGATGTATGACACCTCAACGGTCTTGATGGTTCAATTCCAGTATTGGCAGTGATTTATTACAACAAATCTCAACATTTATATACCACAAATAATAACATGATAAACTTAAATTTAAAGAAGAAGAGGACGTGGAGTGAGAAAGGGATATAAGAAAGGGTTGAATATGAGGTGATGCAAAAAAAATAAATAAATACATACATACATAAATATTTAAATGAGTAAATAGTTGTATTAGGGAAGAAATAAATAAAAGGAAAAAAGGAAGAAAGAGAGAAATAAGAAATAATGACAAAAAAGAAAGAAATGAGTGAGGTAGGTAGAAAAACCGTTGTTTTCTACCCCCCCCCCCCTCTGGCAGTATCGGTAGAGAGTCGGACGCCATGCTTTCCAGCATAGTTACGTCCCTTTACGGTCTGAGTTCAAATCCCGTCGAGGTTAACTTTGCCTTTCATCCTTACGGGGTCGATAAAATAAAGTACCAATAATGCACTGGGTTATTGCTGGCCTTGCACCAAAAGTAGAAACAATTATTATAAATGTTCGGTAAACCCATACGTACATATATATATATATATATATATATATATGTGCATGTATGTATATACATACTACTGTACGTCTGTATACATATATGTATGTACGTATACATACTTATATTTAAGTATCAGCCGTAATAAGAGTGAGAAATGAAATTTCATTTTTTCCATTTATCGCTTTTGGTACACCCGGCCGACTAACTCACTCGATATGCAAATTAGGCTGCTCAGCCGTTAATGTGCATAAGGAAAGTATATACTTTCAAACGTTCAATCAACTGACAGGAAGGTTTACGGTGCTGATGACAGCTAATAAGCAAGAAACTAGTTCATCGTTCCTTTGTCAGTGTTGAACAAAATGGCAACGATGGTTTCCGAACACTGTACGGCTAATAATTCGGGCTGTTTGTTTACAAACAAACCGAGCATTATAATAAATGTTCGGTAAACCCATACGTACATATATATATATATATATATATATATATATATGTGTGCATGTATGTATGTATATACATACTACTGTACGTCTGTATACATATGTGTATGTACGTATACATACTTACATTTAAATATCAGCTGTACTAAGAGTGAGAAATGAAATTTCATTTCTTCCATATAAAGTTATATCTGTATAAATACACATTGGAAAACCGGGACTGCACCAACATATATATACGCATATCTAATATGTTATCATGGAAACCTCCGAAAAATTAAGAATCTCTCTACTATATATATATGCATATATATATATATATATATATATATATATATATATATATATATATATATAT
>OZ024742.1:299427529-299487529 GCA_964016885.1 Eledone cirrhosa | reverse complement strand
AAGCAAAGAATCGCTGCTTTCACCCTTAACGGGATCTTCTGACCGTTAAGGGTGAAAGCAGCGATTCTTTGCTTAAACTTTAATCTGTTATTTTAATAAATATATATATATAATATATATATATACATATATTATATATATAAAATATATATAATATAAATGATTATAGTGGGATATTCCACTATTATCTTTGGTAAGCTGAGAGAAGTTCTATGCACACTAAAAAGCTCAGTTCATCAGGAGTTTAAAACAGATGAATAACTCATCGACAGTCAAAGTTCTTGTTGTTGAAGACAGTTCAAGTAGCAGAGTGTTAATATTCAATATGACAAAAGTCCAAGGTTAACATCTCAAATTCGTTCTTTAATTTCTACGTTCTTTTCAATGCACTTACAATAGTAACGTCCCACTGATTTAGAAACAAAAAGAGAAGGACAGATAAAAATAAAGCAGTCCATGCTGCATAGTTTTACTCGATTGGGATCGTTAATCCTGTGTGGTGGTATGTCCTTGTGGAAGGTTTAAACAATAACAATTGCAATTTAATATAACTATATCATATATCATTAAACGCAGAAACTGTCTACAGGTTGATTTCTCATCCGAGACGGAAATAGTTTATAAAACCATTAGTGTGATTGAGCCATACTAGTAGTTACATAGGCAGAAAAGCAATAAGGCAGAAAAGCAATATCTGATAATGAGAATAGAAAACATGAATTTCAGATAATAATGTTTCCCAGTACGAATGCATTTCTCTCATTTTCCCAGATATAAAAACCACACACCCCAAATTAATATCGGATATCTTGCTTTGACCTGGCAATCTCTCAGAAAGGAATATGTCATTTACTTTTACAGTACATTAACATTATTTGCAATAAGCTTTTAAACTGTTTCCAGGGAAGATATCGACTGTCAGAGAGGAAACTGTGCAATATTTTATATGACAAATGTGCATTTATACAAATAGTTTTGAATGAAATATAAAGCCTAGAATCATATCTTGATGGCCTGCAATATATCATATAGATTGCTGTTATCCGGATGTAAGATTTTATGTCCATTGTTGACGAGATCATAAAATATTTATTACACTATAATGACTAGTGGGAAAAGAATATAAAATTGTTTAATTCTACATTTTCAGGCAAGTTTTTGTACTTTATACTTACAACAGCGTAATGAAATTACATAAACATATTTCCGAGATAATAGATTAGGATATCGATCTTGAAAAGTTCAGATGATATAATTTATTTTAAACATTTTTACCTTGGATATTTAGAGAATATTTTTCGAACATATATATCGACAGTCGATCGACTTTCGTCAAGTAGGAACGAGGAAAGAATGTTTCTATTGGTCTTTTTAATTGCTAATACTCTCTATCGGTCGCAACTCCAGGTAGAAGGAGGAAACGTAAATCGAACTCACAACTTCCCGATTGTGAATCCAATTCACTAACCACTCAGGCAGTTCCTTCACACACACACACACATATATATATAAGTGTGTGTGTCTGTGTGTGTGTATGTGTGTGTGTGTGTGTGTATGTGTGTGTGTGTGTGTATGTGTGTGTATGTGTGCTTGAGTGTGTATGTGCGCGCGCGTATGTGTGTGTGTATCACTATTTGTTTGTTTTATGGGTTAGTGTGATAGATACTCAAAATATGAATAACGTTAAGGACTCATACACAGTAAAGTAAATATTTCAGTCAATAAAATGTCATTCATAGGGAATATTAACTTCAAGGAATCGCTTTAAATAGCCAGTAACAAAAGTTCAAGACAAGCAGACACAATTATTGACAGTATCGGTACAGCATAGTTACGTCCCTTTACGATCTGAGTTCAAATCCCGCCGAGGTTGACTTTGCCTTTCATCCTTACGGGGTCGATAAAATAAAGTACCAGTAATGCACTGGGTAATTGCTGGCCTTGTGCCTAAAGTAGAAACAATTATGGATATATATATATATATATATATATATATATATATATATATATATATATGGTGTGGGATGGTTAAAGCGTCCGTATGCGCTAGGCCGTTTGAATACTCGATGCTTTTACAGAGCAGAGTATAATATCACATATGAAACGGAGAATCAGAGGTACGTCGAATAACATTTATTAGACATATTACAATCGTTTATCTGGCGACCAGCTCGAGGCACGATCGATGCAATGATCGAACCTGACTCTGAAATCGCAAGGTCCTCAGATACGTCTCGATTCTTCAAAGCGGAGTTTCCAAATGTCCAGTTACTCCCTCGGCCTTCATATATATATATATATATATATGCATATATATATATACATATATATATATATGCATACACACGCTCACCTATATATATATATATATATATATATATATATATATATATATATATATATGCATACACGCATACATAGAAGATCTTTCCATCGATTTTTAGCTATTCGATGGATTGACGGTCCAAGTGAAGTAATGTATAAGTGTTTGTATGCTCGACAGACTTGTGTATCCTTAAAGTATTCGATACAGTTTCTGCTTGCTACGTACCACCTTCATTCACAAGGACTAGGCCAACATATACATAAACAATAATCTCTCTCTCTCTCAACCCGTTTACATATATATATATAATATATATATATATATATATATATATATATATATATATATATATATATATATATATATCAGAAAATCCAGTGATCCGAAAAGATATCGAAATGGAAGTTTAAGTAGAGTCCATGTAAAAATCCATTTCCATGTTGAAAATCCAATATATATATATATATTGTTGTTCGTCTCTCAAAATATCTGTTTCAATCCCATTTTGATGACATTACACACACTTTTATATCATAAAAAAATATTTTGAAACCCTTATTCTCAATTTGAACTGATAAGTCTTCATTGAATTACAAATGCTGCAGTAAATTGTCCCCCAAATTATTTTATTGAGCATAAAGGAATAAAATGTATGTCATACGTGAGTTACTTGAATACAATACATTATTGCAAGGTATTTTGTTCGACATTTTACACAATATAACATTGAACATCATCGAAACCATTTTAATGATGATATATAGAAAATGCTATATTACATTCGGGAAAGAATTAAAAAGAATTTCGTGTGACATTTCAATAACGGAATTGATTACTGGAAGAATTTCCATAATATTCAATGATATATGTTTTCAAATACTTTGCTGCGGAGTAATGTCTACCAACTTTTTAATCGAGTAAAATATATAAATATTTTAGAGATTCTATGTTATATTGTAATTTTGTTTACTGGCTTCAGTTATTGGGCTGCTGCGGTCATTCTGAGGCACAACCTTCAATGGCTTAGTTGAATATATCTACCCGGCTATTTGTATAATGGTATTTGTTTTATAGAACACCGAAGTAAGAAAACCTATGTTGATTTAATCTGGTTTACACCCAGGACTACAGCACCGAATTGGCAGTCTCTAAAACGTTGGATAGAATGCTTTGCGCTAATTGTTTTCGCTCTCTGTTCTTTGAGTTCAAATACTACCGGGTCCAGCTTTGCCTTTCATCCATTTGGGGTCGATAAAAAAGTACCAATCTAATACTGGGGTCAATTCGTCTTCTATATCACTTTATCACTTCAATTTTCTCACTCTTTATCCTTTCTAGAAGGATTCTGCAGTATTTAAACCTAGAAAGGAAATGGGCTCCGCCAAGTTTTAACATGCTTTAGAGTTGCTGTATGTAAATTTGTCACGCATACGAACACACCAGGAGTTATGGGTGCTTACGAATTGTCGGGTTTGTTAAAACATCGGGTATTTGTTGGTATTTATTCAGTTTTCTTGCGCTCCACTAAGATCAATTATATCTTTCACTCTTTCAAGGTTGTTAATCACCAATCTCTTCTTCTTCTTCTTCTTATTATTATTCTTCCTTCTTCTTCTTCTTCTTCTTCTTCTTAAAAGAAAGTTAATCACTCCATATGAAATATATTTAAGTTAGCGTTAATATAGTTAATATATTTAATGCAGCCAACATGAATAAATGATTAGAAATAATTACACGATTATGAAAATAAAACGATATTTCAATGTCTAATATTATTTTAAACATATTAGCATATGTGAGAGATAGCCTTGACCATACTTTGTTTTTATTAAGTACCAGTGAGTCCCTGGCGAGATTGTAATAAGAGAATTATTAAGATGTACAATGTATTTTAGTAAGACTGGAAAATGACTATATTAATAAATAAATCAAAGATAAATGATTTCAAAACGTCATCCACAAGAAAAAAAAACGACAGCCACTGATAGCATTGTTAATGTAGTGAGTACAGATCTGCCAACCTCTAAAAACCCAAACGGGGAATACCATGTAAATTAGTGTCCCAGATTTTACATAATGGAAGCTATACCCAAAGTGGGTGGGAGATCTTCACGTCTGACGGGGAGAGTTGACACGTCTGTGTCAACAAAATCTAATACGAAAGACGTGATCGAATTAGCTAAATATTTGCCCTTCCTTTTACAATAATTGTTTCTACTTTAGGCACAAGGCCAGCAATTAACCAGTGCATTACTGGTACTTTATTTTATCGACCCTGTAAGGATTAAAGGCAAAGTTAACCTCGGCGGGATTTGAACTCAGATCGTAAAGGGACGTAACTATGCTGGAAAGCATGGCGTCCGACCCTCTACTGATACTGCCAATCCACCGCCCTTCCTTTTACAATAATGACAGATGTAATGAAAGTAAATTCATCAATCTATCTACGCTACAATTTAAACTGAACAAGAAGCATAACACCCAGACGTGTGTAAATCTAGCAGCCACTATACTTTACTTCTGTTACAGGTTAGATTAGTTTGGTTGTGATCTCAGAGCTTTAATGAACGATGATATAATAGATATGTAATCTGTTACATCATCAAATTGCTCATCTGTGTACCGCTTAATTGATTTAACCTACAGTGCTATATTACCTATTAGATTTACTAGAGTGAGTGCATGGTCATGGTTAACAGTTTTGCTAGAAATAATAGCCAAATCTTCCTCAAATCAAACTCTAACGACATATGAGTTTATGTAGTCATATACAGCTTTTGGACTGTGCAGGCAATAATTTCGCTTAGCACACAAAACATTTCGAGCTCGATTTCAACTGAAATATGAAAATCAATTTTTCACCCATCTAATAGTTTGGGTCATTCAGTTACGTTTCTTTAAGTTCTGGTTTCAGATCTCACCGAGCTCAACGTTGCGTTCTCTCCATTCATAATCAATAAAGTAAAGTACCCGTAATGTAGTGCTTCAGTATAATCGATTTTCTCCTCTACCTAAAAATATTATAGGCCTTGTGACTAAATTAGACACTATTGTAACTCGTCTTACCAGACTGATCCCTTCACTCCTTTATTTATTCTAAACACTATATATATATATATATATATATATATATATATATATATATATATATAAGTTCTATTTAAATTGTTGGGATACAACAAGCAAATATTTTTATAACTGATATAAAGCACTCAACAAATTATTGGAGTAAAAATACGATATACTAACAAATGGAAACTATATTTATAAAACCATATTTATTTCATTATACTAACAAAAGGAAACTATATTTATAAAACCATATTTATTTCATTATACATATTTCAAGGACACCAAGTCAAATTATGGTGTGCTTTCTTCAGATAGAATATAATATAGAGCAGTTTTATAAATAAATATTGACATACTCTTAAAGAATGCAACCATTACAGTAGTGGTTGCATTCTTGTGCGGGTATGTCAATATTTATTTATAAAACTGCTCTATATTATATTTTATCTGATGAAAGCACACCATAATTTGACTTGGTGTCCTTGAAATATGTATAATGAAATAAATATGGTTTTATAAATATAGTTTCCTTTTGTTAGTATAATGAAATAAATATGGTTTTATAAATATAGTTTCCATTTGTTAGTATATCGTATTTTTACTCCAATTATTTGTTGAGTGCTTTATATCAGTTATAAAAGTATTTGCTTGTTGTATCCCAACAATTTAAATAGAACTTTTACATATATATATATACTCATATAAATGCAAAATCTTCAAATTTCTAAAAAGAAAAAAAATTGCTTTTATCTTATCCGAATTAGTAATGACATTAGAAAGAAAAAGGTCTGCACAATAGAACAGCTTGCATTCAAACGTATGCCTAGATTTTGGGGAGCTTGTAGAATGCATCAGACGCTGTCAGGCAACCAGGGTGTGAAGTGCTCTACAACTTATTCCTCATATTTTAGTTTTGCTAGATACTGCCAACATGAATTTCTAGTTCCTGAATACCACCATAACTGGTGATGAGACTCTAATGTTTCTGTACAATCCTGTAGCAAAGATCATTCATCATAGTGGAAGCAACCAACGTCACCGGGGCTCAAAAGAGTCCGTCAAATGTGTGTAGCAAAATCTACTTCATTTAACTACCCAGGAGTTCTGTATCGACCTCGAAAGGATGAAAGGTGAATTTGGTCTAGGTAGGATTTGAAGTCAAAGCGCAGAGAGCTGGAACCAATAGCAACAGTCTAAATATTCTGCCACGTCAGTGCCAATATATTAAATGTAGTATTATTTAAAGATTTTGTAAAGACTCATCTGCAGGACTTGGTGATATTTTGCTACCGATATTACAAATACGAAAATATATTAAGATAATATTAAGGGCGAAACGAAGAAATTGATGTTGAGTTGAAAACAGCAACAAACAACAAAAACAATAGTATATATTGTGCTTGTGTGCGTTTATCTCTCTCTCTCTTTCTCTCTCTCTCTCTCTCTCTATATATATATATATATACATATATATATATATATATATGTGAGAGTGAGATAGAGAGAGAGAGAGAGAGAGAGAGAGAGAGAGTTTCTATATATATGTATGTTTCTATATATATATATATATATATGCGTGTGTGTGTGTGTGTGTGTGTGTGTGTGTGCGTTTGTAAGTTAGACAATGAGAAAACAAAGAAGAATGATAGATATTTATCTTTTGTTGTGAAAGATGGCAGTGGATATGACATGTCATTTGAGGCCGATGGATAGGGCTTGAATTTGAGGACCGGCAACATAGTCTGCATTTTCCCGCTTAGCCGAAACAATCGGAATACTTCTGAGGATGTTTAGTTCAATGGCTAGAGCAGGCAGCCGGTATCTGAAAGATATGGTCCCGTTCACAGAGGTATTTTCCCTTTCTAAACTAATATTTATAACAACCGACTGTTTTTAGGTTTATGTCTGCGACTGAATTTCTATGAACTTCATAACTCCTTAGCGCTTCGAAAGTTTGATGCTTCACATACGACACACACACACACACATACACACCCACACACACACATAAACACACGCACGCACACATACACACACATACACACACACTTCCTCACCCTCCACAATCGCCCCCCCCATATACATATATATATACACACAAACACACATACACACACACAGACACACGCACGCACACACACACATACATACACACCCACACACCCACACACAGATACACACACACACACACTTACTCACCCTCCACAATCGCCCCCCATATACATATACGTATATATATACACACAGACACACACACACACGCACACACACACACACATACACACACACACACACACACACACGCATATATATGTTCCGGCCATCAAAGTTTCCTCATATGGAAATAAGTACTAGTTTGAGTGGGTAGGTATGTGTGTATCAATTTTGTTTGCCTAATTCACCGAGTACACTCCTTTAAAATCGTAGGTTAGCTTAACGCATGAATGATTTTGTTAATCTAACGATTCCTTATGCATAAACATCAGTGCTATTGAAATTTATTGTTACAACAAAGTCTATAGAATTCTATTTTGGCTTGTTACTCACATCTCATATTCACAAACCCAATTAATAAGTTCTTTTAAGATTTCTCCAATTATTCTTTTATTCCTTTACAGGTTTCAGTCATTAGACTGCGGCCAAGCTGGAGCACCACCTTGATTCAGTCGATCATATCGACCCCAGTACATTTTGTTTCAAATCTGGTACTTATTTTTATCGATCGATTTTTTGTCGAACGCTAATCTATCACACACGCACCCCCAGGCATATATATATTTACAACTTCCTTTAGACCGAGCTGATGATCCGAATAAATTGAAACAATTGTTCTCGGTATGGTGAACTACTGTTGTGGAACTACTTCTACCAAACTGGTCCCATAGATTGAGTGCTCTACTACTACGGATATAACCCTTCAGTGTTCTACTATCATATATATATATATATATATATATATATACACGGCGGGATTCTGTAGTTTCCGCCAACAAAAGAGATTCATCAACCCAAGCTATATTAGAAGACATTTTCCCAGATGCTGTGCTGCGAGACTGAACATAAATTCACATATTTATGAAATGAGCTCTTGAATCACATAACCATGTTTGTGCTTATTAATACAAATATACAGGGACATGGTCGTCACGTTTGAGAAAGGATCTCCGCCATGGTCTCTACATGGCAAGCCCTCACCATCACGTCCACGGAGCGCAGGTGGAATGTGTCGCCCAGTCATGCGTGTAAAGTTTGCTCCATCACCGTCTTTCGTCTTTTCCTTCCTACTTTATAAGCTTTTGGTTATTCAGAAATAAAGTTTGCCAATCTCTAATAGAAAAATAATATATACATATATATACACCCTCGGAACTCTTTTCCTGCCCACTTTTCTCCTGATGAAGGGCTTACGCCCGAAACGTCGTCCCCCATCCCCCACTCTCAAGCGTGAAACTAATATTAACATTTTGTACTGCCTCTTCGCTTCCACGTTGTTGGTTTTTTTGTTTACTGTTTCAACTGTATCATATTCAATTCAATTCAATATATTTGGCAGAAATTAAAACATAGATGCTTCAGATGCCATGTAAGGAGGGCAGGGGGAAACGTTTACACAGTCCGAAACACAGTGGTCCAACACCAGTCCAATTTCGCCTTGAATTGTTGCGTGGTTGACGCATTGACTACTACTTCGGGAAGCCGATTCCAGTGTCCAGAGATGCGGATCGAGAAAGCAGCTTTCCGTCTATTTAGGCGAAAGCGGCGGTGAAACAGCTTTTTGTCATGTCCACGTAGACCCCTTTCAAGTGCCGGAGTGAATAGGAGATCTTGAGGGAGATCGTAATGGCCATTGCAGAGATTGTAAGCCAATATATATATATATATATATATATTTATTAAAATAACAGATTAAAGTTTAAGCAAAGAATCGCTGCTTTCACCCTTAACGGGATCTTCTGAAACTAACAAAGTCAATCTGTAAACGCAGAACTGGATATTTCAAAAAACGTTGCAACCGGAGGTCCTGTCATCTGTTATTTTAATAAATATTTGCTCTACGGTTCTTATATATTTGATATATATTTATCCTTATCGAGCCCTCTTTGGATTTTAGTCTTTAAATTTATTATTATTACTATATATATATATAGCACGAAATTAAATATAGAAATGGCATTTACAGCACTAGAACTGTTTCATTCGTATGGAATCATCTGGGATTTCCTGGTGATTTCATACGAAGGAAACAGTTCTAGTCCTGTAGAAGCCATTTCTATATTAATTTTTGTTGTTTCCACTCTACTAATGTATTGAATACCGTATTTACTGTGGTTACCCACGATTTAACTCAGGGTCTCTCTCTCTGTATATATATATATATATATATATATATATATATATATACACACATTATGTGTATGTGTTTGGGAAATTAGAAATGTAGTCGTCCAATTGTAAGTGATTAAGTGAATATAACAAAGGCAAAGCATCATAATAATAAAGATAATGAAGTAAATAGCCCTCGTAACGGAAACACGTGGACAGAGGCGCCTGCAAGGAGAATAGAACGACGTCGGGTGAGTGTTTTATGCAATAAACTAAGTGGTCATTGACTAACAATTGACGTCTTCTAGAAGACTTTAAGCATTTAGTTATGCGTCAATTCCTCGCCAGCGCCTCTGTACAATTCTATCCGCTTCAGGGGTATGTTATTCAATTTTCTCTACTATAGCGAAAGATTATTATTATAATCGGTGGATTGGCAGTATCGGTAGAGGGTTGGACGCCATGCTTTGCAGCACGGCCCTTTACGATCTGAGTTCAAATCCTGACTTTGCCTTTTATCTTTACAGGGTCGATAAAATAAAGTACCAGTAATGACTGCGTTAATTAGTACCAGTACCAGTAATGACTGGTCAAATAGTAGAAACAATTATTATATTCTTTTACGAACGGACAACTATATTTTAAATTCCAATCTTTCCCGGTTATTCATATATGTATAAATACATAGAAATATATATATCAAGTAAATAATATTTTGCTTTTATACAAATCTTACTGCTTCTAACGTCTATAACCTCCGCTTACTCAGATACTCATTATTCCAAGGCCATCAATATGATTAATTAACCCTTTCATTAACATATTTCTAACTTAACTAAGCATGATATACAGTACACAACCATACAGCTGAATAGATTCAAAACTATGCTATGTCAACTGCTTTACAACCGATGCAGGATATGGGACACAATATATTGACTCTTTTACCAATAGTCTGAAATATTATTTATTTTATACATACATAAGTATGTATATATAATTATATGCGCCTTACAAATCGGTATAGCGACACATTTCTCCATCCCTCTTAAATTTTGAAAATCATGAAACTTGTGAAACCATTAAAGTGATTAATTGTTGTAAATAAACCTTCTAAAAGTTTCCAATTGCATTTTCAACTTTTTCCTACCCCAGCTAGATCGAATGTGGCTGTCGAAACGGCCGAAGCTCAGCCGTCGGTGTCCTGACTCTTTTCTTATTACCCACTTTACTATACTACCCTAAATAGCGAGTACTCTGGTCTGATGCGTTATGGTCCACCTAGTATCTTACCACACTTTTTTTGTTATATATATAAATAAACATATATATATATATATATATATATATATATATTACGTATATAACCCTACCTATCAACCAAATAAAATAAGTGACAAGCAAACTAATCCACAAAATACTTAATATCTAACCAACAAAAACCTAACACTTTTAAGCCAAGATTGTACATGTATTCATTTCAACGTGTAGCCTTTTTCTACTTAAATGTGTTTTCTCATGTAAGCTTTGCTGAAGTATCATTATATTATTGCTGGAAATCTGATTTTCTTTTTCAGTTTTATTGGCTTCTCTGCACAAAAAAAAAAAAAAATTCTTTATAATTAATATACACACGCGTAGACCCCCCCCCTCACGCTACACTCATATAAATACATGTGTGTATATATGTATGGAGAAAGAGAGAGATAGAATCATAAGTAGATATGTGTATATAAATGTGTGTATACATATATGCATGTGTGTATATACACACACACACATATATATATATATATATATATACATAAATATATATCTATATACATATGTATGTATATACATATATATATATATATATATATATATATATATATATATATATATATATATATATATATACATATGTATGTATATACATATATATATATATATATATATATATATATATATATATACATATGTATGTATATACATATATATATATATATATATATATATATATATATATATATATATATACATATGTATGTATATACATATATATATATATATATAAAATATTAAACAAATAATGAATAAACAATTCCTTATATTAAACAAAAAAAGTTCATTATTTAACGATCGTTTCTAGGATATATATGTGTTAGAATTGGTATGCATATTCAACAGATCTATGTACAAAATTATACAAAATTATACAAATTATCAAGATTAAATATACATACCAAACACATATATACGCCGTCTTCAGAAATAATGAAGTATATTTATTGATAATAACAACAATTCAAAATTTCAGTTCAAAATTGACCAATGAAAACACAAAGGGTTAAATGCAGTTAATATATCCTAGAAACGATCGTTAAATAATGAACTTTTTTTGTTTAATATAAGGAATTGTTTATTCATTATTTGTTTAATATTTTATCTTGACTCTGTATACCGTTTATCTTTCACCGAAAGTGGTTTTTCATTACATCTCTTCTTTCCATGATATCCGGAATACATTGAGTTCTTCATACGGATTGGACACTACCGTAAACTCTTGGTAGATTTATCTACATATATATATATATATATATATATATATATATATATATATATATATATATATATATATATATATATATATATATATATATATATATATATATAGAGAGAGAGAGAGAGAGAGAGATGAGATTCTACAGGACTAGAACTGTTTCATTCTTTAGAAATCATATATATATATATAATTGGTGATGGATGATTAAAGCGTCCGTATGTGGTAGGCCTATGAGCTCTCGATGCTCTCATAGAGCATAGTATGATATTACACAGAACAAAAGAGAATCAGTGCTGTGACGAATGGAATTTATTGGACATATTACAATCGTTTCTCTGGCGACCAGTTCGAGGCACGATCGATGTGATGATCGAACCTGACTCTGAAAATCGCAAGATCCTCAGATGCGTCTTGATTCTACGAAGCAGATTTTCCTATGTCCTTTTAAATCGATATCCTTCGCCTGTCGGCTTAGTTCTTGTTGTTGTCGATATTTCTAGCCACTCATGGTTGTCCACTATTTGATTCTTTTCATTCTCCACCTGTCAATCAAATTCGTTTCTTAGGTCGGAATTACTACTCTAGTAGGTAAGGAGTTATATGTTTGAACAGCTGACGGCCCTTCGACATATTCACTGTCTTTAGGCGCCCTCGTCTACATCAATCACGTACACACCCGCAACTGTATTGTATGCGACGATCACCGAAAATAATGCTTGGAGGGAATTTTTAAAACAAATTAGAAAAGTACTAGAAAAATATTTAGCATCACGTTTCAAGAACACAGCCTCAGAATACCTTGGTTGGCGGTGGGGGTTGTGAAGGTCCAGTGAGTGCTGGAATAAGGAGGCAGTGGGGGTCGGGTAGAGATAATATAATAGTATATTAAATATCAAGTGATACATATATATGAATATAGTAAAATAAAAAATATATAATATCTATTTATACATAGTATATATTATATTATTTAGATATACTTTGTCACAAACTCACACATACATTCATTCATATGCACCCCACATATGTCAGAATAATAATAGGGCAATTGCGGTGCAATATACAATTTATATAAAATGGTCAGCAGCTGATATCTTGGAACCACATATGTCATCGTAGTAGGGCACAAAACAACAAATATACAGCAAATAAGAAAAAAGAACATTAATTATAACAGGATATCCGGTGTAATCATGCTGCTGCACTATGGCGTCTGTTTGACCGTAGGTTTCGAGAATGCTGGAATGGCTAAATAGGATTTCATACAGTAATATCTACGACGCCGAACAACATCTATTTTCCTTGACTGAAATAATTAACAGCTATGAAAATTTCTTTTACTATGTCATTCTCTCTCTCATCCAACCTCTCTCTCTCCCTCGCTCTCACGTTCTTTCTTTCTTTCTCTCTCTCCCTTTTTCGTTCTTTCTCTCTATTTTTTCAGTATATTTCATGCCCGCTCTCATTCTCTCTCCCCCAACCACCCTTTCTCCCTCACTCTCTCTTTCTTTCTTTCTCTCTCTTTCTCTCCCATTTCCGGTCTTTCTCCCTCACTCTATTTCGTTCTCTCTCTCTCTTTCTCATTCCATTTCATGCTATCTCCCTTTTTCTCTCTCTCCATCTCTCCCCCCTCTCTCTGTCACTCCCTTTTATCCTCTCTCTCTCTCTCTCTCTGTCTCTCTCTCTCTCCATATCTACCCCACTCTCCTTCCTCCCTCTATCTCTGATGTGCGTGTGTGTTGGATCTTCATAGGTTTCAACGATCAGCGTTCCAATTGTTCGAACAACGGAAAAGGATGCTCGCGAAATTAACGTGTCGAATTCCCTAACTATTAAGCCATGCGACCTTTCTTCTCCCCTTCGCCCTCTCTCTCCTACACACATTCGTCTCCCGCTTTCTCACTACAACCCTAATATTGTGTATATGGCAGCTTCGCTTTCCTTCTCTTTATTCGTAGCTTCTTGTCTTTTATTCTTCCTCTCGTTATTTAACTTTCTAGAAGAATTTCTTTGTTTATTTGTTTGTTTATGACTGTCTTTCTTCTTCTTCTTCTTCTTCTTCTTCTTCTTCTTCTTCTTCTTCTTCTTCTTCTTCTTCTCCCCCCCCCCTCCTCCTCTATGAATACCCATGCTAAATATAAGCATATAACTATCTCTGTATACCCCCTGTCTCTCTTTTCTCTCTCTCCCTCTCTCTCTCTATATATATATATATGTATATATATACATATATATATACACATACGTGTATGTGTGTGTTTGTGTGTGTGTGTGTGTGTGGGGGGGGGGTATATATTTTCACTACAATGCTGATATACTTTAACAAGTTCGATTGGTTTGAATCTGATGAACCATTGAATCATTGAAAACTTTCTCAACTATTATATGTAAGATTTTCTGCTTGAAACTAAACACAATTTGCGATCGAGAAGGTTAGATAAACACTTTACCTCCTTAATTGTGTTTGGTGACCTTTTCATCTTTTCAGAAATTAACATTCTATTATTATTATTATTATTGTCATCATTATTAATAGTTATATTACCATTGTGTGCCATCACTTCATTTCAGAGCACAAACTTTGCTATATGCAGTATTGCTTTTGTTGTTGTTACTTCTATTGTGTCGAGAGTATTCTTCGTAAGATATGTACAGTGTCTCGTAATGCTATATGCTGCATATGTTTGTAAGTTCTGGGGATTTGGTTATGTATCTGACTGTGTGTGTTTTATTCATAATTTCCAGAGAATGATGATATTTAAACGGAAAATTTTCCCAAATGAACATTAAACCGCTACCCGCAGCCCCAGATATTAAGGACGTATCGGAGGGTCCTTGCTGTTCCCAGTAGGCATGAATGTTTAAGTGTTCTAAAAAAGGGAGTGGGCTAATGTTCTTTAACCAGCCTTGGAAACACTTCGAGACAGTACCCAGTGATCCTATGGCGATTGAGATGACCTTGATCTCATAACAGTCCCAAATCTTTTTCAGTTCCCACTTTGATCTTGATACCGGTTAATTTTATCCTCCTTTTCTTGCACTCTTGCGGCAAAACGGCAAGCTACATCTATAATCAAGCAAGAACTTTTTTCTTTGTCAAAAACCACCAAGTCAGGCCTATTGTGTTTTAATTCTTTATCTGTTTGTATCCTGAAATCCCACAAAGCCTTCACCCGATCATTTTCTATAATGATTCTGGCTTATGCACATGCCACATCTCAGAGTGGGGTAAATCATTCAGTCTGCATAAAAGCCTGTGGATCACTTTTCCTATAATAACATACCTCAACCTTTATAACGAGTCTCAGATCTTACCAAGCGGGTTAGTTTCTTCATTGTCAATATGATTCATCCATTTCATCACAAGTCTAAGAATTGGGAAAACGGATTGATAATAGTTATTACTTTTCTGTGGTTCTGAAACAAACACACATATTACATTTTGCTCCAAAGGCAGGTCCCAATTCATTAATAATATAACCTGTATTGCGTTTCCGAAAACAGCCATGCTTTAATTCCTGTATTTCATTGAGGCCTAACCTAGCAATGAATGTCTCATTCCACATTTGTCTCCCAATCTTCACCACTATGAGACCGTAGGGAAAATTCACGTGCAAACACTGTCAGCAGCAGCAACACCAGCAGCAGCAGCAGCAACACCAGCAGCAGCAGCAGCAGTGACAGTAACAGTCAGCAAGAAAACTGTCATGAGGGATGCAACAACAGGAAAAAGAACAACGGCAACAACAAATCCAACAATAACAATATCAGACTATCTGTAACATGAATAACAACCACACCAGCACCAACACCACGAACAGCAACAATACCACAAACAGCAACAACACCAGTAATTTCAAATACAGAGACATTCCTGCCTTGTATTAGTTGTAGTAAACAACTAACAAGGCAGCTAGCTAGCCAGCTAGCTAGCCAGCCAACACAACGGCCTGTCAAACAGACAGTCAGTGAGCTAGCCACGTAACCAACCAGTGAACCATTTAGTCATCAGCTACTCAGCCAACCACTCAAGTTCAAAGTCGTTTAATTAGCCAGCCATCGAACAAGCCCGCCAGACTCTCAGCCAGACAACAAGACTTTTCGTTGGAACTGCGCAAAACCTGGAAAGAATAACAAATGACGAAGATATGGTAAGGGAAGCCAGGTTCATAATTAGAAATTAAACGGGCGCAAAGACACACTCCAGACCCTAGAAGCAATTGAGGAAACAAGCTCTTCCCTGATACGTGTAAGGAAATATGCACCAATTCGTAGATAGTTGAATGCGTCACCGAACCAAACATCAAAAAGGGCAATTGGCTGCGTGCGGCAGAGGAAAACGCACGTTACACGGAGTAAAATATTTGCAACAATAGAGGTGTGATTTGCCACCATGGAAGATGCGAAATTATATCTCCCCATCAATTTGAGAAGCGAGTAGAAGATTCTCGTAGCGTCTTACTGCGGCCTAAGATTGGCGAATGTCAGGGGAAAACAATTGCAGCCTGAAATACACTTCCAGTGACCGCCGCCGCAGATATCGTGAATCGAACTATCATCCACGTCTGTAAGATGTGATAGGAGAACTGATCCGGAATGTGGATGGAGCTCCTCATCCAAAGTAACCAACAATACCTGGACCCCATTCACTTGTAGCAACACAACACAGTTAAAGGACTTCTGTTAAGACTATCCGGAGAGGGAAAAAAGTCAAGTACTGCCACCGCCTAACCACAGCGGCCAACAACATCAGCCTATCCAACAGACGTTCATTCAATTTCCGTCTACTCCATTTCACACATATTGCCTGTTTCAACCTGAGTTTATGGAAAATTCAATGCCAAGTACGGTATTGACCCCTGGATATAGTTATTGCGAAGCAGACTTCTTAACCACTCAGTTATGCCGGCGTCCATTTCTTATGCTAGTATAAGCCAAACCCTCTAAATCATTTCTAACTCGTTTATAAATGCAATGTTTGAAATGATGTTGATGAAATATTAATATTCAAATTTCGTTACTTCCCTGCAAGCATTAATGTTTAATTTTAGAATGACAATTCCAAATTTCTAATATCCATAGACAAACAATTGCAATTTCCAAATATCCATTATCATTCAAAATGCATTTGGGATATTGATAATAATGAAAGGATATTAAGGTGTATTAATTTCTTCATGACCTGTTCCTTAAAGCAAATAGAGAGAGAGAGAGAGGAGTGGGGGTATGAAAGCCAATGACCATAATACGAAACCATTGCGAAAAACGCTTTTAATATTGTAAACTGATGCAAAATCTGAAACGAAATAAAACATTGTGTTACAGCCTCATAAAAATACATTAACAGCAGCAACAACATTAAAAAAATATATATTTAAAAAAGTTGAAATAAGAAGCGAAAAAATGCAAGTTTTTTTAACTGCCACTACATAATGATCTTGCTTGCAATGAGGATTTAATCAAAAGGCTCAAGGTTATCTTCAATAAAACACGACGTTAAGCTTTCAGATAGATTCGCTACATGAACAATGTTAAAAATTTCAGGAGAATTGATATCTTTAAATTAAAAAAAAAAAAACTATATTGATTGTTATCGATTGAACTAGTATGGCATTATCTCTTGAACAAACGGAAATTATTGAACTTGTTTAAACTATTGTTATAACTGAATGATTCGAAAATAGCTTTAATTATACAAACAAGGAAAAATAATAGGGATATTATTCTCAAAATATTTCTTTTTATCACAATTTGATCTTAGACCTGTGTGTAACACGGTTTTGGTAATCAGTTAAATTCATTATCAAGGACTTTGGGGAAAGTAAATACACGAGAACATCAACTCCCACTCCATTCCATAACGATCTTGATGGATTCTATCTTCTAAGATTAGTGCTCCCATTCATGAAGATAGGGAAAGGCTTTAGTCTAGTGGTTAGGGTCTTGGAATCACTATCATGAGATCATGGTTTCGATTCTTAGTCAGGGCGGCGCGTTGTTTTCTTGGGGAAGTCGTTTCATTTCAATCTGCTTCTCACGATACGACTGAGGATTTCAATCATTAAAACATATAAGAGTGTCAAATGTGAATTTGACCTCGGTCGGATTTGAACCTAAACTCTACAAGATCGTAGATTGTATTTGTTTCACTCACATACCGAATTCTGCAAATCCACAGATCTTATGTATAAAATAACGTTCGAACTTATACGAAAGAGAAAGTAATTAATCTGAAAAAAAGAAATATTAGAATTATGTTTCAATATACTGAACGCGCATTTGTTAGTGAGCAGCATCCTTTTGTCGGGAATTATGCCTATGCCACAATCTATATTTTATGATTTCCCTTATTCACAAGTCTGTCATACGACGCATGGTGTCATCAAACGCTGACTACTTAATGATATTAAAGTAGATTTCGTTCAATTATGATTCAGTTTAGGATTTGTGTCATGTCCTATTATAATATATATATATATATAGTGTCCAAAGAAATGTATACGCACTTCAACAACACTCTAATATGTGTATAGATTTTTTGGAAAACCCCTCTCTTTCTCTCTCTTCTATATATATACAGACACATACACAAAAAAAAAAAATATATATATATATATAAACATTCCTTTTTCTGAGGGGTCTCTTGATAAACCGTATCAACCTCACCGCGGTGATGCACTTTTAAAGTGCAGAAATCGGTGCACACGGACGGATCGGCGAAACTAGTCGGGACTTTGAAGAAAAAAAGGTATATTTTTGTCTATTATTTCCTCACATTTTGTAATTTGATATATATATATATATATACATGCATATACATATACATAAGCATATACATACATACTTATATATATATATAAAATCCAAAACCCCATCATCTCAATCTATCTTATTTTTCATTCTTTCTTCTGATGAAGGACTAGAGTCCGAAACGTTAAGACCTTTTTCTTGCTAGATCAAGCGTTAACCTAATATATCCCTTCCATATACTGTACCGATTGTGTTGTTATTTCTGTTTACCCTTTTACATACATATATATATATATCTTAAAATGTTATCAAAGATTAATTAGTATTTCTTTTCGCATTCCTTAACATTTCTATTTAACTTACCTTTCTTTGTTTCTTTCGTGTTTCCTTTTTTTTCAGATAGTTATGAAATATTATCTATCACAATTAAAGTAATTATAGATATGTTTTAGTTTTATTTTCATTTCACTGCTATATCTCGATCACTTTTCTTTATAGCTAACTTTTAATCCCACTTAAAAGCATATATTTGTCACTTCGAATTTCGAACACAATGATGTCATCCTTCCCGTATGTGACACGATACAATACCATCGTTACTTTTATTTGTGGATGAATGAGGTCAGTAAACTAGGATGCTACCCGGTTTAGCACCACCACTAGGGTATTGCTTGCTTTTTGCAGAGTTCATTCTGTTGCACGTCTTACTATGATGTGAGGAGAAAATTGTCTCTTAACTTTCCGCTTCCAACTGTATGTTTCCGTACTTACAGCTATTGTAGGAAAGTTTAAGAGCGGAAGATTAGTTCCAGGACCAGCCATTTCCCCAGCCAAGCCGAACTTCCTACAACTCATTAGTCATGGCTCTCTTTTTATTTCTATAATCACTTTATCTCTTAACATCCTGGAATAATTTAGCATACACATATCTAAAAACAGATTAATTACAAGGATTATAGTATATTTACTAGCGAATATATTTTTCTGAAAATGTTCAGTGTTAGGGCAAAGACTTCAAATTTCAATGTGATGTCTTATACCTTTCCATGTCTTCCAAATATGGAAATATGGTTCATCGAGTACAAGTTGCTTCCAGTAAAATCAAGGCAAAGAAACCAAATAAATAAAAAACTATAAATATGCGTCACATCATTTGAATTTGGGCCATAATAAACAAACCACACCACTTAGTACTTTCTAAGGCATAAATGTTTCATCTTCTCTCTCTCTAACCCATTTATGCTATTTAAGGCTACATGATCTTTGCGCTGATAAGTAATCATTCTGTCTACGTAGAATGAACCTCTCCCACAATTGTGTTTCATCAATAACAGCTTACAATTACTCAGGATCAAAGACATTCTCTTCCATTCCTCTACTTCATCTTCTGTCACCACCGTACTCCAAACATCTTCAAACAACAGGTGTGACTATTTCCCTTCCTGCATTATCTCACTCCACCTTTATTTTTTTAAAATTATGCCCTGTTTTCACCAATGTATTCTCTTTCTCTCCGCAGAAACTGATCCATTGCATTATCGCTGTTCCATATAACTACGAAATCTTATTATTATTGAGAGTTACGGCCCATTATTTTCCGAGTTCAAATCCCACCGAGGTTAAGTTTGCCTTTCATCCTTACGGGGTCGATAAAATAAAGCACCAGTAATGCACTGGGGTCGATTTAATCGACTTTCCCCATCCCCTCAAATTGCTGGCCTTGTGCATAAATAGAAACAATTACTGAGAAAGTCCCCAAATTTCCTAAATTATCTTAGGCTTGATTTATGTCTAAGCCTCTACAGTAGGACCATAATTGGAGTACATATAACGTATCTCCAACCTTACTGCTACATCACTCACAAACATGTATAATTTATCACTAATAAGTCTATTTGACTGACTGCTGAAGAGTCATTTACTAACAAGATGGTCTCATGGCACACAAACTCACGCCTTCCTGTCTTCTACTGCTACAACACGAACCTTTGGCTTATTTAATCTATTGAATTTCATACTCTTCAGCTAATACCCATCCTATTTGTATTTCTATCTGTTTCTCTGACGCCTCTATTATGTGTCACATCTCAGGAGATCAACTTTGTTCATTAATTTCATTTTAGTAGTGCCCATATTTTTCCATTGATTGACTGGTGTTCAAACTAGGCATCAAGTGCACCGACCTCCTCAACTTGATTGAAAATATATTTATAGTTTGAATCCCATTGTGAAATGTCAAATAATTAAAGTTTATTTGAGTTTCAAAGGAGAAAATAACTGAATGTTTTTTGTTTGTTTGTTTTAAGCCAGTGTCTAGCCTAACTGTCTCTGATGGTAAATTTCAAATTGATACAAAGATAATTATATCAGGTCTAACTTAATTCTTTCTTGGTGTTGTTTTTAGAGATCTTATGAAGTAAGTAAACAAAAAAAAAAAAATCAATAATATGAGAAGTACAAATGGCTGAAGAGAAACGGATACCGTGACAATTTTGAGAGTTCCTCTGTCAGTTGAGACGATGGTCATCCAGTCGTTCGATCAACTGAACACCCAGCTTGTAAACTAACGCGTAAGTGGGTGATTGTTCTAAAGGCAGGTATACACTTAACGTTATTATTATGTGGGATTAGGGTTACACATTAAGTGACAAAGTGGTCTTTGATTAATTTTATTTCTGCGTACATTGACAAGGCTATAGCTGTTGGGGTACTTTTCCCCACGAATTCTGTATGCACCCTAAGTGTTTGACTTCTGGTGGATAATACATGACAGTTAAATAGGCCTCCTAAATCTGTTTATTGAAGTCCCGGGACCATTTCAGTTGATGCTGGTCACTGAGCACCATAAGTCAGATGTGTCCTGTTGTGGAAGACCTCCAGTTCCAAATTGTTGGGAATGTTTAAACCTTTAGCTGACAGTATTAGAATAAAATAGCTTAACACAAGCTGGCGATGCCCCTAATATGAATCTAATTAAAATTTAACCAGTAACATGTTTCTTATGTTTAATTTATCATTTTGATTTACTTATTTAATTTTTGTCGTATTTCAAATTTCGTCATCATCTTAATTCATCATTATCATCGTCGTCATCAAATTCTCATCAACAAGAACAACGATAACAACTATTCCTGAGTGAAGCGAGTGCGTGCATACAGTTACATATAATAATTTTATGGTCACATGCTAAACGCTGTTCAGAGCATGTCGTTTTCTGGAGAGGGCTTCAGTTGTCATGCGTATCAAAGCGAAATCTGTCTGTTATTCTATTACGTTCCTTTAGGTAGTGAATTCACATCCCACCTAGCTACCATATATTTTCTTTAGTCCGGGATTAGTAAACTTAGTACCAGTAATATTTACAGGCTGATTCATTCGATTCCACTATTTCTTTCACAAATAGGTATACTTCTGAGAAATGCTTTTAAAAAAAAATCAATATTTTTATAAACAGAAAAGAAGTTGGCAGACACATGAATACTGGACCAAAATGTATTTCAGTATGAAGAGTTGTTCCTCTACATTATTTATTCAAATTTCAACGAAGCTATATTTTTTTTTATTGATTACTTTTCGATAACAGTAATATATTAGGAATGATGCAATGTATATTATATCCACCCACAAAATATTATGCCTTGTGTGAGAAATATATATTTTATGTTCGGTGTCCAAGAATGGCAGCAGTTGATTGAGTGAAAAAAAAGGATGTATAACCTTTTCTGGGGAGAAGAAAATAAATCAATTCAATTAAGTCCAGATTAAAAAATGCAGCTTTAATTGTTTCCTGTTGCAGAAAATGACTTAGTTGTTTTAACGAAGTTACCGTGGACTGCTGGTGTAGTTGATGCGCAGATAATAGGGGCTGTGGAAGTATTTCTGAATAATTGAGGGGCCAAATTTGGACAATTTAGTTTGAGTGATTAGTGTAGTTCTTTGTACACCAAAATGGTAAGAAACCTCCGATATGCGATAAACATTAAATGTACTTAAATTGTAGCGCATATCCAAATAGATGTATGTTTTGGTAGTCATGGTAAACATCGCAGAATGATATATAAATATGTATACCCTCTTCCTGCTATATCACGCGTCAACCTAATATATCCCATCCATATACTGTAACGATTATGTTGTTATTTCTGTTTACCTTTTACACACACACACATATATATATGGGTTTATATTTGGTGGTTTACCACTGGGTAGAATTGGTCATTCTGCAATGAGAAAAGCACTCGACGCTATGCAACTCATCGATCTTCAATGTTGAATCATGCTGGTGGTGCGGGAACGACGGAGTAAATGTATTATAATATATATATATATATATATATATATATATAGCAGTGGTTACACAACAGTTAGTTCACCATACCGAGAACAATTGTTTCACCTTAGCGGATCCGATTACGAGCTGAGGATCCGCTAAGGTGAAACAATTGTTCTCGGTATGGTGAACTAACTGTTGTGTAACCACTTCTACCTAACTCGTCCCATGGACTGAGTGCTCTACCACTACGGATATTACCTCCCAGTGTTCTACCACTATATATATATATATATATATATATATATATATATATATATATACATACATACATTCATTTATTATGGCTATTGGTTAGCTTTGTTACTCTAAAGTTTTACCTGTGCACTCACAGGATCACCAGTCCTGTCTGGTGAGTACGGAGATGAGACGCCAGAGTAACACGGCTTAGCCATAATAAATGAATATTTAAACTCTATTTCGGTATTGAGTTTTCATTCTTACGTTCGCCAATAATTAAATTACTCTCAGTTCTTAAATAATCGACCCCACCTCTGCTTATTAATTTGGTCAGATCTCCCCTCCCCCCCCCCCCCGGTTTTTATTCCACACTCCGCTTATTAAATTTTGCTAATCTATCTCTGGCAAAATTTTATTGTAATATTTATTGGGCAGTCCATTGGGCCCCACACACTAAAGCCAACACAGGATCTTCTACGCCAGTGGTGAGTTACCTCTTGCCTTTGGAAAAAGTTTCGCCAGCATTCAAATTGTAAACCATTTGCTGAAACCGTCACTTAAATCCCATACTTACAAAAGAAAGACATGTTTAATCTTCAATTTAATATAAGTTGCTTATCTATATACTTATAAAAATAAGATATTGTTCTCTGTACAGATTAAGATTCACAAGTTCTTGTGCACTTTTAATTCGACTGATGCTAAAAGTTTCTTAACTGTTCTATTTACCCACTTGGCTTACGAGAAACATAAGCCGAATCTTCAAAGTTTACATTATTGTTTTTAAAAAATGAAGCACACACTGATCAATACAGTTGATGATATACAGAAAAAAATGTGATAATCATAGCTGGAACACTTTTGGTTATATGTTGGACTGACTTAGGCCAAATGACAACAGCAACGGAATCTGTATTTTTCTGTTAAGGGAAATATTCAAGAGAGAGTGAGCTACTTAGTTAAATAAATAAAACGACAGATAGAATTTATTTAAGAGATAGATTACCAATGAGTATATATCATGAACATATACTATAAAAAAGGAAATGTCTTTTGAAATTCATATACGCTTTTTCCAGATAATTCATTATAAATTTATATAAAACTTCAATATTTATTGCGGGATGAAACAAAAAGCAGCTGAAGCAAACAGATGGAAACTTGCTTTTGTGACTTAGTCTTTGGAATTACATCCTGTCCAAAGCAATTAAAGTCTAACTCTATTTTCATAATAAAAAAGAGTTAGTGGACTGCTAAATAGGTTAGGGTGAATAACGGTCTCTTAATTTTGCATTCTGCTTTTATGGAGAGTTTGTCAAGGCAAATCCCATTTTCGCCTTAGTAAATCTGACAGTTTTATAGAAATTTCTATTCAGAAATGTCTGTTATATTTTCTTCATTTCAGAGAAAGATTGTTTAAAATATATGGTGTCCGGAAACTAATATACAAACACTAAACACATCTCAACATTGTATCCTCAGTTGTTATCATTAATAGCTAAGAGAACGAACATATATTTTAGCTCAGTCGGTTCCAAAGACGCGTGTTCCAGTTGATTGATCACCGGAACAGTCTGTGCTTGTTAAATTAATGTACAAATGGTTTTAGAATTCAACAAACACATGTAACCTTTACGTAGATTCTATGGAAATTCAACTTGACATAATGTGTGAACTGAAGCAACGTGAGATAAAGTGTCTTGCTCAAGTAATTTTTTGAATATGGGAATGAATTAATATGGGCATGTATATATGTGGATACTCTTTGCGTGTGAGTGTATGAGTGTGTGTGTTTGTGTGTGTGTGTGTGTGTGTGTGTGTGTGTGCCATAAGCACATATGTGATCGTGTGAACATGTTCCTTCTAGAAAATTCAAATTGAAACTTTTTGGAATATTTTACTAATCGACATTTCATCTCTCATCAACTGAAATTGAATAATTGTTTCTACTTTTGACACAAGGCCAACAATTACCCCAGTACTTTATTTTATCGATCCCGTAAGGATGAAAGGCAAAGTTAAGCTCGGCGAGATTTGAACTCAGAACGTAAAGGGCCATAACTCTGTCTGACGCTGTACCGATACTGCCAATTTACCGCCTGACTGGGATTAAATAATTGTTTCTACTTTAGGCACAAGGCCAGCAAATTACCCAGTGCATTACTGGTACTTTATTTTATCGACCCCGTAAGGATGAAAGGCAAAGTCAACCTCGGCGGGATTTGAACTCAGATCGTAAAGGGACGTAACTATGCTGGAAAGCATGGCGTCCGACCTTCTACCGATACTGCCAATCCACTGCCCTGGAATTAAATAATGTGAGAGAGCTTGTTTTATTCATTACTGGAATATTTCGACATTTTCAGTTTATTATAGAAAACTGTAGATATATAGCCCAGTGTATTTAAGATAAGTAAACATGAACATCTACAACTTCCATCCAAGTAATGGTTATTCCACATTAGTTCACCATCGAATTCTTATTTCTCAACAATTTCAGCCGAAGCGTTCATGGCTACTATGCATCTAATGCACGTGTCCAATAAAACTATACCTGGCCTGCTGTGATTGCACATGATTCTTTTGCTTTTTATTGAAACGCTCCACTAGATTTCCTTATTTATAAAGTTATGGATACATTATTGTGCTATTTTGCTTAAAGTATAACCACTAAGATAATCCTTCTTGTGGATGCGGGTGGAAACTTTATTAATAGCAAAATACAAGCCCAAATGTTGCACACAAATACAGGCCCTAGGTGATGAAGTAAGAACACTTATTGACTGCTGAAAGTAACTTGGTGTTAAAGGTTAACAACTATAAACCCACAACACCATTCACATGAAATTTATCTCCTACTACATTAACTCAGCCATAAAAAACACCTAAGCTCAACATCATGGAGAAGCGGGGAAGAGGAAAAGCTAGAAAAGTTAATGAATTTAAGAACGATACCATTGTATACTTATCTTAAAAGACGAATAAGAGAATAAGAAAGTATGAAAAACCTGCTCCATATTATGTGATATATATATACGTATATGTATATATAAATATGTATATATATATATATATATATATATATATATGTGTGTGTGTGTTTGTGTGCATGTGTGTGTGTGTTAATTTCTCCCTCCGCCTATCGAGATATTCTCACTTGCTACGAAAGAAATAGTCCTTTTTTCTGAGGGGTCTCTTGATAAGCCGTACCAACTTCACAGCGATGATGTATTTTTATAGTGCAGAAAATGTTGCACACAGATCGGCAAAATTGTAGTTGGGACTTTGAAAAGAAAATAGGTATATTTTGTCTATTATTTCCGTACATTTTGTAATTTGATATACATATATATATATATATATAAGAGGGTGTTAAAGTTTGCTTGAAGCATTGTGAAATGTGTAAAATACGTAGTTAAGAAAGCCACAACAATGCAGAGAGAAATCTCGAGGTAGGAAGTGAAAGATAGATAGGAAAAACAGGTGAAAGTGAAAATTGAGAGAGACAAAGATGAAAACAAAACAAAGGTAGAAGGGTTACCGTAGTGGAGATTTAATCCCAATATTTCGGACTCACGCCCATCAACGGGGGAAAGTTCCAAAAGGGGGGGAACAGGCCAAGCGGAGAAAGTTGTGATGTCGTTAAGACACGGCATTCCTGTCTTAACGACATCACAACTTTCTCCGCTTGGCCTGTTCCCCCCCCCCCTTTTGGAACTTTCCCCCGTTGATGGGCGTGAGTCCGAAATATTGGGATTAAATCTCCACTACGGTAACCCTTCTACCTTTGTTTTGTTTTCATCTTTGTCTCTCTCAATTTACACTTTCACCTGTTTTTCCTATCTATCTTTCACTTCCTACCTCGAGATTTCCCTCTGCATTGTTGTGGCTTTCTTAACTACGTATTTTATATATATATATATATATATATATATATAATAAAGCAAGAAATATATATAAATAATCGCCACTCATTGTTTCACCGACACGTATCACACATTTGAGAAATTCTGAGTAGAGAATGTTCTACAATTTTTTTTACTGTACGAACAACGCACGCGTTTGTGTGTGGTTAAATCTTGACTCAATGTAAAACGGAAAGGCAAATATTTTAAGAAATTTAGTTTTATTCTGTAAATAAACACTTCAACTATTTACTTTGGTTCTTTACATTTTGTATTGTAACATACAGTGTTTCTATTTGACTTTAAAGATACTGTATATAGATAGAGCTTTACAACATACATTGAAACAAATTATACTATTCACACTATTTCTTAATTTTCTCTCATTTTTGCTTTTGTTACTTCTTTTATATTACAGACTTACTTTCCTCTTTATACTCCCCTTAAATAGATGTACTACTAGCATTGTATTTGTAGTATACCGAAACAAATATTTTAGATCTATCCCTACACATTTGTTTCATCAGTGAAAAAGAAGTTTATTTTTACCTTCGGAAGAAAATGCTTTCAAAGATATTTGATATAGATGTTATATATTTAAAACCTTTTGAAGATTTCATTCTATTAAATTAATATGTGCATTCGTACTGCTGCTGAATCAGCCATTTATCCATCTATCTTTCTGTCTGTCTGTCTGTCTATCTGGCTGTCTTATCTATCTATCTATCTATCTATCTATCTATCTATCTACCTATCTATCTAACCACCCACTCACTCTTCAGAAGATACTTAGCAAAATATCCACTTACTTTGTTGAAATATCATAGTTGTATAATAAGAAAGCGACTAAATAAACATTTATATATATTCTATTATAAATATTGAATTCTTCCATACTTTTGGACTACTAAGATCACCAGATATGATTGATAATACTAATGGTCCCTGACTTAGCCACAATGTCAACAATTTCCAGTGGAATTTGTTACTGGTATTTCATTTTAATCATCCCGTAAGGATGAATGACAAAGCTAGCCTCGGTGGAATATGAACTCAAAACACAAAGGGGTGTAACTATATGCTGCAAACATGCTGTTTGAAATTCTACCGATATTGCCAATTCATTCTGATGATAATGATTTTTTTATTTCGTTCACCGGTTACCCGACACAAATTTGAATGATGAAAACGTCTATAACGATGAATATTTGATATTCTATAAAGCAAGAATGTCTTATCATCGATTATCGGGGATTAAATCTTTCTTGTATCTAGAGACGAGTTGGAGGAATGAATAACAACTGTAAAGATTTGTTGTCGCCATGTGTTATGGTGAATATTAAGGAAGAACACAAAATATACAGCTTAGTTGACGCCTTTCTTATCAAATAAGCTGTTTTTGGCAAAAGGTTTCAGAATTCGTCTTATCAACTAATCTTTGGGAGAGTCGTTAAGGTTTCGGATTATGCATTCATTACCATATTTCTAATGTCAATCATACCTATCACCTTTAACTCATTTTGAAAATTATCAAGAATTTTAGGGATTTAATAATATAACAAAATGTCCCATTATTAAGTTTGTGTTTGGAACATAACATATGTTCCTGGAGGTATTTTTTTAGATAAATATAAATATTTTGAAAATATAAACCTGTATCACACAGTCAGGGGCGATTCCAGAGTGCTTGGTATCAAAAGGCTTAAAAAGCCTGGGTATTAGTTCCAGCCACTGCACTCAGAGTTCAAATTGCGCTGAGCTCAACTTTGCTTTCCTGGATCGATAGAGTACTAATCCATGGACAGTGGTTTGGTAGAATTGTTAAAATATATAACGGAATACTTTGTGGCCTATGATCTGGCTCCCTGCGATCTGTGCTCAAATACTGCTATTTTCAGTCAGGAGTTGCGACTGACAAATAGCAACAGTGATAGAAAAACTTGTTTCCTTGGTCTGATCTCACGATCGTCTAAGCAAATATACAGTCACTCGTAAAATACTTCAGATCTTATTTTACAACTAATCGTTGAGGATGGTGGTTTAATGTACGGACAGATGCTTAATTTCTATAATATTTCTGAAGTCATGTGGTTTAATGGATGAAGTGTTCGTCTCACGATCTTGAGGTCTAAGTTTGATTCATGACGGCACGTTGAATTCTTGTGTAAGGTAGTATATGCCCCGTTGCTCTAGTGCTCTCAGCTGGAAAATATGTCTGCCTATGATTCAAAGGGCCAGGCTTTTATACTGAATAGCCTTGAGAAGTGCGTTAAAGGCACACGTGACTGTGGAATGCTCAACAGTTTACAAACTAATTTCACGTGCAGATTGTTCCGTTGATAAAGTTAACTGGAGTAAATATTGTCATAGACAATGGCGATCTAACGCGCGCGCGCACACACACACACACATAGACACATACACGCACATACACGTACATATATACCACACGGAATATTTGATCAGGAATGAAGTTTCTGAGAGTGTCAATGAATGGAATAGTATTAATAGAAAAAATATCGAGCAGCGTTCATTTATTGAATCAACAAAGTTCCATTCTTATATTGGCAGAATATATGAAGGAAATCAATCATTTCAAATCGAAATATCGATTTCTGAATTCCCATCTTTACAATTATATTAATTAGTAACAGAAATCTGAGCTTAATTTATTATCTTTGTTTTTAGTTATACATATTGCCGCGTATAATCAAATATATGTAGCTCAACCAACTAAAACACACACACACACACACACATATATATATATATATATGATATATTTATATATATATATTGTTATACTTTGGGAGGGTCATGTTGCCAATAAGAAACACACGCACCAGTTGCTTTCACTTCAATTTATTATAATAAATTTATAAATTTTGGAATTTATAAATTTCCGGTTGGTTAGTTGGTTCCACAACCAGATGGTTGTTTATATATTGTCAAAGTTCTTTCGTCACACATTCTGTAACCTCTTCAGTGACTGGGGATTCTTTACTTTGTATTTGTGCCACTCCTTTGTTCTGTCCTACGCCATTTTGTTTCTGTGTGTGTGTTGTGTGCTCAGTCTGCGCATGCGCCACATCCGGGTGTCTGTGTGTGTTTATATTTGTTTATTTATTTGTTTATTTACATGTTATAGGTTGGTTGTTTGTTCTATGTGCGTGTGTGTTTTCATTTTGTCCTTAATTGTAAGTTGTGATGTTGCTGTTCCACTCATATTTTCTATTTAATTTTCGTTGTAATTCTTTTATGTTTATTGCCTCTGTGATTTGTCTAAACATTGCGTCTTTTCTGTGTGTAGATTCTATTTTTATTTCTATGTTCTCTAATTTACCCTTATGTTCTATTTTAGCATGTTGGTAGAGTACAGATGATTCTTTACTATCTTGAAGGTCTCGCCAGTGTTCATTTATCCGTTCCCCTACACTACGAGCTGTCTCACCTATGTACACTATATTTTTGTCTCTACATTGTCCTTCAGTACAACTTATGCTATATACTACATTTCTAGTTTTACAGTTAATATGGGGGCTTAATTTACAGGTTATACATTTCTAATCTATACAGGGGGTCTTTGAAAAGGGTATGTCTTGCTAATAAGTGTTTTTACGGAGGTATCTGGTCTTTCTACTATCTTAATATTGAGTTTATGTTTATCTAGGGCCCTTCTAAATTTGTAAGCTAATTCACCTCTAGGGGTTGTATCGATGAACATTACACTTTGGTATTTATTGCTATCATACCATGAGTTTATTCTATTAGCCTTATTCCTAGTTCTTTCTATTCTATTCCAAAATTTGCTCCTATACAAGGGGCAGGTCCCATTTGTGTCATTATTTACCATTTTTTCCCATTTGGTTCTGGCTCCTCTATACACTCTGATTTTATTTCTCTGATTGTAACCAGAGAACTGCATACGGTGGATGAAGTGGTGTATGTGTCTCTCTAGTTCTTCGGGGTTGCACATGCGGGACACGTTTCTCATCACCCGTACCAAATCCGCAATCAGTATGTTGATTTTGGTTTGGTCCGAAACAGCTGAGTTTCGGTGGATCAGATATTTGGAAGTCATGGGTTTGGCATAATGGGAATGGAGGATTTGTTTTTTGTTATTAATGGTATCTAACCAGAGCTCTGTGTCTAGTACAGGTAGTCGATGGTTGGGGTGTTTGCTTGGGTAGTCTATAGTAACTCTAATACTCTGGTGGATGGAGTTAGCTATTTGCTGGATGCTTTCCATTGTGTTTTTCTCTAATTCCTGACTGTTCTCTAGTGGGGGTGTTTTAACTACGATGTTTATATCATCAACGTAGCGGGAGTACATTATCAGGGTTAAGGGGTCTTCTAATTGTTCTTTAAGTTTAAGTTTAAGTCTACTGTCCCACCATACCATGAATAAGTTAGCTATGTCGCCTGCAATGCTAACACCAATGGCTGCTCTTTCCTCTTGGGCATATGTTTTTCCATTAAATTTGAACATATGTTCCTTAAGGGTTAATTTTATGCTGGCCCCCACCGCATGTGCAATCATTTTCTTCAGTTCATCGTGGTTTTCAGGTGTCCGTATGGCTCTGGTCCACCCGTTCCATCTATCTGTATGCGTTTTCTTGGCCATTGAGGTGATGGTAGGTGGTCTGCCTCTTGCTGGTCTTGTAGGGCACAGGTTGCTAAGGTCTTATGTGTCTAGGTAATTATTACTATAGGCAACCCCGAAGAACTAGAGAGACACATACACCACTTCATCCACCGTATGCAGTTCTCTGGTTACAATCAGAGAGATAAAATCAGAGTGTATAGAGGAGCCAGAACCAAATGGGAAAAAATGGTAAATAATGACACAAATGGGACCTGCCCCTTGTATAGGAGCAAATTTTGGAATAGAATAGAAAGAACTAGGAATAAGGCTAATAGAATAAACTCATGGTATGATAGCAATAAATACCAAAGTGTAATGTTCATCGATACAACCTCTAGAGGTGAATTAGCTTACAAATTTAGAAGGGCCCTAGATAAACATAAACTCAATATTAAGATAGTAGAAAGACCAGATACCTCCGCAAAAACACTTATTAGCAAGACATACCCTTTTCAAAGACCCCCTGTATAGATTAGAAATGTATAACCTGTAAATTAAGCCCCCATATTAACTGTAAAACTAGAAATGTAGTATATAGCATAAGATGTACTGAAGGACAATGTAGAGACAAAAATATAGTGTACATAGGTGAGACAGCTCGTAGTGTAGGGGAACGGATAAATGAACACTGGCGAGACCTTCAAGATAGTAAAGAATCATCTGTACTCTACCAACATGCTAAAATAGAACATAAGGGTAAATTAGAGAACATAGAAATAAAAATAGAATCTACACACAGAAAAGACGCAATGTTTAGACAAATCACAGAGGCAATAAACATAAAAGAATTACAAAGAAAATTAAATAGAAAATATGAGTGGAACAGCAACATCACAACTTACAATTAAGGACAAAATGAAAACACACACGCACATAGAACAAACAACCAACCTATAACATGTAAATAAACAAATAAATAAACAAATATAAACACACACAGACACCCGGATGTGGCGCAGACTCAGCACACAACACACACACAGAAACAAAATGGCCTAGGACAGAACAAAGGAAAGGCACAAAAACAAAGAAAAGAATCCCCAGTCACTGAAGAGGTCACAGAATGTGTGACGAAAGAACTTTGACAATATATAAACAACCATCTGGTTGTGGAACCAACTAACCAACCGGAAATTTATAAATTCCAAAATTTATAAATTTATTATAATAAATTGAAGTGAAAGCAACTGGTGCGTGTGTTTCTTATTGGCAACATGACCCTCCCAAAGTATAACAATATTGGTTTCAACACACGTTTTCAGATAAAGAATCTTGCTAAACAAATTCAGAAACGAAATATATATATATATATATATATATATATATACATAAATGTTGACATATATAACTATAATTGGCTATAGCTAGTTTAGCTTTATTTCTATCTGCTTTAAAATACACTGTATCAAGTAAGCTGGCGCCCACCTTACCCAGACGTTTACTTGCATTAAGCCTCATTGTGCATTTTTCGATACATACGGGCCGTAGTTGTATATCTGATGAAATTCCCTCTAATAATTGATGAGGAATATTGAGGAATTTACTAAAATGTCATTAATATTGATTTGATATGAACTCATTTTAAATAGGAACTCTTTAAAATGTGTGTTTTTGTTTTATAGAACCAGAGCCAGCTTTCGCTGTGTTCATATCAAAAACATTATTACGTGATTCAGTATTCTTTCTCGAAAAACCAATGTCTCTGTTGTCATACTAAGATCCTGTAACCACATTTCTAAACATCAGGTCAACCTTCACTACATTCTGTATTCAACTTTTATCAAAGAACAACAGACCTGCCAACCTCTAAAAACTCAAACGGAGAGTACCATGAAAAAAAGTGGTCCAAAACGTGAAGAAATGAGGCAAAATGGGGAGGTTTTACATAATGAAGGCTATACCCATTTTCACAAAAAATACATCTCTCACCCACCCCAAAGTGAGTGGGAAATCTCCCCGTCAGACGGGGAGAGTTGACAGGCCTGGAAAATATAGGTGTTGTAGGCCCTGTTTCTGCCACCAAATTTGATAGTTTTTCTCGCCACTAATGGTGTAATTTCACTTAATTAACATTTCTATGTTTACTATATATACATATATATGTACATATGCCTATAGCTATAGTAAAATAAACTAATACTAGTTTTACTATAAATATATATACCGTTCGCTATGTCACTGAGTATTTCATATTTAAACGTTGTACTTATTCAATAAATTAGCTAAATATTTTCTTGTTTGCGAACATACTTTTTCTTTATATAGACCATTGTATATTATTTTCTAAAGAAAAGAAAATGTAGTTTCGTCCAACGTTTTATGTTTCAATTCATACTTTAGGCTCTCTAGAACTTGGAAAAGAATTCCTTTCAGTGCATCATGATTTCAATGGAGTTCAATGTTTCAATTGCTTACTGTTATTTAGGCACGTATTGATTCAGATCGTTTTCAAAATAATTAGGCAGCTTTAATTAAATTATTATAATACTATAGCATAATCAGGTTTTGTGGGGATAGCTGCGTATTTCTTTAATTTGTGAGCGTGTTACAGAAATACATATATATTCGAATCCTGCAGTGTAATATTTATACCATTGAAATAAAGATCGCAGAATAAGCATTTTTCTCATCCATTAGGCTATAGGACTATTTGAGCTGGCATTGTGAGTAAACAAAGCATTCATTGGCTATACAAATCTTTCACTTCTGACATTGGAGAATTGTAACCCCTTGAATGATAAATATGTTTTATTTGAGAATTCTATATTCTCAGCTTTACAATTTAGTAAGTGAAGGAATGTAAGGTCGTAAGTTTGATCCCTGTACTGCGCAGTGCATTATGTCATTATAAAAAGCATTTCATTTCACGTTGATCCAGTTCATTTAGTTGAAAATTAACATTCAAAACAGCTGTAAGCTAACCATAAAACGGAGTGGTCTCCTGTCCTGAAAATATCAGTCATTTAATGTCACATAAAGTCAGGATGAGCTCTAGGATCACGAGGTATTGATTCAAGAAAGGTTTTAATATCAAAAGGAACTCTAACACTACATAGTAGCGTTGGAGATGGGATATTATTTTTCAGGCAGTGGAATATCTACCGGCTCGTCAAGCTGGATTTCTCGTAACTCATAGTTATTAAAGGACTAATATATCATTGATATCACACACATATAAGGCGTCGTCTACAATGTAGACAAATACTGTTTGCGTTGTTCATACATTGTTTTCTGAACATTAACAGTGTAATATAAAGTGATTTCAATTAATGACAAAATATAAGTACAACTTTGGTAGGAAAATCCATTTATTCTTTTAATGGATTCTTCAGGAAAGGAAAGTCGGAAAGCACAGCGACTTTTTGGGGGGTCTCCACGAAAGAAAGTTGAAAGCTATATTTAAATAAAAACAAACGTGGTCTAAATGTTTACAGTGGAGTGTAAAGGGCACAGCAAAGGGCACACAATGATCCGAGGCCACAACGGATCACACTTTAAAGCTAAATTTATATAATACTTGTTTCTACTTTAGGCACAAGGCCAGCAATTACCAGTGCATTACTGGTACTTTATTTTATCGACCCCGTAAGGATGAAAGGCAAAGTCAACCTCGGCGGGATTTGAACTCAGATGGTAAAGGGACGTAACTATGCTGGAAAGCATGGCGTCCGACCCTCTACCGATACTGCCAATCCACCGCCCTAAATTTATATAATACTGATGGTGAAAAATGCATTAAGCGAAGAGAGATAAACATAAAGTTGACATCTGCTGTATTTTAAAGTAGAACATGACGTAGCATGGTGATTCTCGAAATCCGTTACCGAGCTAATCCTGTACTCCTGCGTGCGATCAATGTAGAAAACTACCTCAGGTTACGATTGTAACGTTATAGCGTTGCCAAAATCTTTATTAAAGGTGTATATGCATGTTTCCGTAACTCACAAACAAGTCGTAAGGATCCCGTATTGACACACGGCGTTTCTAGAACATTTAAAAAAACCTGGCGCATCCCATCTCGTCTCCAGATCTGAGTATAGCAGATTTATTCCAGAGATGGATAGAGAGTGAGAGGATGAATATGAGAAAAAGACATAGAGGAAGAATCAACCCCAGTACTAGACTGCTACTTTTTTATCCACCTCGAAAGGATGAAAGGCAAAGTTGACCTTAATGTGTATATAGGATTATGTATCTTCCAGCAAAACAAAGAAAAGAAAAACAGAAACATAACAGATTAAATTGGTCAAATATATGACTGGTACCTATCTAATCATCGCTACAGGGTGGAAAAGACAAAAGCAAACCCATCCAGATTTAAAATCACGCAGTAAAATTATATCAATTAATACTGAACTGCATTTAGTGCAGTCAGATTTATTGTCCTTTAAATAAACAACTAACAAAAATAACGGAAAATGGAGTGTGATGGGAACCACGGCTTTTCCAATATAATCCAAACCACGTAATTCATAGTACTTCATATAAACAGGCTTGAGTGAGTGTACTTCATATAAACAGGCTTACTCAAGCTCCTATATACACATATACACACCAGGTTCGAACACAAAAGAATCAAACTCCTATTGTCACAGCCTTCGTCTCTCCCATTCTCCCCATCTCGCACTATTGTGAGAAAACGGGGGCCCTATACTAACATTAAAATTATCTTCAGAAAGTTGACAAATTTTGTCTTGCAATTGTTTCACCATTTTCGTTAAAAAGAACATTTTCACCGTTATTTGCACCCATCTCTATATAGCCTTACTACTTTCTCACATTATGATTCTTCTATCGTTATTTATTGCTTCTCGCGTTCTCTATTTCGTTTAACATTACTTCGTTTCATCTCCTCTATTTCTTTTCTCGTTACTTCCTGCTTCACATCTCTGTTTCTTTTAACGTTATTTACAGCTCTCCCCTGTCTCTATATTTCTCTTGGCAGAATCGGTACAACAAGATTTTCAGCTTAGAGTTACGGCCCTTTAGATTCTGAGTTCAAATACCACCGAAGTTAGCTTTGCCTTTCATCCCTACGGGGTCGATAAAATAAAGCACCAGTAACGCACTAAAGTCGATTTAATCGACTTTCCCCTCTCCCCAAATTACTGGCCTTGTAATCATTATCATTTCATACAATAGGGTGGTGGATTGGCAGAATCGGTAAAGCGTCAGACAACATGCTTTGCGGCATAGAGTTATGTCTTTTTACGTTATGAGTTCAAATCCCGCCGAGGTTAGCTTTGACTTTCATCCTTACGGTGTCAATAAAATAAAGCACAAGTAATACACTGAGGTTGATTTAATCGACTTCCCCTCCCCCAACATTGCTGGCCTTGTTCCGAAATCAGAAACCGTTATTACTAACTGCTTTCCTCCCTCAATATGTTTATTTAATACTTCCATCACTCTCTATTACTTTTAACATAATTGCTCCCCTACTGCTACACTCCAGCTTAGATTCTATTAATGTTACGTTCTGCTTATCTTTAAATTTTTCTATTGTTCTACGACTTGGTTTACTTCGTTTATTGACGTTACCTCGTGTAAGTTTATATTCAGTGTGATATAGAAACACCAGTTGACGACAACAATATGCTTATTTATTAATGTCTTTTCCCATAGAGTTGCAGATTTATTGAAGTTTCTTATAACTCATCTTATTAACTGCCAGACTCGTGTGCTAGTTCTGTTTCATTGATCAGCCAAGATGTGTCGTAGTATCACTTTCTATAATAGCCTAACTTGCTTCACACACACACACGAGTATATACATAGGTGTATTTTTTTCTTTCTCTCTCTCTCTCACTCTATCTCTCTGTCTCTTTCTCTGTGTCTGTCTCTCTCTCTCATATATATATATATATATATATATATATATAATATGAGAGACGTAAAATAAGAAAATTATAAAATTAACTTACTTACTAAAATATCACTTCCAACTAATTAGTTTCTGGAATGGAATAAATATATTTTCCGAAGAAAATACATGGAATCATTCCGTCGTCTGGGAAGACTATTCTCATCTAAGTATCCAGGCAAAGCGTGGACTCTGGAAACTTATTAAAAAATAATTCAGTGGATAGAAAATAGCAAAGCGTGGACTGAATTCCTAGCCATTGAGAAAATCACTGCCTCTGCGTCGGTGGCAAATTCAAAAAGAATCAATCACGTGACATCGAGGGCAATCAGTGGAAAGTGGTTTGCTAATAAGACAGCGGCCTGCCTGCTACCATAGCAGCAGTCATGGCCAATATTGCTCGACAAATAATTTGGAGATAATTATAAAGAATTAATATCTAGTAACATATATATACATACAGATGCATATCAATGCTAGCAAATATATAGGTTTTGTCTTAGTAACTTTGTGGTTCAATGCATGGGGTTGCAGAACAATAATACGAGAGACGTAAAATAAGAAAATTAACTTACTTACTAAAATATCACTTCCAACTAATTAGTTTCTCGAATGGAATAAATATATTTTCCGAAGAAAATACATAGAATCATTCCGTCGTCAGGGAAGACTATTCTCATCTAAGTATCCAGGCAAAGCGTGGACTCTGGAAACTTATTAAAAAATAATTCAGTGGATAGAAAATAGCAAAGCGTGGACTGAATTCCTAGCCATTGAGAAAATCACTGCCTCTGCGTCGGTGGCAAATTCAAAAGGAATCAATCACGTGACATCGAGGTCAATCAGTATATTTGCTAGCATTGATATGCATCTGTATGTATATATATGTTACTAGATATTAATTCTTTATATATATATATATATATATATATATATATGTATGTTACGTTATATTGGAGTTTATCAATATATATCCTGGTAAAGAGTATAGAAGCTCAATGCTAATCAGTATCTTCGGTCAATCAGTAATCCAAAAGGCTGAATGATATATATATATATATATTTATGTATATTAGTATTGGTGCTCTGAAAAAGCGATGTATACATCAATATATGTATAGTATATTTGGCAATATACTCTATGTTTAATAAAAAAACATTTAGAAGACCATTCTATAATTTTTAGTCAAGGCAGGCGAGTCCGTGGCTTTGATAAACGCCAAGCAGTGAGAAACAGCTATGAGCCATTCTGCCATTCTCCCAGCTTTTGCCGATAATATAAGTAACAGTCAGTACTTTAGATCTAATAGCGAATGGTCTTCTAAAGTGTTTAAATTAAACATACGGTATATTGCCAAATATACTATACATACATTCATATATATATATATATATATATATATATAAAATTTCAGGTTATATATATATATATATATATATATATATGTAGGAGGTGAGTTTTATTGTAGCACAATAAAGCAATGCAGATATCGGATAAGTAGCACTCTACAGTTTGTAGGACTGGAGTATAAATAATATAAGATAAAAAGATGGTTAAAAGAGTTCCAAGTATTTTATTATGCGCATTTCAAAAACAAATATCATCATGGGATGATATCTGCGTTCTCATCAGATAAAATAGGGATAAATGATATGAAGCTTAAAAAACACTTGTGAATAGTGAAGTTTTAAATCAACATATCAATATGTTGATTTAAAACATATCAATATGTTGATTTAAAACTTCACTATTCACCAGTGTTTTTTAAGCTTCATATCATGTATCCCTATTTTATCTGATGAGAACGCAGATATCATCACATGATGATATTTGTTTTTGAAATGCGCATAATAAAATACTTGGAACTCTTTTAACCATCTTTTGATCTGATATTATTTATATAACACTGGACACACTGGAAGAGGAAGACCAAGGTTAACATATGTTGATGCCCTAAGGACAGACACTGGTCTGTTGGAGATGCAGGATATGGCAGCGATAATGAGGGACAGAGACCGCTGGAGAGTACTCGTCCATGGATCTCGGGAATTTTACCCGCCTTAGATAGATAGATAGATAGATATAGAGAGAGCGAGATAAATAGATATAGTTATATATACACGAACAGATCTCTATTATACAGTTTCACATCGTGCACCAACACTATAGACAATCTTAGTTGACAATTTCATGACACGCGTTGAATATGACGTGAAATGTTTGGATCAAACGTGGTGTCAAACTGAAAGCATTTCCGTGAAGGAATATCCCATATTTCCTTTTCTCTGATTGTTTTTGTACAATCTCAAATCAGTCCTGTTGGAGTAGACCGATAATGAAAGACATGCCAGCTGCTCCAGTCGATATATATATATATATATATATATATATATATATATCAGGGAATATATTGTCAAATGTATCCGTCAAGAGAGTAAAGTGTGATCTGAATTAGATTTGTTTTCTATTTCTCGTAGATTGGATAAAGATATTCGTGAAAAGTGAAGTGTCTAATCCGTATTAATACTCGAAATAGTTCCAAAGATATGTGTCTATCGATTTTGTAATAAAACAAAACAAACAAAAACAAAACCAAAAAAGCAATAATCATTTTCGATTATTCAAGTTATTCAAACAAGATTGTCTACAACGGTATTCACGTGTGTGATTCGGAGTGTTTGTATGCATTCGCTTGCTTACCTAGAGATATTATGAGAACGCAATTCAAAGAATCCCAAGTATTAAAGGGGAGAAAGAAAAAAAATATCTTGTATTTTGTCCGACTGTTTCCTCTTTACACTGATCACAGTCGAGACCTCAGACGTCGTCCTACTCCATAAAATCGGAACGTTAGCAGCCCGTCTGAGGAAGAAGCCCCGCAACAGGTGTTGCTGGCCATTGTGCACGGAAATGCCTTTGCAGTATTGTCCATGAGATTCAGCCGAAACAGCGCCCCAAGCTGGGCATATTGTCTGTCGTCCTCTCCGCTTCCCCCTCTCTTTTCCTGTTGCCCAATAGTCCTTAACATCTCCCTCCTATTCTTCACATATATGACATTTATAGTCCTTTCATCCACCTTCCTATACAGCCAGATCTGCCCTTCTTTACCCTTTACCCTTATTTTTTCATTACTATATATATATATATATATATATATACGCATATGTGTGTATGTGAATGTATGCTGCAAGAATACATACTTTACACTTTATACACATATTATTGAATATACCATCAGAATATTGGAAATATGGCTCTCTATTAGAATATTGATTAATAGCTTAATTTCCATTAACTATTAATTAAGGTTTTAAATATTTTTCAAAAAAGAAATCACTACCTTTTTAAATCGATCAATTAAGGGTAACAGCCCGATTCCCAAATGTATGAATTCAATTAACATGGTAATGTTTCGCTCGGTTATGATTGTTTAGCAGCACCTTAGAACACCTTTTGAGTGCATTGTATCTCCATCGGTCCCGAGGAAATGTGTACCAGTTGTTTTTTCTAAGAACAAATTCCCGTGAAAGTTATATTCAGATTTCTGAACATTCCAAGGACACGATTACCTTTAACGGAGATTACTTTAATGGAGATTCAGCCTTAAGTGCTGTGTGACATGGTTGGTTTCTTGAATTACAGATATAACTCATTTTGTTTCCAGCTGGGTGGAAAATAAGATAACTTACAAATGGACACAACACGACCGTCAATCAAACTCAGCGCTTTAAGATTGTTAGACGAGCATCATAACTACTAAGCTTTTGGTAAACCGATACCATAATATAGTTTCAGTTCCACCTGGAATCTAATTCATTTCACTTTGTTTGATGAAGTAGAATTCACCATTTAAACCTATGGCAAAATCAGGCTCTATTAAAACCGTAATATGCCTGCTTGAATAACTTAGAATGTCATCATACACGCTAAGTAGGAGATCACTTCTTAGAACTTCAGACTAACAAAGATATTGGGCATAACAATATCAACAATATCACTTCCATTGCTATCTGGCACCTTTATCCTCGTCAAATTCTTCACTCACATTACCCCCCCCCCCCTTCTCTTTCTCTCTCTCTTTCCTCCTCTCTTTCGCTTTCTCTCTTGCGCTCTCACCCCCTCTCTCTTTCTATGAATATCCGATTTTGAGAAATATGTTATACTGTTTTCCATCACCGATGATGTCATGTATTTGTTCTACGAAATATTGATCTATCCTTCTCACTTCCAACATATCAGAGTTGATGGAAACACTTTTTAACACTCTCTTTCTCCAACATCATAAGTTCAACTTCCTCCACAATGACCGCAGTACGTCATCTATAATGGATAACCTTTCGTAATTTCTTCTATATCAATAGTTAGGAGTGCCTCAGCATTGAGATATTTGGCGTAAACAATGTCATTGCATTCTACATCAAGAACATATTTGAACTTGCCTGGCATGAGAATATAACGACAACTCACATGTACATCAATTACCTACTTATTGTTACATTAGACCACAGGTTCTCAACCCATTTAGGCCAAACGCCCCCTTTTGTCCCTCGAAATCACGAAACGCCCCCCCCCCCCACCCTATTTTTCCATTTTTCAATATACTACTGATTTTGATATCAGTAGATTACTGAAAAATTAACAATATTCCAAAGATACCATTCCAGGCAGCTGAGAGTATAAATACATTCCTTGAAAGGAAATATATAAATTTAAAAAAAAAGGAACATAAAGTTTCTTTTTTATGAATAAGGACCAGTTGAATTTGTTATATTCCCACCAGGCGATACCAGCTATTTTGAACATTTATACAAGAGCAACTCTGTCTATGCCAAGAGTGCTCTTATCTGGAAGAAAGTGGCAATTATATCATTTCAAAGCTTTCCAATTTTCCCTTTAATGAAACGGACAGAATAAATGTTGATATCTAACTTGATGTCCCCTCTGCTTTGTGAGCTTAGAGGCCACGGAAGAGGGTTTTCATGACCATGCGGGAGGGTATATTTATTAGTAAATGGTAAAATATATACAACAAATGAGTAAGTGAATTGTAGTAGATGGTTTCCAGTCCATTCAGACTGCAACTACAAATAAAAAAATTATTAGTTTGCTTTGTAACAATAGCATATCCAAGTTTTCGGATAAATCAACTTACTTTAACTTTGACCTCATTTCAATGGGACCCTTGAACTTCAAGGGGTCTAGCTAACTCTTTGACGTGAGGTTGAATTTTCCTAAGATGTAGCCAGAGATCTTCACGTGTAATGACATTGTAGCGGTTGCGAGACTTACTGTGCAGTCTGGAAACAGCATCAAACCTTCTCTCGACTAAGTATGAGCTTGGAAAAGGCAGAGCAAATTTCTTAGCCTCTGCATGTAGATGTGGAAATCGACGCTGAATTTCCTCTTGCATCCCAAAAAGGGGTTCACCTATTTTGGGAAATCTAATTTTGATCATGTCATCTGATTGAAGTTGAATGAATTCTTCCTGAAATTTAACATCCAAATTGTCGACGTTAGCTATGAAGTGATCTGCTATCCACATTGGAATGTCTATCGGCAAAAGGTTGACAAACCATTCTCTCATGTTGTCGAGTAGTGCACGGAGGTGAGTGGTATAAATTTGGAGTTGGTTATCGCTTACAATGTTTTGAACATTGGCGATACTAGGAAAATTATAGAATTCCCGTCAATAAAGATTCCTTTCGATGACATTCAATTTGGCCAGGAATGTTTTCACAGCATTCCTTGCTTTAAGCAAGGTGATCTTCTTCCCCTGCAAAGCCAAAATGACGCTATTGCATTTGTCGAAGATGTCAATGAGGTACGGGTTTTCTTGTACAGTTCTGCGTTGCGTCCTCGCAGAAACTCAATGATAGTCGAAGAGTTCAAAGAAGTGAGTAAAGAACTTGCCCTTTGAAAGCCACCCCACTTCAGTATGAAGGAGCAACTTGATGAATTCTTAGTCATTATCTTGGCACAGTTGCCAGATAATTCGTTCATTGAGGGAATGCCGTTTGATAAAATTGATGACATCAATGGCCACCTGCAAGGACTTGCTGAGTTTCTTCATAGCCAAGTGTTGTCGATGAATGACACAATGAACAGCAAATACAGATAGATTTTCTCTCTTCAGAAGAGTGACAAAACCCTTATGTTGGCCGACAATTTCTCTTGCGTCGTCCGTAGCACATGATACAATGTGTGTTGTATTTGGTCCTAGATGTATGTATTACTTGCCTGTATGTTGTATGTAGTCCTAGATGTATGTATTACCTGCTTGTGTGTTGTATGTGGTCCTAGATGTATGTATTACCTGATTATGTGTTGTATGTGGTCCTAGATGTTTGTACTACCTGCCTGTGTGTTGTATGTGGTCCTAGATGTTTGTATTACCTGATTATGTGTGTGCTACCCGCTTCTGTGTTTTTTCTTTTCTTTTTTTATTTGTAATATTATTTATACAATAGAGAATAAAATAGATCTACATAGTGTTAACTCGTTACGGTTGAGTCAATTATTTCACACATGAAATACATTGTATCGGTGAAGGAAAGATAAGATTCTAACTGGCTGCACTCAAAGCGTCCTTGACCCAGTTAACTGTGGGTTTTTCCATTTTTAGGATCACAATTGCCGGTTAATGTCTAGACACACCTGCACACCTGCTCACAGACTATAATTATGCTTGCTGTATGCATGCTCATTCAATTCAAATGCATTCACACTGGCTGTCTCAAAGACATACAAATATGGCTTATAAAACTTACCAAAGTAAAGAGCCTTCCAGCGCCCCCAAAGCTCCAAACGCCCCCCTAACGCGACCATGCTCCCAAACGCCTCCCTGGAGTTCCGAAACGCCCCCGGGGGTGCATATACACCCCGTTGAGAACCTTTGCATTAGACAAAAGCTTACTCCTTCGTAGATGGTATCACTATTCCTTCTTATCTAACGGTCATTCACAAGCAATCTGGATACATTACCTTAAACCTACGCTGCTTCACAATCACTGACCTGGAAAATATCATTCAATGAGGACATTTTAAATTTGCGTTATTCAACAGTGCAATGATACATTCATGGCACATATCAAGAAAACATACAACTTAATTCCCAAACTAGGTCTCAAAACCATTACTAATATCTCCTGGCACAATCGTCTTCCTTAAGAGTAGCTTTTTTCTTCAGCGACATTGTTTTTTATACAAACCCATCTATTTTAGATAAAGAAAGCCACTCGACTGTCACTTACAGGGGATGATACAAGATCGAAAAACTGAACATCAAATGCATGAATCTGAATCGTTTTGGAAGGGCTTTGGCACCTCACCTTCCTCCTGACTACACCATAAAAAACATATAAACTCCCTTTATTAAGACTGAGATCAACGTGACCCACATGAAATTTCGTTATTTATCTGTATAAGATAATGGTAATGATGTAACTCTTTCGACATCATACCATATATAGCCGGCCCTGATTCAAGATAAAAAGCCACTTCGTTTAAGGTATTTATATTTATCTAAAGAAAAAGACAACATTCCATCAGAATTAACTTTATGCATGAACTTTTGTTAAGTTATGTTCCAAACACTAACTTAAAGAAACAGTCAGTTACAATAATAATTCCTCCCCAATTTCTCGATTATTTTGAAAAAGATTTCAATATTATAGTTAGTGTTTCTCATTAGAAATATGGTAACCAAAGGGTTAATCGCGTATATGGTCCATCAACAACATATTGCTTTATACGGAAACACATATGATTAATAGAGGTATGAGTTAACATAATTTCTAGTGAATTACAGTAATATATTGTACTTGTCTATATGTATAGTTAAATAAAATTCTATAGAATATGTAATGCAGAAATCGAGGAATAGTAAACAGTGTGAAAGTTATAAACTGACTGAAACATTAAGAATATAGACATATATGGAACTATATATACTTATGTATAAAGAAAATAAATATAAATCGGCTTGTTATGATTATTTTAAGCTGTGGTCATATCACAGCTACCTCAGTGCCGGTGTATTTCAGGATTCTTATTAGTCATCAGCAGCTGCTTATATTTGCCGAGATACAGAAATATGACGAGTACATAATGGTAAAGTCCAAGTTGACTATTCAAACTTCGTTACAGAGAATCAGTTTCAGTGCTAGGTTTGTCAGAAAGTTTTCAAATCAGGTGGTGGATTGTAGCGACATCTGAACATACACAATAAGCAAACCCAAAGTGGAAACAAGAACGAAATGAGATATCATTGTAATATTTGTGGACTGGTGTTTCAAAGGCTTTCAGGACCTCAAAGCCATTTGAGATCTCATACCAGGAAGGAACAGGAAAGTACAAGAAATGGTCAAGCTTTGTATTACGCAAACGATCTTCATATATAGTGGTAAACGGTGACATCCCAAATCAAATGAATGAATGTTTATTATGTTCTTTTTTCCGTTCGTTCTGTTTATCTGAAGGGCAAAACGCGTTGGTGGATGTTCTTTTCTGATCCCTGTGGAGAGAATTTGAAAGGCGTTGCCTTAGAATGAATGAAATAGAATATTTTCCACACAGGAATAGAAATTTAGCCGTAGATTTGATTTAAGCGAAATCTACCGCTTTTGTACGGTCATAAATTGCTTTAATATTCATGGATTTAATTTAGTGAGGATATGTGAAGGAGACATTCACGCACATTCGGAATAATTGCCGCATCAGTGAATTATCAAAGACACTTAATAACTGGTTAGAATCGAGGCGTAAGAAACGCTAGCTGAATAATATATGCTATTCTCAAGACATGAAAAATACTGAGTGTGAATACTTATCTTATGAAATGAATATGATATGAATAAACATAGAGGAGGATATAAGCGCAATGTTTGTTTAAATAGATAACAATTGCACTGTAAATGTGTCTAAAGTATAATTCCATTTAAAAACACTGGAGGAATATATAATGACTATCACAATAGTTGAAATATTGTGAGATGAATGAAGATAATGAAGACACACTTTATTTTAGGTTTTAGAATTGTGATATAATGACATGGCAGCATTTAAAATAAAGATTAAATGTTAATATGACCGACACTAGACAATTATATATGTATGTATATATATATGTATATATAAATATATATATATATATATATATATACATATATATGTATATATATATATATATATATATATATGTATATATAAATATATATATATATATATATATATGTATATATATATATATATATATATATATGTATATATAAATATATATATATATATATATATATGTATATATATATATATATATATATATATGTATATATAAATATATATATATATATATATATACATATATATGTATATATATATATATATATGTATATATATATATATATATATATGTATATATATATATATATATATATATATATGTATATATATATATATATATATATATATATATATATATATGTATATATATATATATGTATATATATATATATATATATGTATATATATATATATGTATATATATATATATATATATATGTATATATATATATATATATATGTATATATATATATATATATATATACATACATATATATGTATATATATATACATATATATATACATATATATATATACATATATATATACATATTACATTTATTGTATTCACCCATGTAGAGCGATAAACTATATTATATATATATATATATATAAATATATATATGTGTGTGTGTGTGCGCGCGCGTGTGTGAATCTCTATCTCTCTTTCTCTCTCTCTCTATGTATATATATATATATATATATATATATATATATGTATATTCAAGATGTTTGCAAGAAAAACGGAGCCATGATCAAATACAACAAATAAACTTAACATCATCGCCTGTCAGCTACCAAACTGAAATGGACAGAGTGTAATTTCAATTCAGTTACAGACGCTACCAATGGTCAGCTCTATGAAATCAGTAGATAGAAAACATCCTTATTTCAGACGTATATGAAAGATAGTTCAAGACAACTCGTTAGGCACACGGGAAATAATAGAACGAAATGTATTTCGACAGAAAACACTTCAAGATAAAAACTCCAACAAACCAACGAAATGAATTAAAACTGGAAAAATGTTTTACGAAGAAGAATCCCCCCCCCCCCCGATTCCTTAGAGCGTTAGACTTTGTGCTTTCTGAGTTCAAATCCCGCTGAGATAAATTTCCTCTTTCATCATAAAATAAATTCGTTTATGTAAAGCAAATACGATTTAAATCTGTACTGTTCTTATTTTAAGGGGTAGTGTTGCTAGATCATCGCACAAGATTCGTTGTGGTATTTATTCCGGCTTATTGTATTATGAGTTGAAATACCTCTGTAGATTAATTAGATGGATGATTAACCCGTTCGCCGATCTAACTTCACTATTTTGTTCTCGAATGACTTTACTGAGGTTCACTTTGTTGCAATCATTCAGATCAGGTCTCCGGTATGGGGATTATTTCTTCCTTTTCATGAAAATGGTAATGGGTGCTGCTTTTGCTTCCCTGACTAAATAGTAAAATAAGATAAAAGAGAGGAGTTCAGTATGAATTATGTAGGCGAAATCTAGAATTCTTTAAGTGGTGAATTTGCGAAGTCGTTAGGTTGTTGGATTAAATGCATGATTACTTGATCTGGCTTTCTGCGGTCTGAGTTCAAATCCCACCGAGGTCAACTTTGATTTCCATCATTGTGGGCACCAATTAAACAAAATACCGGTGTTGGGGCGGCCGATTGGTGGAATTGTTAAGATAGAATGCTTTTCACTATCTGATTCAGTTCTGTGCGATAAGAGTTCAAATCTCACCTCAAAGAATAAAACAACTGAAATATTGTTTCGTTGATCCGATCTGATGATCAGATGATCAACTACATTTTTTGTCCTTCAGAATCAAAATCTACCATCAACATTGAAAAACAAAATCCACGTTAACTCTTGCTGGAGATTACTTTAAAACTTCAACACTTAAAAATATAATATTTTCTACTTTTGGCACAAGGCCAGCAATTATCCCAGTGCATTACTGGTACTTTATTTTATCGATCCCGTAAGGATGAAAGGAAAAGTTAACCTCAGCGGGATTTGAACTCAGAATGACAAGGGCGGTAACTCTATGCATCAAAGCATGGCATCCGACCCTCTACCGGTACTGACAACCCACTGGTTTCTTATATGTGCACAAGGCCAGCAATTCTGGGGGAGGGGAAAGCCGATTAAAATCGACCCCAGTGTGTGACTGGTACTTTATTTTATCGACCCCGTAAGGATGAAAGGCAAAGTTAACCTCAGCGGCATTTGAACTCAGATCATAAAGGGCCGTAACTCTATGCTGCAAAGCATGGCGCCCGACCGTCTACCGATACTGCCAATCCACCGCCCTCACTTAAGTATATAATAATGAGAAACAAATAAATAAACATTTTGTGGAAGTCAAATTCTTAACTGATGTTGATGAAACATTAACTGCCAACGAAAAGGGAAAATAACTATTATCAATGAATGCAGAAACTGTAGAAATTGCTCTCTGTTGTAGGTTTCAATACAAACCTATAATCATTGGCACATTTTGCTTCGTAAATACAGGTTTAAAATAGAAGTATCCAACACCAACTTCATGTTCAATTCAGTCAATAATTTGCGTAGTTTGAATAATTGCGAAGAAATGTTCATCCTATTTCTATAAGAAATCTCACTACGTACATATAAATATGTATATAGTGAGATTTAGATGCCGAGAGAGGAAAAAAAAAGGATAGTGGATTCGCAGAACCGTTACAGAGTCAGAAAAAAGCTAGCACTACTTTTCCAGGCATTTATATTATGATTTCAGAATTCACAATGACAAACTTTGCATTTTATCATTCCAGTGTCTAGTTCTTGACCGTTCCTAACACGTAATATTTCTGAACTGACGCTTATGTTAATAATTATATATAACATAGTGTATACACACACACACCTTATATATATATATATATATATATATATATATATATATATATATATATATATATATATATATATATATATATATATATATAATAGGGGTCTATGTATTATATTTATGTATAATAGGCACTCAAGAGTCTCTCTATGAGTATTTTAAAGCTGTGATCAAGTCATAGTTACCTGTGTAGCGATCAGAATGTCAGACATCTGCTTCTGAATTCTCACATATATATATAGTATAAGAATAAAGGAACAAAGAGTCAGTGTTGCATCATAACATATTTCAAAACATATTACATATGTTTCACTGTCGATTAGTGATAACAAAATGAAGAATGGAGTTTGATGTCATGCTGTGTAAGGCGTCTATTGGCTGGATCTGTTCAAGTGACGCCGGTGTTCAGTCATACTCAAGTGGCTATATGCGCAAATGTTCAACTATTTTATAGTAAAAATATTTTGTTGTTAAGCTTTGCGTAAAGCAAAACGTACATTCAAATGTTTCTTTTAACTACACGCTTCGTGTGTGTGTGTGTGTGTGTGTGTATGTATGTGTGTGTGTGTGTGTGTGTGTGTATGTGTGTGTGTGAGAGAGAGAGACTTTATGTATAAATTTCTCACGTATTCATGTCTATAATCAGACATCGTAATAGATATAGACATTAATATATTTTACTAAGTAATCGAGACTGTTTCTATTATTTATAATGTCAGATATTCCCAAGATACTCTCGCAGGTTATTACTGATAGAATGTAAGTAATCAGCAAAGTAGCTGTTAGATTCAACAAAAGCAGTTTTCAATGTCACAATAATTTACTCTCCCACTCTCCGTTCACTTATTTTAGTGTCCTTCAGTTAAAATGTATAGTGACGTTACGTATTATCAAACTGGTTTTATCGACCAGAATTAGATTACATTTAAAACCTTGTAGCCATAAGGTAATCTGCTGCTACATGACTTTCGAGGATCTAAGGTAGAAAGATGTTCATCGATTTAATTATAGTGATTATATATGATTTCAAACTAACGTAAATGACCAGGAAATATATGAGAGGAAGTGAGGGTTGATTAAATCGATCCCGAGTACTTAATTGATATTACTTCTATTGACTTATCCATAGTAAGTGATGTCAAAATTGATATTGAAAAGAGTTGAACTAAGAACTCTTTTGATAACGAACAACGTTAAACCACTCATGCTTCTTCGATACAAATATGCAGACCTGTCAACTCTCCCCGTCCGACGAGGGGGGGTGGGTGAGAGATGTCTTTTCTTGTTATAATTGGTATAGCTTTCATTTTGTAAAATCTCCCCATTTTGCCTCATTTCTTCCCGTATTGGGGCACTGTTTTTCATGGTACCCTCCGTTTGAGTTTGTAGAGGTCAACAGATCTGAAAATGTATATTTTAAAATGGTTATATTTATCTAAAAACATTAAATTATAATTTTATGCAAGAACGGTTGTTAAGCAATGTTACAATAGTTTAATAATGAGAACTGTGTTTATATTATTAAATCCCTTTAAATTCCTGAATATTTAGAATAATTGTTTCTACGTTAGGCACAAGGCCAGCAATTACCCAGTGCATTACTGGTACTTTATTTTATCGACCCCGTAAGGATGTAAGGCAAAGTCAACCTCGGCGGGATTTGAACTCAGATCGTAAAGGGACGTAACTATGCTGGAAAGCATGGCGTCCGACCCTCTACCAATACTGCCAATCCACCGCCCTTTATTTGGAATATTTAGAATAATATTTGGAAATCATAAACGGTGTTTTTCATGAAAAATATGGTAACGAAATAGGACATAGCAATAATTCTTCCTTGAAATAGCTGCCAAAATCACATCTTAAAATCTTAAAACGAGAAGAATATACATTTTTCTAGTAACCTTGTTCTAGATTCACTGTCAGAAAGATAATGGTATAGACAGGGCATGGCTGGAATGATTTTGATCTATCAGAGATGACATGATGCTAAGCAACAGCTCTATATACATTATTAGTCAAAACCTTAATGAATATGGGATGCCAAAGTGATTAATGCTGTTATAAAAATGTAACGAAGATTTCTATTGTCCAGTCATAGTAGAATGTGTGAATCCAGAATCGTAGTAACCTGTTGAGTTTCTGATTCAGCAATAATTAAGTGAAAGGGAATTTCCTAGATTAGAGTAGTGGAACTTTTAACCTGCGAGATGATTGTTTCTCGTCATCAGATGACAAAACTGACTGGGTCAGAAACAAAGACATTAGGCCGATGGTAGCTATTAGCTAGTGCATCGATCAGCAAGGCATCAACACCATTGAATGTTACTTAACCAGTCAATCAGCCCTGAGAACCATATACTCAGTTTTTAGAACCAAAAGATGACAGTGCCATAGATTAACGAAATCGCATACACGCTCTTTATCTAGAACAGGACAGTACTGCAGGCATTTAGCATTACATATTAGTATATGTATCTCCTGTCTCTTTTCAACTAAAAATGATTCAAGTAGACTAAAATGTTCATATTTCGTTGAATAGCATGCGTCAAGCTTTCTCCAGGCTATTGCTAAAGAAAATTATCTTTTTCAAAACTCTTTCAAAATGTGCATTGTTTAATAATTTCCAGCCATCTCCTTGTATTTGATGCGTAAGAAAATTTGCTTTCCTCTTATACTTTTTATATAATTCCAAAGTGTCTTATTTTTTAAAGAAAATAAAGATGTACAATTTCGATCTCGAAATGAAAAGATGTTTTTCGGCAAAATGAAGATTTACCCCGAGGTAATAACTAATTCCAAAAACAGAATTTACTTTGATGCTTGTTGAGAAAGATATTTCTAATATCTTAGGAGGTGATATTTAAAACAAATAAGTAGAGGTCGGAGACAAATAAGAAGGAACTGGAAAATGTTAAACATTTTATAATTGAAATTATTTATGTTTGTTAAATTCTTATAGAATAGAGATTGTTATTGCAGCTTATATTTTTTTCCTTGCGAAGGTTGAATAAAATCAATATTTCATACGTATGACACATTTCACACGTATTTTTGAGAATTGGAATTTGGGAATTTTGACTAAACAGAACTCCGGAGATAATTATGATGTATGTTATTATTATAACAAAGGGCAACATCAATCTTCTTCTTCTTCTTCTTCTTCTTCTTCTTCTTCTTCTTCTTCTTCTTCTTCTTCTTCTTTTTCTTTTTCTTTTTCTTTTTCTTCTTCTTCTCAAACCTATTCCAGGGAGATGTCTGGTCTTGATAACATATACAACCCGGCTACTCATGTCAATTCTGTAATTAGAAATTATGAACAGGAAAGGTGACAATACACATACTTGGAGGAGTGCTACACCCACATTAAATGGATTCAATTTAGCACCATTTTCCCGAAAACAAATTCTAAGGCATTCGTCTAACGTCTTCAAAGCAGCAAGGTGCTATCATTCGACTCCATCCTCCTGCAGAGCCTTCTACATTACTCCCTCTGAAACATGCTCGTATGCCTGTTAGAGGTCTACGAATCAAGCATACATATCTTGGCAGTACTTCGCTTACTTCTTGAAGACTTACCGCAGGGTGAATAATTGGTCAGCTGTGCTGCTTCCGAAGCGAAATCCCCACTGTTCGTCAGCTTTATTTATGCTCATGGATGGTGGTGCGTTTACTGTAACTATTATATGTAACACGCGGATAAATACTGTGCCAGTTGTTAATTTATTGGCCATAGGCGTAGCTGAGAGGTTAAGAGGTACACTTCACAAGCATTTGGGCACACAAGGTGGCATCATAGAAAAGTACAGTTTTGCATAGATTTAAATTGACCATGAATTGTTAGTGAATTGGGGTCGAAGGAAATTTTATGGAAATTGATTGCCACTGTAATCCAAACGTGCAACATTACCTTAATTAGATTAAAAGTAGAGATATCTGGGGGATACTCATTCCACAACCCAAAGCAATCCATTAGGTATGTCGTTCAGTTGATCAAACCACTTGAGGCGCATACATCATTCTCGAAGGAAGTGTTCATATGTTAATGCAGTTTAATTTCTTCATAAAATAACTTAGTATAGGAAAGGATGAATATAGACGGCTGAACATTATATCTATTATAGTATTCTTCATGATAAGGAATACATGAAAACAAATGTAGCATCCGAAGCATGTTAGCACTGGGTCGCAATTTAAAATCCATCAAACTATATATGTTGAAATGAGTGAAACATTTACTGTCATGGGTAGCTAAATTGATTTAATTGTATCGTCTCAATAGCTTTAACATTTTTGAATAGGTGACAGAGAACTTTACATTTTTCCACAGACAGCTTTACAAACAGCGTAGGGATACCGTAAATCAGTTATGTATACACTTGTGTAAACATGAGGTTAAAGCGAATTAGTTATAATGGGTGGAATAGAATAATGAGAAAAGGAGAAAAAGCAAATAGAAGTTGGTGTATTGTTGCATGCAATATTTGATAAGAGGAAGAAAATGAATGCAACAAATAATATAAACAAAATAAAACAAAACACTAATATGATATCTAGGTTCGTTCAATGAATTGTTTGCATGTAAAGATGTGTGCTTGGGTTTGTATGTGAGAGAGTACTGTGTTAACACTATAAATATTTAAACAAATATGTTAATTATTGAAATTCAATTGAAATCAAAGTCAGCAAGTTGCCTTCATTAGTGACGAACAAATTTATCTACAGCTAAATCAATGTAAAAATGTTATATTTAAATGACTATAAAAAATACTCACCTTGAGAAATTGTGTCGTCCACAAAGTGAAGCTTTAAATGATTTTTGAAGGGTTTATTGAAGTATATACTAAATCGAAGACAAAGGCTGCTTATATTTTAAACTAAATAAAAAAAATAGGGTGGGGATTCAAACAAGTGGATAGGTCCGTGGAATGGTTATACGTAGTATTTTGTGAAAGCGAGAAGAGCAAAAGCCATATGTGGAATCAGGTTTGTTTAAATGAATTGTGTGTGCACGTGTGTGTGTGTATGTGTGTGTGCGTGTGTGTGTATGTGAGAGAGAGAAAGAGAGCAAATGGCTTTTAAAATGAGAAATATATATATAATTTCGATTGATTAAATTTTTCATATTCAATTTCAAATATTAAAAAAAGGAAATGTGAGAAAAAAGCGTGTTGGGGTTAGAAAAAGAAAAGAGAAATGGTGTGTAGATTTTCTAAACACTTGACTTAACAGTACATCTCAGCTGTATCCTTCTGACACGAGGGCGAAAGCATTCCCGTGGAGAATATTTAACGATACTCTCTATATCAACCATTCTTCCTCTGGTATCTTCCCCATACAAGATACTCTCGTCCCAAATTGGTGGAAAGTGTATAGAGAAATATAAGCACTTCGAAATAAATTGCTTAGTAACAGTTCCAGACAGTTTGGTATTAAAAGTGCTAAATGATTTTCAAATGTTTAACAAAGACGAAATTCAGCCGTCATCGAAAATGAAGCAAAGAATATTGGAAAACGTTCATTTAGGTATATTAGTAAATTGAATCATTTTGTTTTTTGTCTTAATATTCGATATTCTATATCTCAAAATATTATTTAATATAAAAGTAAATAAGAAAATGGGAAATAAATGCTAGTTGCAGGGGTTTGAAGTACTATTGAAAGATATCCACTCTGAGGTAGAAGTCAAACATTATTGGTGGGGTCATTTTAAGGTGAAACAGTCCTAGACAAAGGGAGATAAGTAGTTTAATTAGATACAATGTTTTATCTTTAAGCAATAAGATCACTGAAATAGTGAAGAGGAAATGGAAATGTCTGAAATATATTGATTTAACTAATGAAATAAACTCGACACTTTCAAAGAACATTAAAGTGCAGATATTAGGAACGCAAAGATGTATCTAAGAAAACAAAATAATACCTCTCAAATGTCATTATTTAAATAACAGGATGAAAGGCAAAGTTAACCACAAATCCCGTCGAGGTTAACTTTGCCTTTCATCCTTACGGGGTCGATAAAATAAAGTACCAGTAATGTAATGGGTTATTGCTGGCCTTGTGCCAAAAGTAGAAACAATTATTTAAATAACTGTTTCTACTTTAGGCACAAGGCCAGCAATAACCCAGTGTATTACTGGTACTTTATTTTATCGACCCCGTAAGGATGAAAGGTAAAGTCAACCTCGGCGGGATTTGAACTCAGATTGTAATGGGACGTAACTATGCTGGAAAGCATAGTGTCCGACCCTGTACCGATACTGCCAATCTACCATAACACCAACATTTATTGATTAAATGAAGTTACTGTGATTCAAAAAAGTAAATAACTCAGAACAATTACGCCAGGAAGTAAAAGAAAATTTATCAAATATACTATCGTATATAAATAGTTTCTACAGTAGGTAAATAAAATTATATCAAAGTATTTAGTATCGATATCTGGATGAATCAGTATAAATGCCTTAGATATACGTAGGAAGTTTAAACTCAGAAAATACTCATAGAAGATGTAACAAATGACAACTTGTACAGAACTATTAGGAGTTACAACCGACAGATAGTGTCAACAAAGGAATGAACAATAGAAACATAGTTTCCTTAGTCCGATGTAACGATCAGATTTTCTTCTTTTTATGTAAATCGCTGACGCGAAAACGATAGTATATTACTTAATGAAAATATGTAAAATAATTCTGAAAGTATTATCGATTCTCGTTAAATGAGATCAAGAATATATAAAATTTCTAAGTTAGACACACCGACAGGAATTTGGGTGTGGGATAGCCGACTAAAACGATCGAGTACTTATCGGGTACGTTATTCTATCAATCCTGGAAGGATGAAAGAGAAAATTGAGTTCACCGAAAGTTTAATTCAGAAGGTAAAAACCATAACTATATACTAATACCACGAATAAAAAACGCGACATAAACATTTTGAGAAATTTGTTTTCAATTGTTTTTCAAACTTCACATTAACAATTTAATCATTTCTGATTTAATAATCATTAATTTCTCTTGCACAAAATTCATTGCACCAATACTAATTTTATAATTGATCTTTTAATTTTAGATTTTCTTTCTACAAATATATCTATTCTCCTCTCTTTTTAAAATATTCCACTCCATCTAGTATAACCTGGTTATTCACACGTATTAAGATTTATTTTCACAATCTTATTTGTGCTGATGTAAATATACCCACGCTCACTCTCGCTCTCATTTTTTTCTCCTTCGCTCTCTATTATTTGTGCAGGGCTTATACTGGATATAGCGAACTATATTATGCATGTACACGCGGATGGCCTTTTATACGCATACATACACAACGACACACACACACACATTTACATATATATATATATATATATATATACATATATAAACCCTGTGGTTCTGAGACCGGGGAGATCACAAATCAGGGGAGTAATTTATGCATAGGAAGGACAAGAGTGAGTATAGAAGATACAAACCCAGCCAATTGTAGCGGTCAGGTATTTACATTCCTCTCTCTCTCTCTCTCTCTCTCTCTCTCTCTCTCTCTCTCTCTCTCTCTCTCTCTCTCCCTCTTTCTCTCTCTTCCTCTCTCCCCCCCTCCTCTCTCTATAAATATATATACACATCTGTCTGTGTGTGAGTGTGTTCCTTTGTTTGCGTGTTTGTTTGTGTGTGAGACACGTAATTGCTGACATCTACAAAGTCTAGTGACCTGTTCACTTATTAATCGAGGAGTTTAATGTGCCATGGTTAATGCGTATGTCTTCTTAACATATCTAATCCATATTGGGAAGGATTATTTAGAATATCCGTTATCTTTTCACTTTTCACTATGTCAGCATTTTACTATATAAATCTGTTTATCAGAATAATACACAGTGTGAAGTTTAATAGTTTCTTTTTGGTACATAAAAAGGTGTTTATTGAAACACTATTATTACAATTCTGATGAATCATCCCATACCATACTTTCTTCCTTGCTAACATTAAAGATAAAGAAAACTGGGCCAAGATGGAAGGTTATAATAATACAGTTTGTAACATAACCTAGATACATACCATATATTTAATGTTATAGCTTAGTCAATACATTTCGGTGAATTGGCAGTATCGGTAGAGGGTCGGATTATGCTTTCCAGCAGAGTTACGTCCCTTTACGATCTGAGTTCAATTCCCGCCGAGGTTAACTTTGCCTTTCATCCTTACGGGGTCGATAAAATAAAGTACCAGTAATGCACTGGATAATTGCTGGCCTTGTGCCTAAAGTAGAAACAATTATATACATTAATCGCAATAGAGTACGACTTGATAGTATGCATCATGCTTTTACTTAGGGTTTTAGGTGATCAAGCAGTCGGTGACAGACACAATAACGCTCACAATACATGAATATATATAAATAATAATGAGAGGTACGCACATATATGTGCATACATACATGCACATGTATATATACACATATTCTTTTCACAAGTATGTGAGTGTGTGTGATGTCGACCTTAACCAGTGTTGCTCTATGATTATGAGAGACAAGATAATCGAAATAATTAAACTGACTCAATATCAGAGCTATGTAACATATTATAAAGTAAGAAGAGATAATAGACACAGATATAAACCTATTTTTTCTTCAATGTCCCGACTGTACAGTTTCGCTGGTTAGTATGCAACAATCCGACATCATAGAGATGCAACATTGTTATTGAAGAAAGAATAGGTATATATCTGTGTCTATTAATTCTTCTTACTTTATATATATATATATATATATATATATATATATATATATATATATATATATATATATATATATATATATATATATATATATATATATATAGTAATAATAATAAAATTGAAGACTATGAATTGTCTTCAAATTCTTGATATGAGGGAGAAAATTAGCCATGTTCACTCACAGAGTTTATTCCCTCATATAAAGATCAACCAGTCAAAATGCGGCGACTGCTATCAACTTCAGTTAAGGTCATAAAACAATCAAATTTCTATATCCCAATAGCTGCAAAAGACGCTGGACATCAATCAAATCTGTAGAATACAATCGGTCACAGTTAATGTGAGTGGGTACACACACACTTAACACCCAGATATACCGACTCGAAGTCAAAGAAAAAATATATAAATATATACACACATCAACACAGTATCAAATCTGTAGAACTATATGCGGTCACAATTAGTATGAGTGGGTACACACACACTCTCACACACACCGAAGCGATGTCAAAGAAAAAACAACAAATATAAGAATATACCAACATAGCATTCACCGAAAAGTTAGTTTACAAAACAACAATCTTAATTTGACGATGCAAATTGGAAATATTGGGTCAACCACAGCCCCATAAACACACACACACACACAAGCAAGTAAATTCAGTTCAGTGTTCTGCTATACGTGTATAGATTGAATTGTAACACCCGTAACTCCAAATAGTGTATGTTATGGTATATACACATCCGTATCGTCCAAAAAAGTGTATGTCTAGGTATATACACATCCATGTGAAGAGCAAGCAATCAGCTCATATCCAACTCAGTATGTACCGCTGTCCCATTGAGAATCCGAGTCCCCAAATCTGTGCGTGCAAGCACCCGCTATGTAGGCCAGCAAGAGGCTCCGTGTAGGGTTGGGTATTTGGGTTAAGGTGTCAGTGGTGCGATTTCTTGTCATAGGGGCCCTTGGGCTTTTAAGATAGGTGTGTGAGTGGTGGAGGTATGTTATCCAACACAAAATGTAAAGTAAAATAACAAAGGATAGCAAAGCCTAGCGGATGTGTGTAGGCCCATTAATGGTGTGTAAGTATTATTGTTCAATCCGTAACTGTGAGCACTCGATGGTTAGATGATCAAAACCTAGAGCAGTGTTCAATCGGTAGGAACGTGACCAGTCGTAACTTTGCGAACTCAATGTCTAAAGAAAACGGGTATTGTGTGTAGAGTTATGTATAGAGAGCGTAAACGGTCTTAACTGAGTGTGCAATACGTCTAGCTATATCCCAACCGAGAGAACTCAAAGGTTAGGGTACCTTAAAGTAAAGGTA
>OZ024742.1:299420029-299422529 GCA_964016885.1 Eledone cirrhosa | reverse complement strand
AGGATTGCTGAAAACAGAGCAGTATTGTTTCTGCAGTATCTCACCCATGGTTTTAGCATTGTCTTGAAGAGTGCCATTTTCATCAATTAGAGGGCCAACAGTAGAGCCAGTGATTTTGTGTTTTTTTGCAAATGAAAAGAACACTTTGGGATTGAGTTTGATCTTCTCAATGGCCCAGGCCTCTTCAGCTCTTCTCTGATTGTTGATGAGGGACATTATGTTGTTTTGGAGGTTATGTTTTTTAATCTCTAGTGATGAAATGGCAGTCAAGTTGATGTGTTGCTGCTGACAGTATTTCAGCTTGTTGATTTTTTTGTTCGTTCTCTTAATTTTTCTGATGAGTGTTTTTCTATTTCTAGGGATTCTGCTCTTAGATTTGTTTATAGTTCTTAATGGGGTGTGTTTAGCACATATGTTTGTAACAGTGTCCACAAATGTCTGCCAGGACTTTTTGATGTTAGTGGGTGTATGAGTGTGCGTGAAGGACCAGTCGACATGTGCAAGATCATGACTGATCGCTTCCCAGTTTGCATTGTGGAAATCCATAGCGTCAAACGGATGGACAGGAGAAATGACATTGGGTTTGTATATTGGACGGTGGAAACTCAGATCACAGAGAACCATGTCATGATCAGAGAGTAGAGTTTTCTCCACTGCAATATTGTGGATATTGTCAGTGTGATTGCTGAAAATTAAGTCTAGGACGTTTTTGTGGCACCTCGTTGGTTCGAGCACTAGTTGGGATAGGAAGAAATCATCCATGAAGTCAAGAAGCGATTCCACAGCTTCCCTGTCAGAGGTTGAGGCAGAAGAACCTGGTGGCAGGGTGTTTGTGGACCAGTCAACTCCGGGGAGGTTGAAGTCCCCCATCATTAAGATGTTGTCAGGGTGACACTCTTGGATGAAACACTTTATGCTGTTGAGGCATTCCTTGAAGCATGGTACAGGCGTTTGGGGTGGCCTATAGAGCCCAACTACTAATAGGTTGTTGGTTTGACTGAATACAGTGACTGCCTCACAGTATCCATTAGTGAATATGTTCATAGCCTCTGTTGAGAAAGAATTATGGACATAAATGGCAGTTCCGCCCTTTCTTCTGCCAGCGCGATCAGCACGGATGGCTTTGAAATTTTTCACTTTCACCTCGGCTTCCAAGTGGAGGTTACTGAGATGGGTTTCAGTGAGGACGAAGAAAGGGATGTGGTTTGGATGGACATCAATCCAGTCCTCCAGGAATTTGATCTTCCATTTTTGAGTATTGGTGGAAGGGCTGATGCCTTGGGCGTTAAGCAAAAATGTAGAGGCGAGAGTGGATGGTTTTAATTGTTTTGGTGTGTTGTTAATTTGTTTGTTTGTTAATGGCAGCAATGGGAGTTTGTGCAGTGGGGTGATAGTGGAGGGTGGTGCTGGGTGATAGCTCGAATGTTTTTTTCCAGTTCTTTTGCCAGATTCATTATGGCTAAAAAAGAGGAAGAAGTTTCCTGTTTAGAAGACTGTTGGTGACTGTGGTAGTGGTTATTTTTATGTAGGTTATGGTTTTTGTTTTTGCTTTTATTTTTAATTTTATTTTCATTTATCCGACGGGTCCCCGGGAGATGGGTAAAGGGACAATCCCGGTCTAAACACAATCTGTCTCGCAGGGAAAAACGGCAGATTTGTGGATTCCTTGTTTGAGTTATTGGTGGTTGTGTTGGTGTTAAATTAGAGTATGTATTATGGTGGTGGCTGTTTGTGGGGATAGATCGTTTTGTCCTAGGTAAATGGGTGAATTTGCAGCCACTATCCGTACATATTCTATAGCGTAGAGAGTAGCGGCAAATGATGGGGTTTCGAGTGGGTGGGTATGTGGGTGTGGGTGTTGTGAGAGGTGTAGATGATGGTTTGGGTAGGATTTGACGACCTTTGTGGACTGTGGGAGGGAGAGTTCTTGTTCTGGTATTAGAAGGTAAATTCCTTGACATAGCAGTAGACAAAAATGTTGTAGTAGTAGTAGTAGTAGTAGGCAGAGATGTTGGCAGTGGTGATGATTGGACTGCTGGGCCAGAGAAAGGATGTGGCGTTTCATGCTGTGAGACAGAGGCCACTGGGGGGTCAATAGTTTCATTTAGTAGATCGGCCATTGTTGATGAATCAAGGAGTGGTTCACACTGTTGTTGTCGTTGTTGTTGTTGTTGTTGCTGTTGTTGTTGCTGTAGCTGTTGTTGTTGTTGTTGCTGTTGCTGTTGTTGCTGTTGTAGCTGCTGTTGTTGTTGTTGCTGCTGCTGGACAGCATTCGAAGAGAAAACACACCGTAGTTTATCCAAATGTTTATTGATTAATTTAAAAGCAATTTCGATTTGCTTTAATTTATTTTGAATCTGTTGTTCAGATCGAGTTTTCAAAAATTGAACTGTACGTTTAGCAATGTCGTTCAGAGATGAAGCATCTATATTTTCTGTTTGGGAAAGGCAATGCCATGTGTTTATTAGAATGTCGATTTCATTATCAGACCAGTTCTGTT
>OZ024742.1:299392529-299412529 GCA_964016885.1 Eledone cirrhosa | reverse complement strand
CCTTTACGGTCTGAGTTCAAATCCCGCTGAGGTTAACTTTGCCTTTCATCCTTACGGGGTCGATAAAATAAAGTACCAGTAATGTCATAATATTTTTTTCGTTTTCTTTCCTTTTTGTTTTTCAAGGCCAGTAACATCGGTTACTAGTGTTGTTGTTGCTGCTGCTGCTATTTTTGATTTTAGCTACGAGGGAAGTAGGGGCTGTTGCGTTCAAAAATCTTGAAATTTGTTTTTCTTTTGTTGTTGCATTTGTTTTTGTCTGTGTTCTGTTCTGTAAGTTTTCCACTTGTTGCTTATCATTGGCAGTATCGGTAGAAGGTCGGACGCCATACTTTCTAGCATAAAATAAAGTACCAGTAATTGATGGCCTTGTGCCTAAAGTAGAAACAATTATTATTATATTAAAGAGTTACGTCCCTTTATGGTCTGAGTTCAAATCCCGCCGAGGTTAACTTTGCATTTCATCCTTTCGGGGTCGATAAAATAAAGCACCAGTAATACACTAGGATAATTGCTGGCCTTGTGCCAAACAAAGAAACAATTATTATTATATGATAGTTTAGATTTTACATCGTTTAAACTAAACATTTTGAGAGAGTTTAGAGATACAAGAACAATAATTATTATTTTTTTGGTGTTGTTGTTAGCTGTTTGACCGGGACACTAAATCAGTCTATTTATATCTTTTTATATTTTTGGTGACTTCCTCGCTTCTAGTCATGTTTTGTGGCACTACTACCATCCCTCTCTTAACAGGAGTTATATATTATTATTATTATTATTATTATTATTATTATTATTATTATTATTATTATTGAATGCTATGGTTGACGGGGCTCGGCTCTGTAAGGTATTGTAAATTTTGAACGCTATAACAATTGTAAATTGTTTAAAACTTTAACGAACTTGTAGACAAAAACACCCTCCTCCTCGTGAGGGGGGTCTTTCTGCCCGTTAGTTGGCCCTTCGGGGTTAAATAACTGCTTATTGGGGTTTTGTGCCCAATATTTATTTTAAACAAAAAAAAACAACAAGGCTACGAAAAAGAATTTTCATAGGTCACTCCCACTCATTCCGTCTTCTTCTTCCTCAATCATCACTACAGCAGAGAGAAGATTGTCTCTCTCCCTCCCTTCTTTAAATGTGTCTCTCTCCCTCCCTTCTCTTTCGCAAGCGACGACAGAAAAGAAAAGTCTCGTGCAAAGCGTGCAAGACTTCTCCACGACGACGACGACAACGACGAAACAGGTGTGCGGGAAATACGAAAACCCATTTCATTCGTCTGACATCAGGAATAATAGCAGTAGCAGCCGTAATAACAACAGCAACAGTGACAATGAAAACAACAGTAGCAGCCGCAACAGCATCACCAGCAGCATAAACAACAACAGCATTAGCAGCAGCAACACCAACAACAACCACAGCAACAGCGGCGGAGGCAGTAGTCGTAGTACCTGCAGCAACAACAAAAGTAACAGCAGCTCTGACGACAACAACAACAACAGCAGCAAAGAAAAACCAATCTCGTTTGCAGGTATCGCGAAGAACCTGGAAACAATCCTCATAACAAATGAGGAATTAGAGGAAGCGAAGAAGATGGTGACAAAGACACAACACCGAGCAATCTGCAAGGCAGCGGAAACATTTTTCGAAACCCAACAGCACTGAACGGTCACGTACCGTACAGTAAGTACAAAATCCCGTAGGGTTGAAAGAGCCACAGAGGCTCAAATACAAAAAGCCTTGGGGTCTGTGTGGCAGCGGAAAACGCACATCACCCGAGGCAAAAATATGCCACCGTAGACGTACTTTTGCCACACCCCAGGAGGCAAAGGCTCAATCCGTAGTCACCCTAAGGAGCGAGGAAATGGTGTTGGTGCCCTCCTACTGCGGGCAAAAAATTGTGAGGGTCAAACTGACCCACGTCCCCCCCGGGATGGCCCCTTCTTGGCTGGCCGCGTCTGTCCTCGTCGGAATCGAGGACAAAACAACTGTACTGCAAGTACAGAAAAAAGTAAGAGAAGATTGGGTCGGCACCTCCATTGAGATGTTAATCCAAACCAACCAGGAGTGCATCGAAGCTATCCCGGATGTGATAGACTTCGATAACGGCACTCAACTGCCCATAAGTGTTGAGGGCAAACGCCCGAATTGCTTTCGCTGTGGATCGAAGACTCACCTCAGGGCCTTCTGCAACGAGAAGACCCTGAGAAAGGAGAAAACCCCCCTCCTTCCGAAACCGGCTCCACGGCTACCAGCAACAGGACAAGCGGCAACCAGGAACGATAGGTCCGTGGCACCCATACCCACGCCACGGAAATCAAAAACAGCAGCAGCAGTAGAAATATTAACAACAACAACAGCAATACCAAATGCAGCTGCAACAGAGACTCCAGTGCAAACATCACCAACAACAACAAGTGAAAGAGTGGAGCTGGTACCCATCCCCGACCTCACAGAATCAGACCTGGAGTGTGAAATGGGAGAGGGATGGCAAAAGGTCGTAAGAAGGCACAAACGCAGAAGCAGCGCATCGTCGCCTTTGAAAAAGGAGGAAAGAAATGAGAAAAGGGTAAAGTCTACTGCAAAGAGACTCACAGCAGCAACACCACCAACACCATCACCACCCACACTAGCACCACCATCACCACCGGCGACAATCCCACCGCCAACAACACCTTCAACACCACCACCACAAGCACCAACATCGCAAACACAACAACAAAACACACACACCCAGCAACAACGACAAGAAAATAGCAGAACCACACCCCACCCCCAGAAAAACAAATGCACCGCAATAAATACACAAGAAACTAATGACTTACATAATTGAACACAGACATTTCACAACACGACTACATAATACCAGCACCAATTAAAACGCCAACTAACATAAGACTGCTAAAAATAGCACAGAAACAATACACAAACATTTAAACGAAATTCCCCAACGCAGTTAGTGATTTCAGGGACCTAGGAGGAACTATCAATCGAAGAGTATATTCGGACATACTCATAGAAGAGCCGACGACCAGCCGAAGGGACGATTCAACGGTCCCTTCACCAGACGATCAAGTGAAAAGGGATGTAAAAACCATCCCTCCTCTACGAAAAGTACGGTAAGTAGTCTTTCCCATCTTTTCCACTCTATTTTAAACATGACCTCACTCAGAATAGGCAGCATAAATGCGCGTGGCTTGGGGTCGTCATGGAAGCAGGATCACCTGCTCAACGACCTCAGGTCACTAAACATAGATGTAGTGGCCATCAGCGAGACCAGAATCTCCGAAGCACGGGCCTTCAAACCGATCTTCGGCGGCTACGATGTGTACGCATCTCCCAGCCGTCCTGGATCGGGTGGAGGAGTTGCTGTGCTTTTCCGGAGAGGTTTGGATCTCGCCATACGGGCCATCTTCCTGGACCCAGAGGGTAAGCTGGTGGTGCTGGACGTGACCAGCGGAGACGGGCAAGCTTTCAGGCTAGTGGCCGTCTATGCCCCGACAGGAGCAGGGCGGCCTGATTTCTTCCGGCGTCTGGAGACCTTTCTTGGCACGTCCCTCTCTTTAGTGTTAGTGAGCGACTGGAACGGGATCTTAGATGCACGCTGGGACTGTGTGGGATTAGCGGATAGGGGTGGAGGGTGCAAGAGCCTCACCAACCTGCTCAGGCGTTTTGAACTGTCTGACAGGTACCGATTGGATTTCCCGAATGTGCCAATGTGGACTTGGACAAATCGTATAGGGTCATCCAGATCATATCTAGATAGAGTATTTTGTAGGGAAATAGATAGGTCTAGCATAGGCTGTCCACAATTCAAGATAGTCAGCTACACGGACCACAAATTCATGATCTGTGTGCTTGACTTAGATAGGCTTCATAGACGAGGACCCGGCTACTGGAAGCTAAACGCGTCCTTACCAGCGCGCAAGGCCTACAGAGACCGGATTAGCGAACTAGTTAAGCGGGCGTTGACGGGGGCCATCGTCAACAACAAGTGGTGGTTTGCTCTGAAAAGAGCGATTAGAATAGAATCCATTAGGTTTAGTAAGGCTTTAGCAATAGAGAAAAATAGAGCAGAGGGAGAACTAGTTAGAAAATTAGACGAGGCGCTTAGCAAAGGCATTGCGACCGACGTGCTTGCGGCGAAATTGGCCCTTGACCAATTCTTCAATGCAAAGCACGAAGGCTGCGTTGTCAGGACAAGGGTGCGTGCTCTCAGACACGAGGGAACGAAAGCCGTTCAATGGGCCCGAGTGGCGGAGGCGCGTCGTGGCAACAAAGCCACAATCCGGTCTTTGGTGGACCACGACGGGCGCATGCTACTCGATCCCGGGCAAATGTGTGAAGCTTTTCAGCGACACTTCGCTCAGCTGTTCGGGGGCAGCGGTGGGCCGGGTCGAGGGATGGACATTAGTGTCGACCTCGACGGACTGCCGCGGCTCTCGGCCACTGAGGCGAAGTGTTGCGAAAAGCCGATAACAGCCGCTGAAGTAAGGGAGGCAATGACTGGCTGCACAAGGGGTAAATCGCCTGTTTTGGTTGGTCTGCCCTATGAACTTTACGTACAGATGCCAGACTTGTTCGGAGGCCTCTTGGCGGACGTCTACTGCAACTGGCAACAGAACGGGAGAATTCCCAGTTCTGTGAGCCGAGGAGCGGTGGCACTGCTGAGAAAGGATCCGAACAAGGGGGATAACATAGATAATTTCCGGCCCATAACTCTGCTAAACACAGAGTTCAAGATTTTGGCCAAGGTGCTAACAGAGAGGTTGGCGCTTGTCGTTGGTGGTCTGGTGGGAGAGGCGCAGACATGCGCCATTCCCGACAGATCCATCCACGACAACCTCCACCTCATGCAATACATCGTAGAGAGGGTAGCTAGGGAACCTGGCACGGGTGGGTCCTTGATCAATTTAGATCAGTCAAAAGCTTTCGATAGGGTCGACCATCGTTACCTAGCGGCAGTTCTGAGGGCGGCTGGCTTTGGGCCCGTCTTCAGAGGCTGGATCGCTGCCATGCACAGCGACATCTGCTCTGTGGTGAGAGTGAACGGTCACCTGTCGGAACCGTTCAACATCATGCGCTCGGTCCGCCAAGGATGTCCCCTCTCGTCCCTCTTGTACGTATTGACTCTCGAGCCATTACTGCACAAACTGGAGACGTTGAGGGGCGTCCCGCGCGAACTAGGATGCGGAAGATCCGTGTCAGCATATGCGGACGATGTCACCGTAGTGTTGTCGAACGCCAAACATATCGAGGCGATCGGCACTACACTAAGAGAATACGAAGCGGTGACAGGAGCAATGATCAACCAGGAAAAGTCAGTGGGCCTGCAGCTCGGCACCTGGAGAGGCAGGTCCATGCCGTCCAACAGCGTCGTCGGACGCTGGACGGACGGACCGACCGGTTAAATTGCTAGGGGTCTGGTTCGGTCCGGACCTCCAGACGGACAAAAACTGAGACGAGGTGACGAGCAGGGTGGCTTCTCTCACCCAGAAATGGGCGCAGAGGAAGCTATCCCTGAAATGTCACGCGGAGGTGGCTAACGCGTACATCGCGTCTGTCATCTGCTACCGCCTGACCGTCGTACCTTGTCCTAAGCCTCGCCTGACTGCGCTGGAGCGTTTGCTCTTTCGCTTTTTGTGGAAGGGACGCGCTCCGATGGTCAGGCGGTCTATCTGTTGTCAACACCCGCTACCTGGAGGGCTGGGCATGCCGTGGCTGATGATGCGCAGGCACACGCTCAGGCTACGACATCTCCACCTCTTCCTCGACGGTGATCAGGTGTGGTCGCCGTTTGCTAGACGCGTTTTTCCCCAGCTCGTTTACTTGACGGAGCTGCAGTCCTGGGTCAAGCGAAGACCGAGAGGGAGCGCCTGGAGACTGGAATGTCTTCAGGCTCTCACAGCCCTCGACGAATCGGGCAATGTGATCGGTGGAAACTCCACCTCAGCGTTCTATAGAGGATTAGTGGAGGGGAAGAGCGACGACGTACTTGGGGAAACTCTAGGCGTCGACGAAAATCAACTAGCCAATCTCTTCGGAAGAACTTTCGGGCCAGGGCCTATGGACAACTTCCAGAAATCTCTGGCCTGGCAGTGCTACCGAGGAGCCTTGCCAGTTCGGGATAAACTCTACAGGCATGGAGGTCCCGTCAGCCGGGCATGTCCGAGATGCGCGCAGGGCGACGAAACCGTCCTGCACGCACTCGTCCAGTGTCCGAAAATTGCTGACTTGTGGGTTTATGTCGAACACCTGCTGTCGGGTTTAGGACGGATCCGGCTATCATCTGAGTCCATCGTGAGGATTGCCCCGCCCTCCTCCTTTAGCCGGGAAGGGCAGGCAGTTTTTATCTGTCTGGTGGCCATGGCGAAAGAGATAGTATGGTGGACACGTTTGAAAGGGCTGAAGACGAGCACTTACCTCTTCGGTGATGCTCTGATTGACTTTTTCAAATTTCATTTGAAAAGGAAAATCAGAGTAGAGAGGGAAGTGCTCTCTTCCCAGCATTTTGTTGAAAGATGGGTGAGAGAAGCAAGAATCGCCCGAGTGAATGGGCCTACTCTGAGTATATATCTGTAAATTAAAGATGGAAAACTGGGAGAGGGCACTTGCCTTGGTGGTCAGGGTCATTGTGGCTCTTTACTGGGCTTTCTCCACAAATGTCCCTCCGAAGTCTCCCCCCTATTGGGGAATTTTTCATTGTTATTTTTTGTTACACCCTCTGTTTTTGTTTTTTACACGCAGAAATGTCCATTTGTACCGTCATGTATTGTCCTGCACTGTCCTTAATGTCTACTTTATGTAAACCCTTGTGGTTAATAAAGAAATCATTATTATTATTATTATTATTATTATTATTATTATTATTATTATTATTGTTGTTTATTGAGTCTCAGTCATTGATGTTAGTTAACTGGAAAGTTTGTTGAAATGAATATCAAGCCACTACCTGCAGCCTCAGATATTCAGGACGTATCGGAGGGTTCTTGCTGTTCCCAACAAGGATGCCTTTTGAAATGTTCCAAAAAGCGTGGCGGGGCCAATTTTCTTTAACCATCCCTGGAAACTCTTTGAGATAGTAGCTAGTGCGCCTATGACAATCGGGACCACTTTGACTTCATGGCAGTTACAAGTCCTTTTTACCTCCCCCTTTAAGTCCTGGTATCGGTTAATTTTCTCCCTCTCCTTCTCTTGCACTCTCGTATCGAATGGGCAGGCCACATCCACAATCAGGCACGATATGTTTTCCTTGTCCAAAACCACCAGGTCAGGTCTATTGTGTTCCAGTTTCTTGTCCGTCTGTATCCTAAAATCCCACAGCACCTTCACCTGATCGTTTTCTATCACCGACTCTGGTTTATGCTCATACCCGTTCTCAGAATGTGGTAAATTGATTACTTTGCATAGGTGCCAGTGGATCACCCTGCCCATCTCATCATGTCTCCAGCCCTTATAGTGAGTCTGGGCTAGGTGTTTACACTCGGTTACAATGTGAGCCACAATCTCCTCTCTCTCTCCACAGATCCTGCACAGTGGGCTAACCTCCTCCTTGTAAATATGGTGTTTCAGCCACTTCGTTTTGAGGGCCTGCTCTTGCGCAGCCATTAGCATTCCTTCTGTAGCCTTTTTAAGGTCTCCTCTTTTGAACCAGTTCCATGTCTGTGGATCTCTGAATTCGGTTTTCTCAAAGAAGGTACTATGAAGGGATTGTTCATGAAGTCTGCTCTTTCTCCTTGTTATTTCCTCCTTGGACATCCCCTGGTCTATTGTACTCTCCTTCAGTACAATTCTGAGCATTGTCTCCTTACTATCAGTCACGTATTTGTGTAGGTTGTTTTTCTCCATCTGAACACAGTCCTCTATGCTGATAAGACCTCTTCCACCTTCATATCTCCTTAAGTAGAGCCTATCGACATCACTCCTCTTGTGGAACATGTTGTAGATAGTCAATAGCTTCCTAGTCTTCCTATCCATTTCTTTTTGTTCAGCAACATTCCATCTCAGAATTCCCGCACTGTACCTAATAATAGACACAGCTCGAATTTACTGCACTTATGGCATTCCAACTGTTCAGATGTGACTTTAATACGCTCCTTAATCTCCGAATATATTCAGATCTTATCAATTCCTTCATTTTTTTTGTTCTTGATGTCATCAGCCTCCAGAACACCCAAATACTTGTATCCTTCTTCAGTGTCAATTTCCTTTATCATCTCACCTGTTGGTACCTGGATTCCGTTGCTTCTGCTCACTTTACCCCTCCTCATCACAAGGACTCCACACTTACTAATACCAAATTGCATACATATATCATTGCTGAAAATACGGACAGTGTCAACAAGCATATCCAACTCCTTCTCACTCTTCCCGAAGAGCTTAAGATCGTCCATGAAGAGGAGGTGATTGATGGTAAGCTCTCCCTTTCCCAACTTGTATCCTGCTCTCACTTTTCGCAGTACAATGGCCAGGGGCATCAGGGAAAGGACGAACAACATAGGAGACAGACTATCTCCCTGGAAGATACGTCTCTTGATCTTCACGCCTCCCAAGGATTCTCCACCCGATGTTAACTCTGTTTTCCAGGACTTCATACTTTTCCCCAACAACTGTCTGATGTTATCCGCCACCTTGAAGATCTCTAGGCTTTTGGTGATCCAAGAATGAGGTACCATGTCAAATGCCTTTTTGTAGTCTATCCATCCCATGGCAAGACCAGTGTGTCCCCTCTTGCAATTCCTCATTACCATCTTATCAATAAGTAACTGGTCCTTTGTACCACGGGATTTCTTTCGGCATCCTTTCTGTTCGTCCGGTAACAAGTTGTTTGTGTGGAGGTGATGGTAGATTTCCTCAGACATAATGTTTGTCAACAGTTTCCACATTACGAACAGACATGTGATAGGTCTATAGTTGGTAACATCATTACCCTTGATTCGGTCTTTCATTACCAGAACTGTGGTACCTTTTGTCAACCACTCTGGTACCTCACCTGACATCAAGCAGTCATTGAACATGGTTGTCAGTTTCGGGTGGAGGGATGTTATATTTTTAATCCAATACCTCTGCACACCATCTGGGTCTGGTGATTTCCAGTTGGTTAGTTTTTTGGCCTGCCCCTTAAGAGTTTCAACTGTGATACTCAAATCAGTTTGTTGGTGTGCCTGTTCACTAATCTCCTTTTGTACTGTCTCAATACACACTGCCTGGTCATTATGTTTAACATCCTGCTCCCATATTCCTCTCCAGAATGTCTTGGTTTGTTCCGCCTCAGGGATCAAGTCGTTGCCTCTTTCTTTCCCTTCAAGCTGTCCAAACAGCATCTTCTGGTTGTTGTCAAACATGCGGTTCTGTCTATACTGACTGACTCTGCTCTCGTATCGCTTAATTTTTGCACTCTTTGCTACAATGCGTTGCTTCAGTTCGTCTATGATAATATTTAGCTTTTTCCCCCTCCTAGTTTTGTACTTTATTTCCAGTCTATTTTTAGTGTCTATGTTTTTTAGTGTCCCATTCAGTAGGGACTTAAGCTTTCCAATGTCATTTCTCATTTCCCTGATTTGACTATTCAGTCGTTTCTTCCACCAAGGTTCTGATCTTTCTTGTTTGTTGTTTCCTCTCGCTTTTATGCCAAGTAATTTCCTCACCGCATTTGCTGTTGCTTTGAGGGTATTGTTGCACTGGTGAAGGCTCCTCGCCTCAAGGTATGGGATGACTTTGTTTACCTTAGCTGTTGTTTCTTTTAACTTTTTCCTGTCTACAAATCTCAGGTTCATAGGTTTCCCACTATCATTGTTCAATTCATCTACCACTAAGTTTAAGATATCAACCAAATCTTGTCCTAGCCCGTCAGCATTCATCTCCTCAATGGCCGTATCTTTGTTCCAGGTATTATTTATTTCAGCATTCAGATCATTGTCTGCTTCGGATGGTTCATCCGTTCTCTCAACCTCTTCACCTTCCTTTCCCACTGGCTCGTTTGCCTGTCATACTCCACTCTCCATTTCCAACCTAATCTCTCTGCTCAGTTCCTCCAGTTCCAGCTCGCTTATCCACCCATTAGTTCTTATTACCCTAGCCTGCCCGGCCAATTTTTGTTCATCTAATTTAAATAGACCATTTTTATTATTATTATTATTATTATTATTATTATTATTATTATTATTATTATTATTATTATTATTATTATTGTTGTTATTGTTATTCCTTGAATCTCAGTCATTGATGTTGGTTAACTGGAAAGTCCGTTGGATTGAATATCAAGCCACTACCTGCAGCCTCAGATATTCAGGACGTATCGGAGGGTTCTTGCTGTTCCAAGCAAGCATGCCTTTTGAAGCGTTCCAAAAAGCGTGAAGGGGCCGATTTTCTTTAACCATCCCTGGAAACTTTTGGAGATAGTCCCCAGTGCGCCTATGACAATCGGGATCACTTTGACTTCATGGCAGTTCCAAATCCTTTTCACCTCCCACTTTAGGTCCTGGTATCGGTTAATTTTCTCCCTCTCCTTCTCTTGCACTCTCGTGTCGAACGGGCAGGCCACATCCACAATCAGGCACGATCTTTTTTCTTTGTCCACAACCACCAGGTCAGGTCTATTGTGTTCCAGTTTTTTGTCCGTCTGTATCCTAAAATCCCACAGCACCTTCACCTGATTGTTCTCCATCACCGCCTCTGGCCTATGCTCATACCATTTCTCAGAATGTGGTAGATTGTTTACTTTGCACAGGTGCCAGTGGATCACCCTGCCCATCACATTGTGTCTCCAGCCCTTATAGTGGGTCTGGGCTAGGTGTTTACACTCGGACACAATGTGAGCCACAGTCTCCTCTCTCTCTCCACAGATCCTGCACAGTGGGCTGGCCTCCTCCTTGTAGATATGGTGCTTCAACCACTTCGTTTTGAGGGCCTGCTCCTGCGCAGCCATTAGCATTCCTTCTGTAGCCTTTTTGAGGTCTCCTCTTCTCAACCAGTTCCATGTCTGTGGATCTCTAAATTCAGTTTTCTCAAAGAAGCTACTATGAAGGGGTTTTCCCTTAAGGCTGCTCTTCCTCCTTGATGTTATTTCCTCCCTGGACATCCCCTGGCCTACTGTCCCCTCCTTCAGTACAGCTCTGAGCATTGGCTCCTTACTATAGGTCACGTATTTGTATAGGTTGTTTTTCTCCATCTGAACACAGTCCTCTATGCTGATAATACCTCTTCCACCCTCAGATCTCCTTAGGTAGAGTCTATCGACATCACTCCTCTTGTGGAACATGTTGTAGATAGTCAATAGCTTCCTAGTCTTCCTATCCATTTATTATTATTATTATTATTATTATTATTATTATTATTATTATTATTATTGCAATATCAGAATGTGAGGATGCTGCTAATGTATACTAGTTTTAATGCCACAATGTGCCGAAATACGATTATGTTACAGTTAATAAAACTCATGTTATTCATATTTGATTGAACCTTTTCGTTTCCAATCATGACTGGAAGCAATTAGCATGATCGTGAATTAAAAGCGAAAAATTGTGCAACAAGTATGAATTTGCGGTTATAAATCGTACACACACACACACACATACACACCGCACACAGACACACACACACATCTATATATATATAAATATATAGTTATATATACAACTCTGTAGCTACATGACAGTGAGATTCATGTACGTGTTGTAACTACAAATTCTTGCATGATTATAAATATCACGTATTACCAAGGGACTTTCACTTGGATAGTTACCCTCCGAGGCACAAGTACTGGCAAGTTTGTAGAAGACCAGCAATCGCTCATACGTACCGATCTCCCCTCCATTCGCCACCGATGTTGTTCAAAGTAAAGGCTATGGCCGATATAGCTTTGTGCCAATGACCTCGCAACTGATTTTTCCAGCTGAGTAAACTGGAGCAACGTGAAATAAGATGTTTTGCTCAAAGACACTACGCATCACCCTGTCTGGGAATCCAACTCATCTTTCTTTAATCACTAGAGCCAGAGATAGAGAGACAGTCCATGCAGTGGAAAAAACCCTTCTTACCTGCTCCAAAGTAGGCCAAGGTCGTTTCATCTGCAGGGAGGGTGATGGCCTCAGGTTTTGCAAGAGGCGTTGTATTTATTGATTATCTTCAAAAGAGCCACACCATTAATGCAGATTACTATTCCAGCTTGTTGAGGCAATTACAAAAAGCTATTAAGCCCAAACGCCCAGGAAAACTGACGAGCCCTATCTTGTTTCACCACACCATGCTCCAGTCTTTGGTTTCAATTGCTGCTGTGCGTGGCTGTGGCGTTAAAGTGGTTGTTCAAACCTGCATATTCTCCCGATTTACCCCAATCTTACTCTCATCTGTTCCCCTACATTAAAAACCACTTGACGGGGAACAAGTATCGCAGTGAGGATGACGTCGTATCTGCAGTTGATTACCTTTTTAACTACCAGAATGAAAGCTTCTTCCCCAATGGGATCCAAGCACTGTAAAACCGATGGAAGAGGTGTGTGGACCGCAAGGTGGACTATTTTGTCATATTTTATGAGAGTATCTTGGTCAGCCTCTGAACATTTCAGCCAACCCTCGTATAACAGTTTAATTTAATCTGGTATTGTATTCATTCCCAAACAATTGGGTCTATTTTAAGTGTTCACCGTGAGGATCCACTATCGTTTAGTCTGCAGCGAGATTAAATAAAATATTATGTTGTTATAAAAGTTTGTGTGAGTGTTATTTTGTATGGGTTTTGCACAGGTGTTATGTAGTGTAGTGATGTTGGGTTTAGTTTGTATTTAAATAAAGTAGATGGGTATTGCACGCGGGTTGTGTAAGTCTTTGTTTGGTTAGGTTATTTGGTTTTATATTATGTAAGTGCTGTGTGCGTGGATGGTGTTATGTATAGTTGATGGTGTTTTAGCAATGTAGGTGTTGTGTAATAGGGTGGCTCTTTTTATTTTCTGGATTGTTTGTAACATTTGAGGTTTATATTCAGGATTATTTAATGTGTATAGTAGGAGTTTCCTTGTGCCTTTATTTGTATGTGTATAAATTCTCTCGTTATTGTTGAGGGTTGTAATTTTAAGCGTTGTTATATGGTATCGGTGTATGTATCCTATTATGTATTTTGGTCTATATGTTTGTTGGTATGTTTTGACATCGGTATATTTGTCTTAATATGTAAGTTAATGTACGGAAAATATATAGATACAGTTTTAGAAAGGCGATTGGTAATATTTTACCGGTATGTAAATATGTCTGGGTCTTTTATTATTTGTAGGCGTAGCAAAACTCGGGGCTATAGTAAAAGACAGGCCTAATATGCTACACTGTGGTATCGAACCAGAGATTTTATGATGGGGAGGTGAAATATGGTTTACCATTTCGTCATTCTCACTTCAGTAGTGAATACGTCTATATAATCAAAATGACAATTGTGGTCCTAGAAGAATCTAATATCCCTACAACTGAATTAATGGGTTTATGTTTCCTCGAATAGACTGTGCATTTTGAATCGAGGAAATTGACTCATACTTTCTTTAGTATATGATGTTCAATATGATATGGATATAATATTTATTTGGAAACTGATCTGTTTCATTTCTTTTTTCAGATTTTCCGTATACCCAAAGCTATTCTTCATCTATCTGCTGAGTAAAATTGCAACTATTTTCACTGTGAGTATATTACCATAATTAGAATTTTCCATGTTCTTTTCTATGAAATATTAGTTACGACTCCGTAGAAGCAATAGAATGCATTGCAGTATTTATATCAGTTCTTCCGGTTTTCGTGCTCAAATATAATTAGATTCGACTATTATATCTCTGATAGCGATAAATAATCCGCCCAAGCTTGCTTAGTTTGTTCTGTAGAGCGGCTTTATGAAGTTGGAATTGGCTTAACCAGAGACATCAAAGTGAAATAAGGATAAAATGTGGAATCCTCTTTAAGTTGTAGTGGGATAGTTGAAACGATGAACCACATGCTGATTTGCACATTATTTGATTCCCCTTATTATTTGGATAATTCGGGAAATAATACATAAAAAACATGTTTATGTATACCATTGAAAGGATTGGATAAATCCTGAAATAAAAATTGTTTTATGACTCTGTATATGTTGACAAATTTCTGAAAGTAAATAATAAAATCGCAACAGATATAATTCAATATAATGCATTCACCATTTTGTCAGCTGGAACCATGAAACATTTTATTAATTTATTTGAAAGATTAGTGGCTGGTTAAAAGTACGAATGTCGGTACCTAACACAAATATTTGGAAAATATCTTCTGAACTATAATGACTGGAAATATTTTGAAATCAATCATTATCATTTCCATCATCATCATCATACGAAATGTAGACACCTAATTCATTAAATATTTTGAGGTGAGAATGGGTTGTATTCATTCAATTCTCTTATTCACTCGCATTAGTTATAATAGATGGCTTTAGCCTGAAAAATATATACTTCTGTTAAGTATAAAATCCCACCGAGATCAACTTTGTTTTTCATCATTTCAGTGTTGGTAATATAAAGTGTCACATAAATACTGATGTCGAATTTATTGACTAAATTTTCCCTCCAAATTTATGGCTTTGGGCTTATATCAGTAATCAATATTCCTCGTTTCCACCTGACATCATTGAAATGATCACTAACTTTATTTAATCAATCCTATAACCTCACATTATTTGAACTCGATAGCAATATAATGGCTCTTATTCATATTATGTGGGCTATGATGCTTCTCCAGAATATAATAAATAATAAGAGAAAAGTTAGGAATTTTACGCATTTTATTTCAGATATATTATAGAAGCGTGTCCTATATCTATCTCTTACATAAAGGTGGTTTGTGCTTGTAATAGTGCTAGTAATTAAATTCATGAGTATGATAAGCTAATTCAAATTTGACTTTAAATCGATAGCATGCCTATTTTGCAAGAAAAACACAAATGGAAGATGGTATTCAAGAATACATTCAAATGTCAAATCTAAGCATCTCTATGATTTATACAGACAACCCAGCTCCACTATAGTAAAATTACTAATAGGTTTTGAAATATAAAAGAACGTTTACACTGTCAGAGGTTATGGAATTGCAAACAATGACAATATTATAATTTATTAGAATTCCTTCACTTTTAGTCAAATGATGTTTTGTTTTTATCCGTTAAAGATTGTATCTAAACTAGATTAATAAGAAGGAATTATTATATATAATTAGTTCCATTTAAAAATCCATAAGAATTCATGTACGAAGTAGTAGTAAAAGAGTTTAAGAAATAAACATTAGTTAATAATTTAACGGATCATAAGAAATAAAGTGCATTAATATGTGTATGGGAAGATAAAATACGAATGTTTAAATTTTTAATTTGCCGAAATCACTTTCAGAAAATAAATCTTATTAGAATAGTTTGATGGATAATTATTCAACGATATATTGCCCTTGATGTTGTTGATGCTTGTTCTGATAATCAAGTAGAATCTTCTCTTTTTGAAATATAATTCAATATAACGAATTCACCATTTTGTCAGCTGGAACATTTGCATAATACTCCGCGATGCTCTTTGCTGGCTATACATTAAAATTACATACATACATTTTATAGCATCAACAATATAATTAATTATTACACTAGACGAGTGTTACCCGTAATTTAACTGGGAACTTTGGGATTATATATTTTCGACACTGGGAAGCAGTAGGTAAATGAATAACGATGTATAAATAGATAAATTTAGAAATATATGGCAGAGAAATAAATATAACTGAATTGTCTATATCTGTGTTTGACTAGACCAATTCATGATTTAGCTCATGCCCAAACAAAACAAATAAGGTATCAAACAAAGGGATTTTTTTTAAAGGACCGAAATTAAGTAACGAAATATACATTTTTATGTATTTTCCATTCGTCATAAAGAAAATAAAACATAATCATCACATAAAGACTTAAAGCTGTTGTGGTGGTTTTGATAGACAATAACTACCAAGCGTTCATTACTGCTGCGTTCGCTTGCCTATGTATCTTTCTCCCACTTTACCTGACACACCACTTAACATTTATACTTCATGTTAAAACTCTCTCCATGTATATATATATGTCAGGTATTATATATCAGTGATATTTGATACTTTTATTACAAATACCAGCTATGAGAACTTTTTATAAGGAAACATGAATGTGCAATAGTTTATCATGACACAAATGAGTCTTGAAAAGTATGAGTAATTGCTCCGAACATAAAGAAAATCCATTAAGAAAATGATGGCTAATTCTTACTTCAACTGAAATCTTTTTAAGTGCTAAAACCATTGAGAATCGGTCAATAACATTCCAGCAAGAACAATGTAATGTGTCAAATGTTAACCTGCTTAAGAGAAAAACAAATGCATACTGAAATCCGTATTCATACAAGTTATGATATTATTACTCTGACAAAAAGAAAGCAAAAATAAAATAACATGGATAGAAACGAGGAGATACATTCTATTCTCTTGTCTAGTAGGCAAATTTGAGCCGCGTCCATTGGCCAAGATGGCGAAAACGTTGCCATAGAGCACAACCAGCGATAATATTCCACCTTGTGAGGTCCTTCCTCAAGCCTAATGCCTTTTTCCCGATTTACTGGAGAATGACGACAGTTCAGGGACTGAAGCAACCATCAGAAAATAGAAAATGTCCGTCAATGCCTGGTATTTACTTTCGTGATTTAGATGATTTAGATAATGTCAATTATCTGCAATTGTAGATTATATAATAAATGTTTAATAATGAAAATTGATTATCATAAAAACAAAATGGTAGATTGTACTGTATTATCAGTGTATGATTTCAACCTAACAGAGAAGTAGTTATAGCTTGTGGAATGTAACAGTAAAATGTCGAATACACAAACTTCGAACATTGCTTCAGTTAACAGAATATAAGTAAGGGTATGTTCTAGCGGCATTAATAATCATATTAGACTAGTCATAGCGAGACCTCCAAATCTACATACTTTTACTAGTGTTTAGTGGTAAAGCAGGGAAATTACATACATAAGTTTCGATCGAAAGCTTCGTATAATGTGATAATATATATACTTTCTGCACTGGATAAGTATAGATCAAGATATACTGTCAGTTTCAGTTGGAGTAATCGAATTTCAGAATTATTACAGAGCAGCTTTCGAAACGAGAGATGTAAATATATGTACGAAGGAAAAAACTAGCGCACGAGTAGATACTTCGAGAATGATAGCTACATTGGGGTGTCAGTATGTCAGCGTGACATAGCAGGGTAGATAACCTAATAGAAACACTACGATCAAAACGTACATCATTATATAAGTCTTTAAGGAAAACAACGTAGATTGTTAATGATTGTTTTAAAGCACCAGTGGCCTCATATTGCTGATGTATGCCTTTGCACTTTTTTTTCAGTATTTTGTCGATGAGGAGAATATATTTTGTGCTTTTTTTTGTATGGGTTATTTTGATTAATTTCTTCATCAACAAACGCGTGAACTTTGAATATCGTTTCTCAAAATAGACTTCTTCTTTAAAATGCCATTTAAACGTAATATATCTCAATATTAATCAATGTCAGATAATTGCAGTCATCTACCTCCTACTCAGATCTTTATGTCTTTTATATTACATCAATCATTCCGCTATGAATTTCATTTGTGCGGTAATTGCCTCTAATTTCTAGAAACAAAATAGCTATATTAAGTTGCAGTTAAAAACTATTTTATCTATTTTTTTTTATTCAAAATCCATTAGTATTGCACCTATTATCTCCCCTTTTACTATCTAATATAGAATGCTTATATTTTGTATGCTGGTTTCGATTCCCTGTTGTTGTAATCCAATTATTCCCTTACCATCTTTCTACTGAAAAGCAGTACAGCACACACACACACACACGCACACACACAGATACACACACACACACACACACACACACACACACACACACACACACACACACACACACACACACACACACACACACACACACACACACATATATATATATGCATATAACGAAGGAAGTGTGGTAAGGAACCAGGTGGAACATAACGCACCAGAGTACTCGATACTTTGGGTAGTAGAGTAGGTAATAGGAAAATGTTCAGGACCCCGACGGCAGAGCTCAAGCCGTTTCGACGGCCATTTCAGTCCAGAAATACCCGTCAAAACGGCTTGAGCTCTGCCGTCGGGGTCCTGAACCTTTTCCTATGTATATATATATAAATATATATATTGGATCGACAAGTATGAAATTTGTAGAAGTTTGTAGAAAAAAAAACTTCTACACATTTCACACTTCACGACCCAATATATATCCACTGTAGATCTCCATACGCATCATAATTGCTGTATTGGGGAAATGTAAAGCAGAATATGATATTAATTGCTTCTGATATTGGTCCATTTGGATTGAAAAAAGGAAATTGTTTGCACTCGTTTATTCGTAACAGTCTGGATATATTCTCAGTCTGAAGCCACATACTGTATACGACTAAAATAGAATGGAATAAGTAACTATTCTGATGGGATACGTTTCCCAGCATCAAACTAGTTAATACAGTGGAGTAACTATGTTTAGTTGCTCGACAAACTGAATGTCGTAAGTTGTTGAACAAGCCCTTTTCTGATAGTTGTACTATCGAACGTATAGTGATAGAATCTTCGAAATGAAAATAAAAACAAAACAGGCCATATGTAAATTACTTCCACAGCAAGCATAATCCGTCACCAACTTAAACATCAACGCCATGTCTTTGTGTGTTCTCAGTAATATCCAGTCTATTGTAAGCATCCAGTTATAGAATAGCGTTCAGTTATAGAATAGCATTGTTATAGAATAGCATTCAGTTATAGAATAGCATTGTTATAGAATAGCGTTCAGTTATAGAATAGCATTGTTATAGAATAGCGTTCAGTTATAGAATAGCATTGTTATAGAATAGCGTTCAGTTATAAATAGCATTTAGTTATAGAATAGCGTTCAGTTATAGAATAGCATTGTTATAGAATAGCGTTCAGTTATAGAATAGCATTGTTATAGAATAGCATTCAGTTATAGAATAGCATTGTTATAGAATAGCGTTCAGTTATAGAATAGCATTGTTATAGAATAGCGTTCAGTTATAGAATAGCATTGTTATAGAATAGCGTTCAGTTATAAATAGCATTTAGTTATAGAATAGCGTTCAGTTATAGAATAGCATTGTTATAGAATAGCGTTCAGTTATAGAATAGCATTGTTATAGAATAGCGTTCAGTTATAGAATAGCATTGTTATAGAATAGCGTTCAGTTATAAATAGCATTTAGTTATAGAATAGCGTTCTCTCTTCCCCTGTCTGTCCCGGAGGCCCACAAAAAAGGTCATAAGTGCTGCCCCTCCAAATCTGATTTAAATATTACAGAATACATGACGCATAAAGTAAATGATGAAATAGCATGTTACATGAAATAATATTGAACAAAATAATTGCGTAATGTAGCAAACCAAACATTGATTCAATTCAGTTAACGTGATGAAATAGTATTGGGAGGAGTTATTTCAGGGTCTACATGATGCAAGAAGAGATTTGAAGGAAATTTGAGAACACATAAAAGCCATTTACAATGTAATTGATATATCGGAGAATATATCGTTTCAGATTGTTTGCAGTTGATCATTATTAATATGTCTACACAAGCACATAGGATGCGAAATAAAGAAAATAGATTTAGTTATTCATTATAAGAATAAACGGAACTGCTTACTGTAGATTATATCTCTATACGCAACAATGATGATATTTGTTGCTCGCAGTAAAATGGAGATAACAAATTCACTTATTCTCTTCTCGCGGCTATAATGGTTGGATAGTCATGGTTATTGCTTGACACTTTGACAGTTAAAATATCGAAGCTAATAGACGCACCTATAATTAATTGGAGACTAAACCAAACAGTATAATGAGATCCTTGGTATTGTATATATAAATG
>OZ024742.1:299372529-299382529 GCA_964016885.1 Eledone cirrhosa | reverse complement strand
TATAGAATTTTAAATAAATACATATTCTATGAGGTATTAAATAGAATAAACCTAAAGAGATTAACAAACATTTCTATAACGGTGTCTAGGGTAGGTTCTGTTATTAATATTATACATAAAGAGATTATCACACATTAACAAAAACATTATTTGTTGTGCGGTTCTAGAATACTATTTATTCGTCAAAATGATAAAAATGTTTTAATGTCGATCGATGGTTCTATATTTTACGCCTTATTATCATAAATGATCGATATGTCTACTAATGAATGAATATGTATAAGCACAAAATAACATCGTTTGGTGACATTTACTCAATCGTTATTGAATCGTTATTGAGAGGAAATAACGTATATAATTTCATATACACCCCTATAATGCACTACGCTTTAGTAGTGCCACTTGGACTTACTTGCCTTCAACCAGTCACGTTCACACTATATACCATTTTCAGCCAATGGTTCATTTGCAAAAAAATGTGGGTTTTAGCATATTTTGTCTTATCCGATGACGGCTAGGATTCCAGAAACGGGTACCTGGTATTCTCTCAGATACTGCGATAGCTGTGATGAGATAACATCTTAAAAACATAGCGAGATTCTCGTATGTTTATTATATAGTAATATAGCGTATATGCTTTCATATCCACTTCTATGATATTTGACCTTATATTTGCTTTGTAAAATGAATACAAAATGAAAACGAACATATAGCACAGAGGGTAAATATAATCATTGAGAGGGTTTCAGAATATGTGGCCACAGAATTTTATAATTATTCAAAATTTATCTGATTCTTAAACTGACCTCGTAATGAACGAGTTATCCAACTAATAATAATGTCTAATTTAGGCACATGGCAAGCAGTTTCCACGAGGGTAACGTTCTATAAATCGACCCCCAGTACTTGACTGATAGTATCGACCCTAGAATGGATGAATGCAAAGACTACGGCGGAATTTGAACTCAGAAATTAAACTATTTATCCGACACTCGAAAGATTCTACCAATCTAACACCTTCAAATTATCCGATGAATAATAAAACTGAATTGAAACTGAACTGGTGCATGTGTTTTTTTATTGGAGGCAGGATCAGTCGGTCTATCTATCTGCTCTGTTCGTTTTATCACACACATATCATACCAGCCGATAGATTTATTGTTTTCTGTCGCATGATAGAGAGTTTTAAAATTGTACTTTCAAATAAATCGTGCGAAACGATTTGAACCTTTGGAATATGATGAGTGTGAAGATGTGTGTGTGGATTTGTACATAACCTTTCTTTATTTCCTTCTTCCCTTCACTTCCATGCGGCAATACACTTCTCCTTGTCCTACTTCTCTCTTGGTATTTTCCATGTTTCTTCTACCTGTCACCCACCTCATCGATTGTCTCTCTGCCGACCACTGGCCGCTGGTCTCTGTCCTCTGAGGCATTTTTGCTTATCGCTGTCTTTGACAGTACATAACTGGATTTAGCTGTTTTAACTGCTATTCTAGCTTTCTGTTTTCTCATTTTTCAATAAATATATATATAAGTATATATATATGTATATATATATATATATATATATATATATATATATATATATATATATATATATATATATATATATATATATATATATATATAAAGAATGAATAATGACAGGTAGACATCATAAAAAGGTAGTTTATTCCGTGTGCTTACAAGTGTTTCCACGGTGGTACTGCAGCCTAGTTCCGCTACGTGCAAATTCACAAGTATTTGCAGAACTCGAATATCCAATGCTGTGACCACTGTTTCCTCAGAGCAGAATGGTAAATATACAATGTAAAAACCCTTAAGTGGGGTTGTTGGGGAAGATAGAGTGGAACAGGAAGAGAGAAAAGTAGGGAAGATGGAGAGAGAAGGAAAGATATGCAGGGGTTGGAGAAGTAGGAGAGAGTGGCCTGTAGATATCTTAATCAAAATGTTATGGTAGGGGTTTTATTAGTTACTTTTGGAGAGATGCGTAGATAGTTGAGGTCGGAATTATTTATTGCCCCAGAGGTCAAGTTCATAGATGTTGAGAGGGAGGTAGGTCAAAGGTGAGAGAGAGAGAGCGTAATGGATGTAGAGAGAGAGATATAGGTAGAGAGGGGACAGATAAAGTATATGTGGTGAGTGAACTTTTGGTTTTGTAGTAGTAATCTAGGAATTGTACTGAGTTACCATGTATAGTGATAAGCAGTGTATTGTCTTGTAGTGTGGGGGAGAAGAGAAGGTTGTTAGCTAGAAAGTGGTGTTGTAGTTACGGGTTCGAATGTTAAGTTATTTTATAGTGAGAGAATTTAGCTTTTAGTTTGTGGTTGCAGTATAATGATCGTTCAATTCTATCGTTAAGTAGTTTCTTTTTGGATTTTAGTATGTAAAATAGCTCAAGGTTACATAACCTGCAGTACTTCAAACCACTCCGATATGCATTTGCGCTGGAAAGTATATCCCATTTTAAGGTGAACTGTTGGTTGTGTTCACGGAGTTGCCAGGTCTAGTTGGCGAGCGTGGTCACAAAACGGTGATTCTGATGTTTGATTGAGAATCGATGACGGTACCAGCGAGATTTAAACGATGTGGTGGTAGATCCGATATAATACCATTTCTGGTCGTCCGATTCAACCGTGCATTGGTAAACAATGTTGGACTTTAGGCATTCATTCTGCAATGGACATCTTTCAGGTAGATGGCAGTTACATGCTTTGTTGTGGGTAGCTCTACACGTAATCAAGGTATACGTAACCGGGGGACTAAAACACAAGCACACACACACTATACTACCAGACATACTAATAATAGAAGTTCACCACCAAATAAATCACGTTGTAGAAAGTATATCTGGTATAATCCTATTTTTAATGCCTCGATTAGTACAAAACTATCTCTTTCATTCTTTAAATTAATCAATAAACACTTCCCTAGTTCCCATAAGTATAGCAAAATTCTGAACTCCAAAACTATTAGACTATCATACTCCACGGCACCAAACCTTGAAGCATACATAAAAAAACTTAACTTAAGGCAATTAAACAACTCTACAAAACAAAACATTTTAGTAACAGGTGGGCAGAACGCAATATCTGCCTCCCAACCACTAAATGGGAGACGGGTATTGTACAACCCACCTGTACCGCTATCACAACCTATCCATGGTATACCCGCTACCCACAACAAAGCATGTAACTGCCATCTACCTGAAAGATGTCCATTGCAGAATGAATGCCTAAAGTCCAACATTGTTTACCAATGCACGGTTGAATCGGACGACCAGAAATGGTATTATATCGGATCTACCACCACATCGTTTAAATCTCGCTGGTACCGTCATCGATTCTCAATCAAACATCAGAATCACCGTTTTGTGACCACGCTCGCCAACAAGACCTGGCAACTCCGTGAACACAACCAACAGTTCACCTTAAAATGGGATATACTTTCCAGCGCAAATGCATATCGGAGTGGTTTGAAGTACTGCAGGTTATGTAACCTTGAGCTATTTTACATACTAAAATCCAAAAAGAAACTACTTAACGATAGAATTGAACGATCATTATACTGCAACCACAAACTAAAAGCTAAATTCTCTCACTATAAAATAACTTAACATTCGAACCCGTAACTACAACACCACTTTCTAGCTAACAACCTTCTCTTCTCCCCCACACTACAAGACAATACACTGCTTATCACTATACATGGTAACTCAGTACAATTCCTAGATTACTACTACAAAACCAAAAGTTCACTCACCACATATACTTTATCTGTCCCCTCTCTACCTATATATCTCTCTCTACATCCATTACACTCTCTCTCTCTCACCTTTGACCTACCTCCCTCTCAACATCTATGAACTTGACCTCTGGGGCAATAAATAATTCCGACCTCAACTATCTACGCATCTCTCCAAAAGTAACTAATAAAACCCCTACCATAACATTTTGATTAAGCTATCTACAAGCCACTCTCTCCTACTTCTCCAACCCCTGCATATCTTTCCTTCTCTCTCCATCTTCCCTACTTTTCTCTCTTCCTGTTCCACTCTATCTTCCCCAACAACCCCACTTAAGGGTTTTTACATTGTATATTTACCATTCTGCTCTGAGGAAACAGTGGTCACAGCATTGGATATTCGAGTTCTGCAAATACTTGTGAATTTGCACGTAGCGGAACTAGGCTGCAGTACCACCGTGGAAACACTTGTAAGCACACGGAATAAACTACCTTTTTATGATGTCTACCTGTCATTATTCATTCTTTATATACACTCCGGAATACTGAAGGATCAGGAACTAAGTTTCTTGAACAATTCTTCCATAACTCGTAGAGTAACCTCTTACCGTACGTCAACCATATCCAGTGTAGTAATTAACCATCACTGCATCTTGGATAATCCTATACCTAATATATATATATATATATATATTTATTAAAATAACATATTGCTCTAGGATTCTTATATATTTTATATATATTTATCCTTATTGAGCCATCTTTGGATTTTAGTCTACACATTTATTATTACTATATATATATATATATATATATATATATATATATATATATATATATATATATATATATATATGTATGTATGTATGTATGTATGTATGTATGTATGTATATATATATATATATATATATATATATATATATATATATATATATATATCCATACACACGCACGCAGTAAAGTTTGTATATATGATATAAAAATGACTTCGATTCTGCTTATTCTATTCTCTATGTGCACTCTGTACACTACAGCCGCCTTAAGTCCGGAATACAATCCAACACAAGACGGACCTTGTAATAGCATTGAGTGCTGTGAACGGCACGCCGCCGGTAACTGTAGATACACACGCATACACACACACACGCACACACACACACACACACACACACACACACACACACACACACACACACACACACACACACACACACACACACACACACATATATATATATATATATATATATATATAAGATCAAAAGATGGTTAAAAGAGTTCCATGTATTTTATTATGCGCATTTCGAAAACAAATATCACCATGCAATAGCATTTGTGTTTTCATCAGATAAAATAGGAAGACATGATATGAAGGTTAAAACACACTTGTGAATAGTGCAGTTTTAAATCAACATATGAAAAGTAGTTTTAGATTGATGTGTGATATTGGGGAAAAAAATGTTGGAAATGATGAAAAAGAGGAGGAGATGAGAGTAAAAAGTGGAGGGGGAGGAGTATAATGAGGAAGGATGAGATAGGAGGAGAGATAGGTGATAGAGAGAGAGAGATAGCTTTTATAACTGAGAAGAATATATTGTTTTACATAGAGAGGTTGAAAAACCGTTGGAAGTTAATATATAAATTAAAAGAATTTGAAAATTAACGAAGAGAAAAATAATGTTAAGTTAAGGTTTGTATATTGAAGGGTTTAATAATATGTGCGATGAAAATAAATTGTTAATATGTATTAAGAATAATATTTAAGGGTTTAATAATATGTGCGATGGAAAGAAAATGTTAATATGTATTAAGAATAATATTTAAGGGTTTAATAATATGTGCGATGGAAAGAAAATGTTGATATGTATTATTAAAAAAAGCAATAGTAATATAAGTAAGGATATATTGTGAAAGAAGTAGAAGATAGGATGAATAAGTTAGATGAACATGAAAGGGAGAAAAAAATAATGAATTGAGGATGAATAATCTAACGTCAAAAAAATGTTTATGTTTACGAAGGATTTTTTCAAGGTGATATAAAGTAAGAATATATTGTACTGTGTAATAATTGTTTCTATGTTAGGCACAATGAGAAAGGTACAGATTAGGGGTTAGAAATTAAAAGAAAAAGGAAAAGGAAGAAAGGGAAGTGATAAATAGGAGTGATATAGAATGAGTAACTAGTATTATATAATGTATAATAAATAACTTTGAAATAAGGTAGAAAGATGGGTATATTTTTAAAGAAGTATATATATATATATATGTGCCTTTGAGAAAAGGATTTTAAATTGATAAAGTATTAGATATTAGCTGTATACTTGATGGAATGTTCTGTGGAATTTATGCAAGCAGAGAGAAAACAAGTCAGTGCGTCTATTTATTATAGAATCTAAATTAGATATAATGGTAAATTTTTCATTTAAACAGAGATTGCAAGTCTTGGATAGAGAACTGTTCAAGTATGAAGAAGCAGAAGAAACCTTTTTCCAAGAGATGTTATATTTAATATTTTTGTCTTTCAAGGACCATATGAGTTCTGAGAGTGCCGTGTTGGTTCTTTTAAGTTGGTATTTAAAAGACGAATGATGATTATAAAGACGAGCTTTAAAGGAGGTGGAAGTGGAGCCAAAATAGGTGAAGGAATTGGTGTCAGTTATAACTTTTGATCTTATATATTATGTATACTCCAGTCCTACAAACTGTAGAGTGCTTCTTATCCGATATCTGCATTGCTTTATTGTACTACAATAAAACTCACCTCCTACATATATATATATATATACACAAAACCTCCATGTTTCCTGAGATTTTCCAACACTACACCTGATATCCCCCCCTCCATACACACGCACACATGTATTTCATAACTCGTACACTGTTCATTTTCCTGACATTTGGACATTATACTATGTACTATACATACACCTTTGATGAGTGGTAGTGTACCTGAGCACTGTACACAATAATTTCATTACTATATAAAATATTAGAAAAAATGTATAAGTATATACATATATATATATGTATGTGTGTGTGTCTGTATATGTGTGTGTCTGTATATGTATATGTGTGTGTATATGTGTCTGTATGTGTCCGTGTATGAAGTAGATGTGCATTTCAATTCAAATGATCTTCGGTTCAATCGACACAGTATTATAGAACACTTGGTATCTAAGGATAGCCATGGTGACCGGTAATCAATACAGTCGTACTAATCATTGTCAACCAAAATAGAAATCCCATTCTTGATTTATTGTTGAACACGTTTCATTAGCACATACGACATTTCATTTAAACTGCTGTAAAAAAAGCCGCTTATTAAATAGATAAATAATAGATGGAATGATAGATATAGATTGATAGACAGTAAGACGTGTGGAAGACACACACAGACATCCAAACATAGACACACACAGACATAAAAAATATAATACATAAAAATATAATACATAAAGAATATATTACAATGATATTTCTGTTCGTCACTTAAATGAGAATTAAATTCAATGAGTGTCTTCGACGTCTCGGAAGATAGATGTTCATCAGAAAAAGGATAGGGACCGCACGGGAAAGAGTGAATTAAATGGACAAATAAGGTTGAAAAGGAAAAGGGCAACTAGTGGTTATTAAATAGAAAGTTAGATGTGGGTAAAGATTACTGTCTTCTGGGGTGTCTGGCATTAGGTGAATTTATTTATGCACATGTAGTGTGGTTGAGCATGTGGGTAAGCGTAAAATGTTTGTGATTGTACGTGTATATATGCATTGCATGTGGTAGGTGGCTGAGTTGTGGAAACATGTATGTGCCGTCAGAGTAGTCTTTGCATGCGGTTGAATGTAAGCGCTCTACGTATGAGTGTGTGCGTGTACGAAATTATGTTCTGATTAAGTGTTATATATATATATATCGACAGGCTGGACTCAAAGTATACTCTAGCAATATCACAAGATGTATTTCTATGGCCTGGTTACATCATTATATCAGTATTATCAGTATATAAGTAAATACAATGAAATCACGTTGTAAAAGAGTTATGGAAGTATCACATGAAATTTGATCCATTCATATTTGCAACCATCATCCATAATATAATACATAATTCGACATAATTCGATCCCCTGTTTCTGAAAACTTTGCGTTGTGAATGCAAAATGGGGAGCATTTAATTCAAAATACTTATAGAAACACAAATTATGGCCACATGATTCTCACTTTAATGATCAGTGATTGGTACTAATTCAAACCTAAGAATCGGAACAAATTCAAACAAATTGATTTTGCTGGTAATCCCCTTTATTGAAAATGTGTTTTGAGAGATGATAATATTTTTTTCTGACAATCAAGAATAATGAACGATGGATATATGCTTATGAAGCATAAATGTTTACCAAAAGATTGCTTTTATTGTGAATCCATATAATGATAGGGTGAAGTTGCATAAGAAACTATGCATATATCACGATTGGTTGAGTATCTAAGATTGACATAAAGAACATCGATATTGCTGCATTAATAATTATTTTCAAATTACATGTTTTCGAGAATCGCAATAGGCTTACTTCTGCTGCATAAAGAGCCTTATGCTAGTCGTAGATATTGAAACATACTGCATCATTAGGATATACTTGTTTAAATGTAATTGAAAACCGTGTATCCATGCAGATACGTATTACCTGTGTATCCATGCATATAACACTTTCTTAGCATTTAGTTTAGGGTTCTACTAATAAATTCAGAATGTCACAACTTTAAATGCTGATATTTATATATCAATTTTTAGATACACTGATCCTTTGCATACATGTCCACATATGCACATGTCAAATATATCAATACATACATATGCTTACACACATACACATATGCATGTATTATGTATGTATGATGTATATATATATATAAAATAAAATAAAATAAAATTGTAATTTTATTTCTTGCCCTAGCACAGCTGATACATAAATGTACACATAAACACACACACATACACACACACACATACATAATATATATATATATATATATATATATATATATATATATATATATATATATATATATATATATATATATATATATATGCATACACACAAATATATACATATACATATGTACGTATGGGTTATATCGAGCACTAATAATAAGGTTCGATTCGTTTGTAAACAGACGCCTCAATTTGAAGCTGTACATTTATAGATTTCGGCCAGTATTGGCCCAGGCCATGTCTAACTTAATATCATCACCTGGCGATGTTTTCTTCTTCACCCACGTATACCTGAGTGGGTTGTTCGGGCAGAGCCCTAAAACATTCCTTCCTGCGAGTCCTGTCAGAAGCAACCGTATCCAACAAATCCGGCTGGATGCCAAAGTGAGACAAGCCAAACTCATGGATGTTATACAGACATCTTGCTTGGGGCCTATCCCTATATCTCCTGCCGGTTTATTTTGCCAGAAAATCTGTCTAGCGACATTCTAACCACATGGGCATAGTATTGGAGCTGTGATTTCTCAATTCGGAGAAGCGGCTTGTAAACCTTACCAAATGAAATCTGCTAGAGCTTTAGAGATATATTCAGACCTCTCAAATCTCCCAATCCAACAGGAGATTTCCCACCCACTCTGGCCTGGGTGAGAGATGTTTTCTCTTGTGAAAATGGGCATAGCTTTCATTTTGTAAAATCTCCCCATTTTGCCTCATTTCACCCCGTTCTGAGGCACTTTTTTCATAGTACTCCCCGTTTAGGATTTTAGAGGTTGGGAGGTCTGTATCTTATTGCTTAAATAATCTTGTTCATTTCACAGATGATGCTACTCACATATACTCTTCCATTAACTGAACAAACTATTCTACACTACGCGCATTGCTATACTAAGAACACAAACGTATCGCTTTCGAGCAAACTTGTAACTGAAAGTATGTATTATTTGCATCATCGCTTCATGTATGTATGCCTACATATAGACACAGACCTATACATAAGGATCTACATTTATGAACATACGTTCAGGTGTACATATATGAATATGTTCACATATGGAAGGACACATATTTACACGTACGTAGACAGTAGTCTCACTTCTATGTGCAGGTGATCACGTACACACGTACGCATATATATATATAAATATATATGTAAAAGGTAAACAGAAATAACAACACAATCGGTACAGTATATGGAAGGTATATATTAGGTTAACGCTTGATACAGCAGGATATATATTTATATATATAGGTTGTGTGTTAGATATAT
>OZ024742.1:299352529-299370029 GCA_964016885.1 Eledone cirrhosa | reverse complement strand
ATAATAATAATAATGTTAAAAGGCCCAATATACAATATATATATATACATATGTACACATATATACATATATATCAATACACATTTCCATCAATAGAAGCACTAACTAACCCTTATTAAGAGTTTAAATATAAATAAGAATAAGAATAATAAAAATAAAGATACAAATGAAAATAAAATTAAAAATATAATACATATAATATTTACAGTATAAAATGAAGAATAAATGATTAAAAGTAAGCATAAAATATATAATAAACTATATAATTATGTAATAACTATATGTTACCTTTCCGCACCTTAAAGGCGGACTTTATCGTGACGATGCATTGTTTGTGATTAACTCTAGCACCAACAACGTCGAACATAATAAGAAGAAGCTTTATAAGTTTTTTAAAAGCTATAACCTTTCGATCACGATAGATAGAAACGATAGAGCGGTCAACTTTTTAAATGTGACTTTGGACTTGGTCACTAATAGTTTTAAACCCTTCCATAATCCTAATGAAATACTCTCTTATGTTAGTCCAAATTCTAACCACCCCAAATCTATGATACGCTCTATAATTAATGGTGTATCTAATAGGATTTCCACACTCTCTAAGGACGTAGGAACGTTTAATGCACATGCAGAGTACTATAATAATGCCCTAGCTAACTCAGGTTACTCTGGTAAAATACATTATAATAATAGTAACCTTAGAAAGTCTCCGCTTACTTATAATAATAACATAATATCCCATAATATGGCCATGAACGGGAGTAGAAAGCATAAGAATCGTAGAAATCACATAGGTGTATCTGAACTCATCCATGGGTTAAGCCACCGGACTCGTAGCAGGGAATCTAATACTTCTAGGAATCAAGTCGAGCCCTCTGAGCGCTCACCCATTGGTAATACTTTTGATATACCTAATTCTAATAATGTTGTTTCTACTGATCCTATTATTGGCCCCAATCCTTTTGATATGATTCCAGATGGCAGCAGATATACTAGAGGTAGAAACAGAAAGAGACTTAATCGAGTTTCGGCTGATTCTAGTAATGTGGTTTTAACTAATCCTTGTAGTAACCCAAATCTTAATAATGTGATATTAGATAACGGTAGAGTTGGTAAGGATAAAAATAGAAGGAGACTAAATACTTATTTTAACCCGGCATATAATCAGGAAGTATTAACTAACATCCCTAGGTCTTTCTTTTCTATCTTAGAGAAAAATTTCCCTCCTACTAATAAATACCATAGTATTTTTAATAAAAATGTAATTAAACTTTCATTCTCTACCACCCCTAATATTAGTTCTCATTTAGCTAGCACTAACAATGGGAAAATTAGGGATGGATACTCCTCTCTACGTACTACTAGTCAGAATAGATCCGTAAATGCCTTACCACCAGAGCAGACTTTATCTCATAGTAATCTTACGTGCGATGTATCACTACTTCAGCCGATCAATAACACCCGGAAGTGTAACTGTAGAGTGAGTGATAACTGCCCTTTAAACGGTAACTGCCTCTCTAAGAACATCGTTTATGCTTGTGTGGTTAAAACTAATTTTTTTAATAGCACATATATAGGCTCTACATCTAACACTTTTAAGACTAGTTTTAATTCTCATATCTCTAATTTTAAACATGTTAAGTTTAAGAATTCTACTTCTTTAGCACACCATATCTGGGATCTTAAGGGGGCTAATATACCATATAGTCTTAGTTGGCGTATAGTAACACGCTCTAATAACCTTTCAATACATACTAAATTTTGTAATCTCTGTATCCTTGAGACCCACTCTATAATTTTCTCTAGGGAAACCTTACTTAATAGAAAGTCTGAGATATTCTCTTCTTGCCCCCACGCCATTTCAAATTCTTACTTTTATTATAAACCTAAAGGTTCTAGTAGTGTAAATTGTATCCATTAGCTGCTACATTCCCTTATCTTTTTAGCTTAGGTTCATTATGTTTACCACGTTCATTATCATCATTTTTATCATTGGCTTTTGACAGCTTTTCATTATAGCTTTCATAATCTTTTGGCTACCATACCATTTCTATCTTCTTAACTATTATATTTTCACTATTAACACCTTATGAGTTTATATCTGATTATATATTTTACTTTATTTTATATTATTTTATTTTATTTTATTTTATTTGGATTCTTCTTTGGATAACTACTACCCCCCCCCCCCCCCCCCCCCCACACACACACATACACACTTGTCACTCGCCCCTTCAAATACACTATAATTATATTCAATTCCCTTTTACGCTCCTTTCTATTGTATAATACAGTATGTTGATTATGATTTTATGCCCTTTCGTATCCTCCATACATTTCTTTTTTCTGTCCCCATTGGCCTACCATAACTCTATTTAAAGTCTGTTTATTAGATAACGTTATTGAACTGATAGTTGAATATTTCATTTTTCCAGATATATATTTTTATAGTGATATCTTTAAATTCGGGGATTTTGATTACTTAAACCATAGCTAATTTTGTATGGACTTATTATGTATTTTAAGTACTTTCAATAAACATTAATTTAATAGGGTTTTCTAGTCATTTATCCGGGTTTGTTTCCTAAATTTTTTTTACTTAACTGCATGTGACACCTAAGTAAATACTTTTGTTACTGTTTTTCGATTTCCGGTTGATTTTATTTATTTATTTATATATACTACCGTGCGTAGTCTGTCTGTCTGGCTCTCATTCACTTATTCACAAATGTCTCTCCACCAACCATGTAATTATGTATATTATACTATGTTCAATATTTTATATTGAAATTTTATATCATTCCACTCTTTGTAAACGTACTACTGATCTTTATTATTTACCGATTATTAAATGTACCATTATGTTATGTTAAATTCTGTAAATCCTGTAATATGTTTATATTTTTATAATTCTTGTAATGTTTGGATAATATTTATTTACACCAACTGTATAGAAATTTGACCTCCATCTATTCTCTTGCAATGGTTTTGATATTTTTCCAACATAATTTTTCCAATATAATTTAGTTCTGTACAATATTTTTTCTCACCCGGTCTGTAACTCTATATGATTTGTTAAATTATATGCCATTATATTATAATATTGTTATTTTAGTGTTATTGTAACATTTATATTGTTTGTGCAAATTAACCGGAGATTATCTATTATATAATTATATAGTTTATTATATATTTTATGCTTACTTTTAATCATTTATTCTTCATTTTATACTGTAAATATTATATGTATTATATTTTTAATTTTATTTTCATTTGTATTTTTATTTTTATTTTTATTATTATTATTATTATTTATATTTAAACTCTTAATAAGGGTTAGTTAGTGCTTCTATTGATGGAAATGTGTATTGATATATATGTATATATGTGTACATATGTATATATATATATATGTATATTGGGCCTTTTAACATTATTATTATTATCATTATTAATTATAATATATTATATTATATTATATATAGTACAATAATTCCCGCTCTATATCACCACCCCTGTTTTAGCTCTAGTTTTTGCATTGGACTATATTTGTAATATGGTTCAAAATGTTACTTACTTCCTTAGCAATTTTCACTTCATAATTTTTTACTTGATAATTTTTACCCGATTATTTTCCTATGATTTAATCTATGTACACTCTATATTCTTCTGAGTTTTCGACTTGTATTGGCTGATAGTGCTTCTTATAGCTTTAATTGCCCTGATGAGTCCTTAATAGGACGAAACATTGTTGGCTAATAAAGACTTTTGATGTATTGAAGGCTTCTTTGGTTTATTTTCATAATTCTTCGGCTCTGTTTAATTACATTGAGCTATACCTTTGCTGTCATTTCTATAATACGAAGAGGGTGTTTTACTCCAACACACTCTAGTATTTCAATTCATATATATATATATATATATAGATGAATACATGTATAATATATATACATACTTATGTGAAGGCGCATGGCTTAGTGGTTAGAGCATTGGGTTGCTATCGAAAGGTTGTGAGTTCAATTCTCGGACCGGATGATGTGATTTTTCCTTCAGCAAGACAATTTATTTTAGGTTGCTCCAGTTTACTCAGCTGTAGAAATGAGATGATAGAGACTGGGGTCCCTGTCATTAAATTACCCAAGACACCTTCAACGAGATATACCTTGGAGGAGCCCAGGTAAATATATATATGTATCTGTGTGACAGCTCACACCTATGTAGGTTTAGCTGGGCTCCTCCAAGGTATATCTCGTTGAAGGTGTCTTGGGTAATTTAATGACAGGGACCCCAGTCCCTATCATCTCATTTCTACAGCTGAGTAAACTGGAGCAACCTGAAATAAATTGTCTTGCTGAAGGAAACAACACATCACCCGGTCCGAGAATTGAACTCACAACCTTTCGATTGCAAGCCCAATGCTCTAACCACTAAGCCATGCGCCTTCACATAAGTATGTATATATATTATACATGTCTTCATCTATACATATATATATATATGTGTGTGTGTGTGTTTGGTGTGTGTGTGTGTGTGTGTGTATGTGTGTGTGTGTGTGTGTGTGTGTGTGTGTGTGTGTATGCATATGTGTGTTCTTCAACAAGCAATATTGTTTTCTATTATTTTAATCCAAAGGAAAATAAAAATTATCACACATACACTCACACACACATACACCACTCTCACATATATGTATATATATATATATATATATATATATATACATATATTCTTAATATATATATGTGAGAGTGTATGTGAGTGTAAGTGTGATAATTTTTATTTTCCTTTGGATTAAAACAATAAAAAACAACACAACGACGTCACATATGTATGTGACTGTGTGTGTGCGCGTTCATTAGGTACGTTATTAAATACACACACATCTACACATACATATACATATGTAGCGACTGTCAAACAAATTAGGTGAAAAGATATGCGTTTGTATGCGGGAATGTATGTCTGTGTGTGCCTGTCTTAGTATATGTATGTGAAAGTGTATGTGTGTGAGGGTGTAGCAACAATTTATTCATTTGGACACCAACAAAAAATGACACAATGAATATTGTTTACCCTAAGGGGCTTCAAGATTAACAGATTTTCATTTCTAATTTCTAATATCATTACAATTTTGATATTTCTTTAACAAAGTATAGATATTTTGAAATAATTATGAGAAAAAAACATATCTTCATATTTATTGTTTACTAATCTGAATAAGAACAGCAGTAACCCGGGCAACGCCGGGTTATTAAGCTAGTATATATATGTGTATATATATATATATATATATATATATATATATATACATATATATTTATATATGCAGGGGAGGCGGGAGCATTTCTGAATTGGGGGCGCCAAATTTGGACAACTTAGTTTTGATTAAATTAGCTCTTTGCACTTAAAATGGTAAAAAAAAAACACTTCCATATGCGATAAACATAACATGTACATAAATTGTGGCGCATATCGAAATAAATGAGAGTTTTGGTAGTTTGGGAAAAAACATTAATTATTGGAATGGGGAATGTCCTCCAGTTTCAGCACCACTGTATATATATAATTTTAAAAAATTATGCTCTGTGCCCTTTCCTAAGGGGTTAATATATCGAGCCTCTTCGCATTTGGTAAGAAACTGGTATCATACCAAATTTATTCATCTCCTATATATATATAATCTCCCAGTATCCTTCTCTGTATATCTACAACAACCAAATTCTCCCCCTCTCTATATCTACTACACGGAACTCTCTCCCTACCTACTCTCTATATCAATTACCACTTGATATAGACGTGATTTACTTCGCTCCGGATTTTTACGGATTATTGTAAAAAAAACTGTGAGTTTATTGCTCAATTTAATAACATTGTTTAGTTTAACCCCTTGCCTGGGCCGTCAGACGTTGAGTCAACTAATTTTCGCTCCTTTCTGGGGCGAAATTTTCAATTTTCATCTCAAAACTGTAGACTTGGTGGCAATGGATGCCATTTCCACCTCGCACACTGTCGTGAGTGCCACGCCCACTAAGAAAAGTGGTGGAGGGAAGGTAGGAGTACACAGCTTGCAGCCTTCCCCCCTCGCATCATCGAAAAACGTTAAAAATATCGAAACCACGAAACCAAACCCGGTCAATAATACCAGTACCAACAACAAGAACAATGACAATAACACCACAACCAACAACTGCAACAATAGCAACACCAAGGAAAACATGAACAATATTACCAACAGTGACAGCAACAAAAAAGACAACACCAAAACAACATTCGCACAGACTGTAAAAAAAAACGAACTATACACGCCAATAGACATAACAAATGCTAAACAACTATTACAAGACGCAAAACAATTCGTGACTTTTGGCGAAAACGGCGCTTTTAGCATCAATTCTCCACAGGAATTACGTAGAGAGGCTGTCCTAAAAATTGTGGTTTTCAGGACAATATCGAACGAAACAAGAAAACCAGCTCAATTATCACAAAATGAAAAAGGACACAAAGGACACAAAGAATAAAAATAATGAGTATCACACCAAATGTAAATATTTGGTGGATACTATGTGGAATCATTAACTTTGACGAAGACAAGATAATTTCAATAGGAAAGTCCTCTGGGGGGGGGGGTGTATTTGGTGGGACCACCGTAGAAGTTCTGGTGCAAATGAGCCCAGAACGAATAGCGAATATCCCACAACGCGTGCCTCTGGACGGGCTAACTTATATAAACATTTCAGTGGAGGGAAGGCGGCCGTCATGTTACCACTGCTTAAGCAGGGGTCACCTGAGGGCTGCCTGTCCTCAATTAACGAGTAAAAAAAAAAGGCTCTTCTGCCAACCCCGAACACACCCACCACCACCACCACAACAACAACAACAACAACCATAACAACATGGAAAAATAACAACACAAAACACTGTTCCACCCAACCCCTCCCCACCTAAAACAAATACAAAAGCAACCACAACAAAACCCCAAAATATACCCCTCCCCAACAACACGGAAGAGGACTCCGTATCAACGTCACCCAGTGACGACGAGGGAGAACCCTTTCAACAGGTGAAAAGGAAAAAAAAGGTACCACATTAACAAAAATTCCACAAACACACAACCACCAGCACGAACAGAACAAACATCACAAATAAAAAAACCCACCCCTCCTCAAAACATAACACATACTACAAAACGCAAACACGCACAAGAACAACAAACAAAAACAAACACAACACAACAAAAACTCTACACATACATTAACAAGAACAATAAAACGTTGATGAAAACAGTAGAAAATAACCCTTCGGTAGAAACCGAAGGGATCTCTTTCACCTACGCAGCGAACAAACCGCACCTAATGATGATTAGGGTCCCAACGGAAACCTCTGTAACTTTGAAAAAGAACCATCCAATGCATGTGGGGACCAACTGCACCAAGCCACTTAACAGCGTCCTATTGAGATGTTTCCCCATCCCCACACCCCACAAAACACCCTAGTCCCACCACACACTGATGTCCTCACACCACCACAAACCACCACCCCACCAAATAACCCTTCCAACACCCCCATGGAAATTGTGCAGCCTGGTCCCCAGAAGACGAAGAGGTAAGTAATTTCCTTTCCTCTTCCTTTTTAACTCTTCAGCACCAACATGGCCAATATAAGAGTTGGATGTGTGAATGCACGCGGCCAGGGGATGTCCTGGAAACAGGGCAAACTCTTAAATGACCTCAGGTCGCACAGAGTGGATGTAATGGTTATTTGCGAGTACAGGATCAGCAGCGAGCGCCAACTGGCCCCCATCTTCGACGATTTTGAGATCTACGCATCTCTCTGTCAGTCGAGGGGTGGGGTGGGGTTGACGTGCTGCAGCGAAAATACCTGGGTCTTGCCACACAGAAGGTACACCTGGACCCGGAGAGTCGACTGGTGGTTTTAGACCGGTAGTGGTGAAGGTGGAGCTTTCAGGCTGGTGGCAGCGTATACCCCATCTGGGACACCGCGACCGGACTTCTTCCGACGCCTGGAGAATTTCCTGGGAACGTCTCGCTCCTTGCTTTTAGTGGGGGACTGGAATGGTATCCTGGATGCACGTTGGGACTATGTAGGGGCATGTCCCGCTAGAGGGGAGTGTAACAGCCTCAAACGATTAATCGGCCGATTTGATCTGGCCGATAGATATCGACTAGATTTTCTGACTGTGCCACGGTGGACGTGGAGTAATCGGAGCGGAACATCTAGGTCGTACCTAGATAGATTCCTAGTTAGAAATAAGGATAGGGATATATTAAGCTGTCCACGAATGTTCATGGTTGACTATTCGGATCACTAGTTGGTGACCGGAGTGGTCAACCTTGATAGAACTCATAGACAGGGACCCGGTTACTGGAAGCTAAACTTGTCTTTACCGATAAACAAAGCTTACAGTAAGCGGATTAACACACTAGTTAAGCAGCGTTTGACGGGGGCAATTGTCAACAGCAGGTGGTGGGACTCTCTCAAGAGAGAAATTAGAACAGAATCGATAGGTTTTAGTGGGGAATTAGCATCAGATAGGAATAGAACTGAAAGGGAATTAACAAATAGAGTAGAAGAGGCGATTAGGAGTGGCAACGTGGCCGGCGTGCTGAACGGCCCTAGACCAGTTCTTTGATGCGAAGCACGAGGGCTGCGTTGTCAGGAGTAAAATACGTGCTCTGGGTAACGAGGGAGCCAAAGCTGTTAGCTGGGTCCGAGTGACAGAAGCAAAAAGTGGAAACTAGTCTACGATTCGGTCTTTGAAGGACCAGGATGGACGCCTGATCCTTGAACCTGAGTGGATGAGTGCGGCCTTTCAACGGCGCTTTGCACGACTGTTCGGGAGGGGCGGCGGGCCGGGTGGGGCCATGGATTTCGGTCCATACCTCGACGGCTCTCTGGCGCGGCTCTCGGACGGGGAGGCGAAGTCCTGATAGAGGCCGATTTCAGCCGTTGAAATAGGGGAAGAGCTGAGCCAATGCGGCAAACGCAAATCTCCGGGTCTCGATGGTCTACCATACGAACTTTATGTAGCGATGCCGGGCTTCTTCTCCGGTCTCCTCGAGGCGGTTTACTGCAACTGACAACAGAACGGGAGAATTCCCAGTTCTGTGACCAAGGGCGTAGTCACGCTGGTGAGGAAGGACGAGAACATGGGGGATGACATAGATAACTTCAGGCCCATAACTCTGCTAAACACAGAGTTAAAGATTTTGGCCAAGGTGTTAGCGAAGAGGTTGGCGCTTGTCGTCGGGAACCTGGTGGGAGATGCGCAGACATGCGCAATCCCGTCCAGGTCCATACACGACAACCTCCACCTCATGCGATACATCGTAGAGAGGGTAGGGAACGAACCCGGCTTTGGTGGGGCCCTGATCAACTTGGATCAATCTAAGGCGTTCGATAGGGTTGACCATCGGTACCTGGATGCGGTGCTCGCAGCGGCAGGCTTCGGACCAGTTTTCAGGGGCTGGATTGCTGCAATGCACAGCAGCAACACCTGCTCGAGGGTCAGGGTGAACGGCTACCTCTCGGAGCCGTTCCAAATCACGCGATCCATCCGACAGGGATGCCCTTTCTCCTCCCCCCTGTATGTGCTGGCTCTCGAGCCACTACTGCGGAAGCTGGAGCTGTTGCAGGGCATCCCCTTGGAACTGGAATTGCGGAAAGCGGTGTCGGCCTACGCCGATGACGTGACAGTAATGGTGTCGTGCGCCTCGGAAATCGGGCAGATCGGCACCTTACTGGAGGAATTTGAAAGGTTCACAGGAGACAAGCTGAACCGGGACAAGTCCGTCGGTTTCCAACTCGGGACGTGGAGGGGCAAAACGATGCCCTCCGACGGCATCGTCGGACGCTGGAATGAGGGACCGGTGAAGCTGCTCGTGGTCTGGGCCGGACCGGACCTCCAGGTGGAGAAAAACTGGGACGAGGTAACGGGCAAGTTCTTTGCACTCGCCCAGAAGTGGGCCGAGTGCAAACTATCCCTGAAAGGTCAAGCGGAGGTGGCGAACGCTTATATAGCCTCCGTCATCTACTACCGCTTGACCGTCGTGCCTTGCCCAGAGAAAACACTCGCCAAAATGGAGCGCGCACTCTTCCGATTTCTTTGGAAGAAGCGGGCTCCTTTGGTGAGAAGATCCATCTGCTGTCAACACCCTTCGAACGGAGGGCTGGGGTGCCGTGGCTGACGTTGCGTAGACACGCATTAAGGCTACGGCACCTCCAGGTATTCCTCACCGGAGAGTGAAGGCTTCGTCTTATCTGCCCAAGATCAAAGCTTATTGACTCGTAATTACCAGACCAATGTGATGAGAAACGGAATAAACCCAGAGTGCTGATTCTGCAATGCTGGGGTTGAAACAGTGGATCACTTAGTCTCTGGATGTAAAGTTTTAGCACCAGTAGAATACAAATATAGACATGACAGAGTTGGTCAATATCTACACTGGGTAATATGTCGGCATTACAAAATCAAAGATGAAGACAAGTGGTACAACCATCACCTCGAGGCTGTAACTGAAGGAGAAAAAGTAACAATTCTCTGGGACTTTCCTGTACATACTGACAGGACCATAAAAGCAAGTAGACCTGACATCATTATAAAAGATCAACATAACTAGGTCTGTTTGTTGATAGATATGAGCATCCCATGTGATCACAATATCACGGCAAAAGAATTTGATCAGCTACGAAGATATAAAGATCTGCTTATTGAAATTGAGAAAATGTGGCACTTCAAGGCCGTTACAAAACCAGTGATTGTGGGAGGACTGGGTATGATCAAGAAAGGAACAGAACAATATTTGCGAATGATTCCTGGTCTACCCTCTCTGCACGAGCTGCAAAAAATTGTTTTTCTGGTACTGCACACGTATTGAGAAGAGCACTATCTCTGTAAGATTGATATCCCTCCTTGTATTTACATATGCATATGCACATGTGTATATATGTATACTGTTTTTTTGTTGTTTTGTTTATAATCATAATCAATGTGGTGTACTAACTGGCTTACCAATGCACACTGTGAATTTATTTGCCCTAGGTGTCAGGAAGACACTTGGCATATATCTCAGAAACAATAATGAAAGAAAATAAAAATAATAATAATAATACAGAGAGAGAGAGAGAGAGAGAGATTTACATTTTCCTAATAAACATATTGGACTATGTACATGTATGTACATATTTCCTATGAATTATACAATTGAAAATGTTGTATTATAATTTTCATCTTCTATGTTTCTACATGAAGCATGTGTTATGTGATTATTCCTTCCTTGTAGTTGTTTGACAAGTTACTTGATAGGAGTGCTTCTGTTTTGAGACTAAAACAATTGCATTGTGTTAAAGCCATACATACAATAGAAATAAAATCCACGTATGCTATTTATATAAGACAGGCAGTTTTAATATCATTAAGCATTTGGGTCATAAATGTTCGGCAAAATGTATTGAAACATAATAATACGTTTTATATCATTGCAAAATAAACCATGTAGTAGTTTATATACGTTTTTAATGGATACAATAAACCTAACACAATACAGTTATTATATCAGTAACTATATAATTGCTGTATTAAGATGAAGGAGGAAGAATTTCCACTCCCTCTGTATGAGTACAAAAGAATAGGCTGATATACGATTCAATGATTCATGTACACATAAACACGTGCTTATAAAGAAAATCTAAGTCAGTGTATGTGTATGAGTGTACATACGTACACATATATAAACACAAACTAATTTACATTTTCATTATAAACATATTCACAATGTACATGTATGAACATATTTCATTATATATGAGACAGAGGGAGTGTGAATGCTGTAAATGCAGCAACAAGGAAGTTTTCGTGCATCTTTCGCGTTTCAATTGAAGGCCACTAGATTAAGAGAACACTATACTCTATATCATATGGAGAATCCTTGATAGAGCACATCTTTATTCTTCTGGAATGGCAATAGCCTATTTTGCCTCAGCGTGAGGCTAGACATATTGCAGCAACCAGTGATATCTATCAACAGTAAGAAAATCATAATATTTTGCTGTCATCCGGTAGCAACTCGTTAAACAAATTCAAGCCACTGGTCCCAGATATCTTGAAAAGATTACTTTAGATAAATGTAGCAGATGTGCTTCTGCAGGGCGGACAGCCCTCTTGCTCTAACCAACATATATATGTATATGTAAAAGATACCTGTATGAATATTGCAGTTGCATCAAACACAAACAATGCCACAAAAATACAAATACCTACTCTGATATCGCTAAATTCTCTGCCAGACTGATTGGCGCCCCCAGGCCGCATAACGTTTCATGTCATTGCTGATCACATAGAAATTTACGTGTTCTGAACCAGTCAATGAAAGTCATTTATAATATGTCTTTAAAAAAACCTGCATATTTTATAATTTATTCAAAACACTTGTGTATCCTGAATATCTATATACAAGAAATCGTACATTTGAAAACACAATTTAAATGTCAAGATAACAACAGATTATAAGCTATGCTGTGAAAACAAATTCAGTTATTTTTTTTTGCATATAGAAAAAAATTATGATATTGCCTATACATTTTTCACAGCGGCTAATTTGCTGTTTATCAGTAAATAACTACCCTCATATTCTTGTTCACAAAGAGATATATAGTTAAATGCTCTTTTCATCAATCACAAATTAAGATTTAACTGACGTGGCCATTCTAGTCCGCATATTGTACATTCTGCCACAGTGTAATTAATTAAATAATGGACATTTATACCCAACACAGTTTATATTTGAAAATACGTTTAATGTAGACTTTAGTTATATCCATATTAAATTTATTAGTAAAATTGTAAAATATATATAGCTAACTCAACGGCAGAAGTGGGTGCAAGATATTAACCCTGTTATTAGCTAGCCTAGATGTAAATCTATTGAATTTGTTATTGAGACGAAAATCGTTAATATACACAGGAAAAAAAATAGGTTTACATATATAACGTTTTTTGTTTTGCTTTTTCTTTCAAAATCATAATCGTACAAAAATAAGCACACATATATAAAAATACAAATTTAAATTATAGTTATTTACCTACATTTTAATAAATATTGATAAATATAGATACGCTCATATTTGACTGAAAACAATTTCACGTTTGAATAAGTACATACATAAACTCAATCACATTAAATGAAGATGAAAAGCGGGAAAAAGAAAGAAATCTTAACAAACGGGAGAAATACAACATAGTGAAGATGGAACAGAGTAAGGGAAAAAAGGGAGAGTAGTCTCTTAATGGCAGAAGTATTACCAAAAGACTGTGACAAGTATGCTGTATTGAATTAACTGGTTACATGAAAGTCATTAATACAGACAATTTAAGACATGACGGTACATATTACTTGCCCAAACTTGTTTTTTATATATAACATGATCGTACATAAACTACACATAGATGAATGCATACCATACATACATACACACACACATATATATTTACATACACACACGCTCATATATATATATATATATATATATATATATATATATATGAGCATGTGTGTGTCTGTATATATATGTGTGTATATATATATATATATATATATATATATATAAAATATTAAACAAATAATGAACAAACAATTCCTTATATTAAACAAAAAAAGTTCACTATTTAACGATCGTTTCTAGGGTATATATGTGTTATAATTGTTATTATTTCTGAAGACGGCGTATATATGAGTTAGGTATGTATATTTAATCTTGATAATTTGTATAATTTTATATAATTTTGTACATAGATCTGTTAAATATGCATACCAATTATAACACATATATACCCTAGAAACGATCGTTAAATAGTGAACTTTTTTTGTTTAATATAAGGAATTGTTTGTTCATTATTTGTTTAATATTTTATCTTGACTCTGTATACCGTTTATCTTTCACCGAAATTGGATTTTCATTACATCTCTTCTTTCCATGATATCCGGAATACATTGAGTTCTTCATACGGATTGGACACTACCGTAAACTCTTGGTAGATTTATCTACATATATATATATATATATATATATATATATATATATGAGCATGTGTGTGTCTGTATATATATATGTGTGTGTATATATATATATATATATGTGTGTATATATATATATATATATATATATGTATTATATATATATATATATATATATATATATATATATATATATATATATATATATATATATATATATATATATATATATATATATATGTATATATATAGAGATTACATGAATCAAAGTTCTGTTTAAATCATTTATTTGCTTACAATTGTTTCTTCCAAACCGAGGTTTGGAGTCTTCGGAGCAATTATTCAGTGATTTTTAACATACTTGACCTCCTTTTCAACACAAGAGACATATAGAAACATATGTATATATTGACCCACAGTGGGTTGACATCCATTATAATAATATAGCATGGTAATTTACATACAAAGATTACAGTCATATTAAAGGACAAAATTAAAGTTAAAATTAAAATTAGAATTAAAATTAAAATTAAAATAAAACATTGGCAGTTTACTAAGATAAAGCAAGAGGAAAGTTTGGAGTAGCCAGTGTATGCAACAGTCACACGTGTGGCATGCACGCGTGTCCTATTTATACAAGATTATAGTGCGGCAGATTGTTACATGTAAAACATGAAAATGACCTAATAAAACTAGTTAAGAATATTAAATACAAAAAGCACCGTAATAAAAACAACACCTTCTTAAACAAACTTAGCACCTCTATTAATGATTTCAAAACTAGTAATAAAATTATTGTACATGCGGAGAAAACTAATAACATATACAGCCTAGATTATAATACTTATAGAAAGTTTATATATAATGAACTACATAAAAGCTACAAGAAAACCACTATGAAAAACTTAGAAGATATTAATATGGAAGGTTATAATATAGTGTCCAAACTAGGACTCCAGAGACATACACAACCATATACCTCAAACCCCCCCAGATTCTCTCTGAAGGACCATAAGGAGGATTTCATTAGCAACCCCTCGATTAGACTTAATGCCAATGTCAGACTTGGAAGGGCAGATATCAGTAAGAAAATTTTAGATAAAATCATCCCACAGATTAAACACAAGATATATCTTAAACAATGGGGAAATACAGGTGAAGTGATTGAATGGTTCAAAAATATCAAGGATAACAAGGATAAAAAATTTATTCAATTTGATATCAATTCATACTACACCTCTATCTCCCCTATCCTATTAAATAAGGCACTTATGGCCATGGACAATAGTGACCTGACTAGACCCCAGATTGATGTCATACTTGCGGCCTGTAAAACAGTAATCACCTTTGAAGACCAATTATGGACCCGCAAGGATACGCAAAACAACTTCGAGATAACCATGGGATCTAGTGACTCGGCGCAGGTCGTTGATTTAGTCGGCCTATATTTACTTAACGAAATCCATAAGGACCTTCCATAGCTCAACGGTGGTTTGTACCGCGATGATGCACTTCTACTTGTAGATTATAAAAAATTCAATATAGAAAGAATTAGAAAACTATTGCACAAGACATTCAAAAACTATAACCTTAGTATTACCATGGACAAAAACACTAAAAACGTTAACTTCCTGGACGCCACCCTCTACCTAGACTCAAAGATATATGCATCTTTCCACAAACCTAATGAAAAACTCATTTACGTAGATACCAAGTCTAACCACCCTAGATCTATATTAAACTCTATCTCTAAGGGAGTATCTAATATAATCTCTAATCTATCCTATGACGTAAACATATTTAGCAAAAACTCGCAATATTATAATCAGGCATTAGCTAGATCAGGCCATAATATAGAGATCGAGTTCCTACCTACAAAAACACATAGCTACAACATTATTTCGCACAACATGTCCATGAGGAAATTTAGTAATAGGAATAGCAACCACACACACACTAATACGGAGGATGCCAACAAAAGTAACCCGCACCACAGAAATTACCATAGTACCATAAAAGGAAACAACTCACCTGACATAAAAAACAAAAATAGAAGAAGAAATAATACATTTTTCAACCCTCCTTTCAATCTAAACGTCTCTACCAACCTACCTAGGGCTTTCTTCTCACTACTAGATAAAAACTTCCCATCCGGCCACAAGTACCATAGCCTTTTAAACAAAAACACTATTAAAATCTCCTACTCTACTACGCCTAACATAGCATACCACATAGCTAGTAGCAATAAAAGAAAAATTAATTCTTACTTCCAGCAAACTAAATCACAAAAAATAACATTATAGCAACTAACCCTAATATCAATAGAAATAATAGTAATATCACTAGTGTAAACAATAACGCTGGGAACGTCAACCCACATAACCATAACCCTATAGCTACCATCCAGACTTCTACACAACATAATAACCGGCAGACTAACACCCAGAATAATTGTAACTGTAGATCAAATAGAACCTGCCCTTTAGATAAAAAATGCTTAACCAAGGATATCATATACTCATGCACAGTCACAACTAGCAACTCTTCTGAAACCTATATAGGCTCTACTTCAAACTGCTTCAAAACCAGATACAATTCGCACCTCAACTCTTTCAAAAAACACAGTCTAGCCAACTCCACTTCACTATCTAGCTACATACACTATCTAAAAACTAAAAATAAACCATATACACTTAAATGGGAAGTGATAGGTAACGCGACATCGTACAAACCACCTAATACATTTTGTAACCTCTGTCTACTAGAGACCCATACTATCATCTTCTCAAACCATGACCTCCTTAATATAAAATCAGAAGTGTTCGCGTCTTGACAACGCCGCTTCCGACACTCCTTCCAAAATTTTAAACCCAATATATAACAATGTCATACTTGAACCCGTCACCACCTCTAGCAGCAATCATCAGGGGCACACCTTACAACTCATCTCCACACCCATTAATCCACTTTAACGCAAATAGTGACATCCTCCTAGTACCTTTTACCCTAGAGATATCCCCATGTTCTTCTACTTTTGGTATATTGGCCTTCAATTACTTAGACTACATTACACCAATATATAATTAATGTAAACTTTAAGCACGGAATTGGTTGTGCTAACATTGTCCTGTGTATGTGCCATCATTGGATAAATGGAAGATTAAGTAATTAATTTATTAACATAAAAGAGCTATATAATCTATATACTGAGTGCAATGAATTATGTACAGGTGATGTATGAGTTATAAATACATGTATGACTTGATGGTCAGATTAGTGTCTTTGTAAGTGATAATTGATCTCTGGACTACCCTAGTGATATTTAACTTTGCCATGCAATCAGACATCCAATGACCCAGAGCTTACCAGGAGTCATATATAGAAGTGATTCTAATAAGACCCTGCCAGGTTCTGCGGGTGGACTACACTTACAAAGATCATTGATTTGGAGATCTGACACTTCATGTGGA
>OZ024742.1:299330029-299347529 GCA_964016885.1 Eledone cirrhosa | reverse complement strand
TACATTATATATCTATATTATATTATATATCTATATCTATATATATATATATATATATATATCTATATCTATATATATATATATGTTATAGAATACTATTAGCTTCTCGCTAAAACAATCTCTATACCCCTCATTTATATATATATATATATATATATATACAGTTTTGTGCTGGTGCACAGTCTTCACTTATTCGATCATATCAAGCCCAGTACATCTTATTTCAAGAATGGAACTCATTAAATCAATTGCCATTTTATTTTTTGAAATGCTAATATGCGGTATATATATATGGGGACGAACACTTACGTCAATATAGATACAGGCTGGTTGACGACCTTGCAGTCGTGATTTCGATTTCCGCAGCGCATTCGGTTCTTGAGCATGACAGTTTATTTCTCGTTGCTCCAGTCTGTTCTGCTGACAAAAATGATTTGTACCTGTAATTCGATGGGTTAGCCGTGTCAACATTCTGCGTCAAATTCTGTATAACACTGAATCTCCCTGGCAGCTGCGTTAAGGGTACGCGTGTCTGTGGAATACTCAGCCACCTGCAAATTAATTTCATTAGCTGGCTGTTCCGTTCATCGTATCAACTGGAAAATATTAGACGACAGGATTACGTTGAACAGAAAATAGAAAACAGGAAATAGAGGACTGAATCGATTCGAGGGCAGCTTGCTAATTCGGTGTTATAGCTACAGCAGAAGGTACACACCTCCGGAAATAACACCTGATGAAATTGTCTAGTCTTACATCATGATCGGATGATAAGGCAAGGCCGACGAAATATATAGAGTGCTTTCGTGGAATTAAATTCTAAATTTTCCAGTCTCTCTATATATATAACAAAGAAAGTGTGTTAAGAGGTCAGGTGAACCATAACGCCCCAGAGTACTCGATACTTAGGGTAGTAGAGTGGGTAATAGGAAAAGAGTCAGTACCCCGACGACTGAGCTCCGGCCGTTTCGACAACTAGATCCGAACTAAGCCAGCAGTATATACGAACTGCTGTATATACGGATCTACCTGTCGAAACAGCCGGAGCTCGACCTAGGGTCCTGACTCATTTCCTATATATATATATATGTGTGTGTGTGTGTGTGTATGTGTTACATATGTATAAATATATATTCCCCTATTTGACGTCTTCTAAGACACATGGGCTTATAAAATGAACGTCAATTTGAACAGGCATTAAAACAAATAAATGGTTTTAATGTATGAATGTCAGGTGAAGGGTATAAAGTTTGTACATCATATATTTGTTATTATCATTCTACATCGTAATTTAAGTTGTAATATTTTAGTTCATTTTTAAAACATAACGAAGTGTGATAATAAATTTACTTTATTCTTTACTAAGGGAGAGGGAGTAATAGGTGACACTGAGCTCCCAAGAAAACTCTCATAACCCAGTGAGGTAGCTACGACAAGTCGAGTAAAGGCCACTTCTAAAAATAATTAATCTTCGGGGTCTGAGAAAAGTACGAAATTGGTGACTGGTGCGCCTGAGACTACCAACACACTGCAATATGTGTGTAAAGAGTAAAGGCATCCCTACCGCATAGTCTTTCACACGGAATAGAAAGGGACGCATTGGGTAGAGGAACCTGTTCGATAAATATATTGCAGTCTCCATCCAACGCTGTAACTAATGGTGATGGGCCTGGGACTTGTCATGGGAGACATAGGTTGGAAGCACAAAGGTTACGTATACTGAGAACTCAGAGATGGTCGGAAAGGCAAAAACTTCGACAATTGGTAATTGTTCCTAGTGTTTTTAATCTGGCATTGACCCTTATTATTTTTAATCCGGCACTTAATTTTATTATTTAAAATCCGGCACCGAGCATGTGTGTTTTAATCCGGCACTTACACATTTTAATCCGGCGCTAATCAATAATGTTTTTATTCCGACACTGACACCTATTATTTGTTTTTTAATCCAACACTGATCCTTATTATTTTTAATCCAACACTGATCATTTGTGTTTTAATCCGGCACTCAAACTTATTATTAATCCGGCACTAATCCATAATGTGTTTAATCCGGCACTCATCTTTATTAATTGTAATCCAGCAAATAACCTTATTATTTTCAATCCGGTACTGACCATTTATGTTTTTTAATCCGGTACTGATCATTAGTGATTTTAATCCGGCATTAATCGCTAGTGTTTTTAGTACGGCATTCACCCTTATTTTTAATACAGCATTAATCCGGCATTAATCCGGAACTGACATTTATTATTTTTAATCCGGCACTTAACCTTAATATTATAAATCCGGCACTGACAATAAGTGCTTTTAATCCGGCGCCGATAATTTGTATTTTAATCTGGTACTGACATCTTTTAATCCGGCACTGACACTAATTCTTTTTAATCCGGCACGGATCATCAGTTCCTTATTGTTTTAATCTGTCACTGATTCTTAATATTTTTAATCCGGCACTGATCAATAGTGTTTTTAATCCGGGACTTATCCTTATTAATTTTAATCCTGCACTGACCCTTATTATTTTTAATCCGGCACTGATCATTTGTGTTTTTAATCTGGCTCTCAATCTTATTATTTTTAAGCAGGCACTAATCTTCTTTTTTTAATCCGGCACCGACCCTTATTATTTCTAACCCTGCACTAATTTGGGGGTAATATCTACCAGCCACAGGAAGTAATTTATTTAATTTAAATAAGTGTCTGTTATATGTTAATCGATAAGAGTTTAAAATCTGTAAGTGGTCATGCGACGGTAGTTATTCGATGGTTTTTCTAAGTTATGAGTTTACGAGTGATTTATTTATCATTACGAACAGGAACAAAATGTGATCAATGATGAATAGTAGAAGATATAGGAATTCTTTGTAAAATAGAATACTTTTAAGTTCAATCGATGCTTTCATGAATGAAATAAGCAATACATCGGTATGACTAAGAAAACTTTGAAGGAAAGTGCCGGTCGTATTGTAGGGTATCGAAGTTGGATTTGGTTGATAAAGCTGAATTTGAACGGTTTTTAATTGGATTTTATGTGCTACTAGCTTCAAAGTGCCATATTTCCACACTATCTCCCCACTGCCATAGGCGGTAATCTTATCTCCATATTTCCATACTGTGTAACTGAAGCTCCCCAGCTCCATATTGTGCACCCTAGCTCCGCAGTGCCATAGTGTGGCACCCTAGCTCCAAAGTGCTGTATGTTTCGACCCTATCTCCCCATTGTCATACTGCAACATCCTAATACCATATTTCCATACTGTACACCTTAACTCCGCAGTGCCATATTGCAGCACCTTAGCTCCAACGTGCCCCATTTTGCTACGCTATTTCCTCATTGCCATACTGCGGACTCCTAACCAACCAATTCCGTAGTGTTCTATCCTAGCTCGGCAGTATCATAATGCGGCACTTTAGCTTCAACTGTCTTATTTTGCCACTCTATCTCACCGTTTCCATACTGCTCCACCCAAGCTCCATATTTCCATACAATGTCACACAAGCTTCCCAGTGCCATAGTGCGACACCCTAACCTCGCAGTGCCATACTGTCCCACCCTAGCACCGCGGTGCCATAGTACGGCACTGTATCTTTGAAGTACCGTATTTTACCACCCTATCTCTCCATTGCCGTATTTCACCATCCTATGTTCCCAGTGCCATACTTTCCCTTAACAGAACCTTAAGACGATTATGATGATGATGTTGAGGGTGATGATGATGATTATGATGATGTCGAAGATTATGGTGATGATGAGGATCAGCATAGTTTTTAAACCATCCCTCTTCCTCCCTTTTACAAGACCATGCATTCACAAACACACGCACACACACACACAGACACACACACACACACACACACACACAAACATACTTACACACACACACACACAAACACACTTACACACACACACAAACACACTTACACACACACGCACAAACACACTTACACACAGACACGCGCGCGCGCACACACACACACACGAACACACTTACACACACACTTACACACACACACACACACACACACACACACCCACCCACACACACACACACACACAAATGTATGCTCACACAGAGCTTTATGCAAAAGTTGAAATACTGATCTTTTTTTCACCGTAGAATTTTCACCATCTCCCTTCCTTCGTTTTAACTTATTCAACTCATGAGCGGCCTGACACACGACTATCATTTAAATAGACATCGTATTTTTTATAAAAATATTTAGTATATATAACAAAAGAATGTGAATATAACTTTCTTAAATATATATATATATATATATATATATATAATAGAATAATCGAGTATCGAAAAATCAGCTCACGAATTTACGATAAACAAATCCGACATGAGTGGCAGAGGGCTCAATAATTCAGATAAATCAGAGCTATAACTAACGTTAAAATACCAACACACAAAGATTATGCCTAAAATCACCCATGCACCGAAAAATAACGACCAGGAAGATTCGGGTCACTCACATAAAATATCAATAAATCAATAATTTATATGAATGTAAAAACTTACCCGGACCCACTAGAAAGATGGTAAATCTAGCTTCTTGGGTTTCTGCAATTCCTTAATCCGCCCCCTATCAGCCCACATAAAAATATATAAGACTTCTAGGGAGCGGATGGACCGGAACACTTTATCAACGGGTTATGTCCAACGAATAAAGAAGTTAACTTTAGCTAGAACGCACATGGAGTCCAGCAAGGGAGATAACCTCTATATTCGCGAAAAATTATCGGTAATGTGGAAAACACATATCGAATAAGAATGCTCGATATATATATATATATATATATATATATATATATATATATATATGTGTGTGTGTGTGTGTGTGTGTGTGTGTGTGTGTCTGAAGAAGAGGGGGTGAGGAGGCTGTGTAGTTGCGAGATAAGGTATACTTAAAAATAAGAAGAAAGCATGAACGGGAGAGAGTTTTCCTTCATCAGTTGTCTGCTAGGGTCCTGGATATTTCTACGCATTAAATATATTTATATATATATATATATATATATATATGTATATATATATATATATATATATATATGTATATATATATATATATATATATATATATATATATATATATATATATATATATATGTATATATATATATATATATATATATTATTAGGGTAAATATTGGTGCAATTCAATTCAAGCACTCAACGTACGTTTTCCACATAGGAGTGACGGAGTAAATATCGAATATGGAAAAGCGAAGTAGTTTCAGATGTTCAAGTCCTTTAATAATAATGCTGTGATATATATTTCAATGACGACACTGACCACACTGTTCTGTGTGCGAGTGTCGTGACATCATCAGACAGCTTGTTACATAATAAGGTTGTTTCCGAGGCAATCCAAATTGAATCGACATGGGAACGGATGAAGTTCGTGCTTTGGGGTTTTTCATCCGTTCCCTTGTGAGTACCAATTCACCCCCACTGGTCTGCGCAAGCGAATGTCCGAAGGAAGTTGACCATTAGCACCGCAGATTTCAACGAAATTCGCTGTCAGTGGCCCACCTATGCCCTGCCAGAGTTTACTGCTACCCATCGCTACTGTGGCAGTCAGCCGAAAGCCAGAGGGGATGGGAGGGTGTTAGTTTTTATAGGTCATAATACTACCTTTCACTAAGCGTTGACAGTAAGACTGACCATCAACTCATAAGGGAAAATAAACTTAATTCTAGGTACTATGGTTTTACATTGTAAGTTAAGAGTGAGAGTTGGAAATAAAAATAAAAATTAAAAGTTAAAATCCTAAATCAAATATCAGAGATTCTAAATTAAACAATAAAGAATTAAAAAATTCTCAATTCAAAAATTTTTTTCAAGCGATAATTCGGATTGAGTAAAAATATAGATTGAAGTGAGTAAATAATATGGAGAGAGATGTTTAAGTAATATGTTCTGGGAGGGATTCTAGTGTTACAGTTACTCTATCCAGATATTGAACGACAGTGCTGTATATTATAACGGAGGGCAAACCACATGGTTCAAGGCATTAGTCAATCTGTTACACGGTCATAATTTCCATCACATGGAACAGAATCAAAGAAAAACAGACATAAAGTACACAAAAGAAAAGAAAAGAACAGAGACAATAGTGAATAAATGCAAAAACACAGAGTACATATATGTAAACAGACCAGTGAGGGTGAATTGGTACTCACAAGGGAACGGATGAAAAACCCAAAAGCACGAACTTCATCCGTTCCCATGTCGATTCAATTTGGATTGCCTCGGAAACAACCTTATTATGTAACAAGCTGTCTGATGATGTCACGACACTCGCACACAGAACAGTGTGGCCAGTGTCGTCATTGAAATATATATCACAGCATTATTATTAAAGGACTTGAACATCTGAAACTACTTCGCTTTTCCTTATTCTATATATATATATATATATATATATATATATATATATATATATATATATATATATAGTTTCGTTGACAAATATATCAATGTGCCCAGACACGCAGATATATTGCCCTTGGTATGACAGTGTGGTTTTAGCTCAATGTAGGATAACTGGTATACTACAGAGCCGTTATAGGTTTAGGAATAACCAAAGAGTGCTTAGAAATACATTGTTTTATTAGCTAACAGTGTTTCATCCGTACCCTAAGGCGGGAATCATCAGAGCCTATAAACAAGAGTATAACAATAGTTGCATGCACCATCAAGCTGCGTTTCCAGAACAAGGGTAAGGGGCCAGCAGGGGGGTCCCGAGGCCAGCGCTAAATGGAAACAGACACAATTCATGACGCATATACGGTAATAAAATGTCATAAAAAACGTTATAAAAAATTACATCAAAATCACAACAAAAATGTACATGGTGCAATAGATGACAAGGAGGTTGGGAGAGAGTAGCAGGGAATGAGTGAAGGTGTTACTCAGCATGATCAAAAACAATAAAAAGATAAAAAACAATAAAAAAAGCACAAGCAAAACACCAAAAGAAACAAACAAATCAAGGCATAGATACATCGAAGCACAAGCAGTGTAGATACAGGATGTACAGGCAGATTAAGAGATCTTGCAAGCATGAGTCTGTGAGAAGGATAGTTGGTGCAGTTTTACATGTAGGATTGTAATAGGTCGATCCTCCGCATCTCATCAGCACCCTACGGACAACATCAATTGGTTCCAGTTCCGATCGTTAGGCGAAGTAACACTATGTTTTCAAAACATATACTCCGGGGATTTATCCGGATAGGCAGTCAGCGATAAACCCCTAAATCTAAAATAAAATAAAGTACGATGAGTTTAAGAAAGGTAGGGTATATGTACAGCCGGCACTCCTGTGGGGGAAATTGAAAATACGACAGGTCTGCGTTTTTTATTATTTTTTATCTTTTTATTGTTTTTGATCATGCTGAGTAACACCTTCACTCATTCCCTGCTACTCTCTCCCAACCTCCTTGTCATCTATTGCACCATGTAAAGGATAAATTTTTGATGTGATCTTTGATGTAATTTTTTATGACGTTTTTTATGACATTTTTTATGACATTTTATGACAGTGTATGCGTCATGAATTGTGTCTGTTTCCATTTAGTGCTGGCCTCGGGACCCCCCTGCTGGCCCCTTACCCTTGTTCTGGAGACGCAGCTTGATGGTGCATGCAACTATTGTTATACTCTTGTTTATAGGCTCTGATGATTTCCGCCTTAGGGTACGGATGAAACACTGTTAGCTAATAAAACAATGTATTTCTAAGCACTCTTTGGTTATTCCTAAACCTATATATATATATATATATATATATATATATAATTTTCAATCATATTTTATTATTTGTTTGACCCGAATAGCTTGGTCGTTTCTATGGCTTTGCGGATAATGGTTTAACCATCGTCTCAGTGTGTTTGGCCTTTTAACGTACGTTGTTGCTCTAGTTCACTAGTTTCTATGGACCGCTTGCCACACATCTCGGAACTTGTCTTTCGCTAATTTCCAATAGCCGAAATGCGATTTTCGCTAATTTATATATATATATATATATATATATATATATAAAGAAAAAAAGATGAAATCGAAAATGCACCTGGAGTCTTATTTTTTTTTTATAAATATATATATTTATTTGGTTCCTTTACCGGTTTCGCAGTTCTTCTGCTTTTCAAAAGTAGAGTTGAGATGGAGGGTCTGTGGTTTTTATCACATCTTGTTGGTCTCTGAATGTTACTTGTTTTATATGGAAAAAGTGGCTCGAAATGCCAGGTTTTTCGAGAAGTAATTTGATTGGTTGGTCAATAATTATAATAAATTTCGCGCCAGTTCGCGTTACAATAGTTCTTCAAACAAGAGGGAGGGGGGGTCACATGTTGTTTTTTCATATATGAGTGTTTGAATTTCTTTTTACTTGAAAAAAGGGGCTCACGAAGGCTTTTACCAATCAAATTACTTCTTCAAAAACCTGGCATTTCGAGCCACTTTTTCCATATAAAACAAGTAACATTCAGAGACCAACCAGATGTGAGAAAAACCACAGACCCTCCATCTCAACTCTACTTTTGAAAAGCAGAAGAACTGCGAAACCGGTAAAGGAACCAAATAAATATATATATATTTTTTTAAAAATAAGACTCCAGTTGCATTTTCGATTCATCTTTTTTTCTTTATACTTTCACTCGTGTAGGACACCTCGGTTATTTTTCATTTTGTAAAAAAAACCTCACTTTCTAATATATATATATATATATATATATATATATATATAAGACATTTATATTCACTTTCTTTTGTTATATAAATGTACTAAATATATATATAACCATATCACAACTTGTCTTTCCCGGATACTCACATATATCAAGTCGTAAGACTTGTAATTATTTTCCGTGCTCATTTTGTGGGCTAGTCAAAAGCCACCTTCTTGTGTCCCTTGTCCATATATTGTTGTATTGTTTGATATGTATTGCCAGGTGACAGATTCTACGCCGGCCTGGAGTCAATCTTAGGCATTAGCACACCTATGCACGAAATTGCATTGCCGAGGGAGTGGCTGAGGAGGAATAAGATGCTATTGTTCATTCGTCCTACGCATTTCGTAAATATTTTGGGTGCAACTATACATACAGTGAATATGTATAAAAACTTTATCGAAAACGGGAGCTGATCGATGAATTCAAAATTTTAACCATTCGTCAACTTTTCAGAACATTGGATTAATTACATAAAGTATGTAAAGTATGTATGTATGGATGTATGTATGTATGTATATATATATATATATATATATATAACTGTTGTGTAACCACTTCTATATATATATATATATATATATATATATATATATATATATATATATAGAAGTGGTTACACAACAGTTAGTTCACCACACCGAGAACAATTATTTAACCTTTCCCAATTGTTCTCGGTATGAACTATCTGTTGTGTAACCACTTCTACCTAACTCGTCCCATGGACTGGGAGCTCTACCACTACGGATATTACCTTCCAGTGTTTTACCACTATATATATATATATATATATATTAGTAAAAGGAAAAGAAAATGCTGATGAATTGTTCCCAGTGTAAAATAGTTTAATTAGGAATAAGTATAAATTAGGAATAAGTATTGGTTAGTATTCAGTTTTAGTTTTAAGTTTTTACCGGTTGCGTATTTCTAATGCTTTTCAAAAATAATTTTGAGATAGAGCGCCCGTGATGTTTGCTCTAATCTTTTCGGCGTGAATATCTCCATTTTACAAATTATTTACATCTTCGTGCTTAGACTGACCAACATCTGTCGTCGATTTATATATATATATATATATATATATATATATATATATATATATATATATATATATATAGGAAAAAGTATGACCCCGACGGCAGAGCTCAAGCGGATTCGTCGGCTATTTCCGGAGTCCAGAAATAGCCGTGGAAACGGCTTGAGCTCTGCCGTCGGGGTTAAACATTTTCTTATTACCCACTCTACTACTCTAAGTATTGAGTACTCTGGTGCGTTATGGACCATCTGGTTCCCTACCACACTTCCTTAGTTATATATATATATATATATATATATATATATATATATATATATATATATATATAGTGGTCATACTTATTCCTATTTCCCACTCTACTACCCTAAGTATTGAATACTCTGGTGCGTTATGGTCCATCTGGTTCCTTACCACAATTCCTTTGTTACATATATATATATATATATATATATATATATATATATATATATATATATATATATATATATACAACCATACATATTACACGAATTGATCTCTGAACATACATATGTAGAAGAAATTCCTACGATACAGAGCAGAGGGACTGAACCTGAAACCACATAGCCGCAAATAATTGAACACTTTAACCACACAGATTTAATTAATATACTTCATCGTAAAAGCCCGTCTTATTATTGTTTTAAATGAAACAATGAAAACATGATGATAAGAATACGTAAGGTTCGGTGAACGAGATAGATTTGTCTTGCAAAGGACATGAAGCGTCTTATTCAATCTATATTTGTATACGTGTGAGATATTTGTTTATGCATACAAATACGTTATATTGTTCATTTAATGGCTTCCTTTGTTATATGCAGACTGCTTTCAGCAAATGGAACAGTGGAATAATCTTTGGGTTTTATTCGTTGTATTGAATCTAGCTAGCCCTCGAATGCACTTACACATTTGCTTGATAGTTCAGTGTTTATTTTGAATCAATTCTGCGTAACTACATACAATGAGTTTACATCACTCGTCATCCGCCTTGCGGCAGTATAGTTTGCATGTTGTTCTTTCACTTAGCTTGTATTCCTGTTCATGCTGTTGTTTTATGCTATCTGTTATTCCGTGCAGGTTTCCATGCTTTAAACGTGCCGCCAGTGGAAGCAGAATGGATGAATGGCTAAGAGGTTGGCTTCGCAATATTCTATTATCGGGTTCAATATCATTGTGTGGTCTCTTGAGTAAATGTCATTTACCACAACTTCAGGTCAAACTTTCTGTTTGGAAGACAGTAGGATAGACGGTACATCAGCATTGTCACACAGTGTCACGACGACTCTTCCTACTAATTATGTAAAGGGTGTGCTCAACCACTCACACGTTGATTTCAGGAGCTGACTGTTTCTTTGATAGAAAAACTTGATCGCTCATCGTCTTCCTACACAAGACGTCATTTATGGCATCTTCTATATAAGCATTACATCAAAATAATATCAACATCCGGTCGTTTTGCTTAAATATCATGTAATATTAATATGAAACATTCCTTTACTAGACATGAAAAATGCGCAAGCTCAAAAGTGCCACAGAATGTTATAATAAACCTTCAAAAGTGTGGGACTAGAGTTGTTGCTAAAAAATATTGTAATCATTATATATCGTACATTCTGTGGCATCCTTTATAAAAATAGCTTAAACCAACGAAGCCTTTATTTTTACGCTATTTCACTTAGTTAATTCTTAGAGTGTAACATATAAAAATATGATTTACAACTATAAAATAAATTAATTAATATAATAACAGAGCTGCGGAGCTGAAATTTAGGAAATAATGGAGTATCGGATCCTGAGTTGGAGCCAGTCAATTTTTGGCCGACTCCGCAGCCCTGTATAATACATTTCATATTAAAGTTATTAATAAACCTATTTTACACTTCATGCAAATTACCACGAGATATTGATATTAGATATAAGATACAGCGCAATATCTACAGCTGTAAAAGTACGAAAGCGAAGTAATAATAAGTGGCTTAAGGTAATTCCAATATGAAAGTTTGTAGTGATAAAAATTTGATAATGCAATACGATTGTTAATATTATAGTTCTATGAAAATGTAACAATAGATAACTAAATTATTTTACTATTAGTATATTTAAGAAATTATCATTATAGATTTGATCGTTCATATAAGCATCATATTAAGTTTCAACACAATTATTTTGTTACTATGAGTATATGATAATAATATTACGTAATTATTTATAGCTGTTATTACATTAAACATAGATGTATTTATTTTTATATGTTACACTCTAAGAATTAACTAAGTGAAATAGCGTAAAAATAAAGGCTTCGTTGGTTTAAGCTATTTTTATAAAGGATGCCACAGAATGTACGATATATAATGATTACAATATTTTTTAGCAACAACTCTAGTCCCACACTTTTGAAGGTTTATTATAACATTCTGTGGCACTTTTGAGCTTGCGCATTTTTCATGTCTAGTTTAATATTTTTTTAAGGCAACGCTTGTAATAACTCTAGTTAAACAGGATATATATTAATAATACATTATCGTTGTAATGTAATTAGATTATGTAATTGTTATTATAAATTATCTTATAAATATTAGTGTAAGATGTATAAAAATATTTTCAGACTTTTAATATAAACAACTACAAAAAACAATCAATATTAAATCAATATATTATACATAATAGAAAACATAAAATATACAATACAAAAACAAAATATTTACATACAATTGCAATTATCAGTGTATATACATTTTCTTTATATTCCCTGAGCAAATTAATAAGATTTGTTTTTATTGTACATAATTTGATGACTTGTTGGAGTGTATTAAAAGATAGCAACAATTTGTGATTAAATTGTTATCTTAAGCAACTCACTTTTTAATAGTTGTTGTCTGAGCGAAATTGTAAAAGCCTATGAGCAAATATGAAAAAAAAATACACAAACAACATTTCCTTGTGTTATTACAACATTAGATAAAATAATTGAGCAATGTCGTTATATTTTGCTCTTATTGCACATTAATAGTGTTTCTATTTTTCGGCACAAATCCATTACGGCAGTCCATTACTGGTACTTTATTTTATCGAATTAGTAAGTATGAAAGTCGAAGTTAACCTCGGCAGGATTTGAACTTAGAATGCAAAGGACCATAACAATACTGCAAAGCATGGTGTCTGACGCTCTACCAATACTTGTGTTGAGCTGGTCATTAATTTATGGTGGTCGTGCGTGGAGTAGAGCAATCGCTAGTTGAAATATTATGAACAAAACATTTTTATTTGCCGAAGAACATATTTTCAATACTGTTTGTGAATGTGACGAAGGAAATACATTCTGATATGGAACAGTGTACAAAGTGTGTCTGTGAATAACATAATGTTACCTCATGTTGTTGTCAAGACAATGGATTTCGTATATCCAGTTAGAAGATGAAACCTAGCCATCTCGGATTAGTTATATTTCATGCCATGTGTAAACGTGTTTGAGGATAGCAAAATATGCGCGTTAATTATAATAATTAGTTAATAATATTACAAAATATACCTAATTAAACTCTTTGCTTGAAATTTTATCATTCTTCGTTTATATATATATATATATAGAGAGAGAGAGAGGGAGAGAGAGAGAGAGAGAGATTTATCTAGTCCTTCGCTCAAGATTAATCTATAAGTTTAGATGTTTGCCTTCGTTTAAGTAAATATTACAGTAAGATTTTTAATATAAACAACTACAAAAAACAATTAATATTAAAACGAAAAAATTATCAATGATAAAAGAAGCGGATGCAACTTTTTTTTTTATAAAGTTATATTCCTGTTTCTTTAAAGAACATTTCATTTTTGTTCTATTGTAGGCGAAATAATGCAATGGTTTAATAGGGAAGATATAACTTACGAATTATGTCTCTAACCGTGTAACGCTTTTTAAGTAGATAACTACAATTGAAAATACTAAAGAAATGGAACCAACAATTCAATTTGAAAGTCGTCTAGTGACAGTGTATTACTGGTACTTTATTTTATCGACCCCGTAACGATGAAAGGCAAAAATGCAAATGCTTAAAATTTAAATTGCCTTAATTCTATCGTCTGCTGTTTCATTAAAGGGAGATTATCGTCTGTATTTAATTCTATCGTCTACTGTTCCACTAAACAGATATACCTCCACTATCGTCTCTATTTATACATTTTAACTTACAACTTATACACATTTGATTTGAAATATTTTATCTAGTCCCCCCTCTCAATATTATGATGATTTCTTTCGAATGAAACAGTTCTAGTCCTGTAGAAGCCATTTATATATATAATTGAACTGAGTTAAAAATTCACAATATTTATAATTAAATAAGCTCATATATATATGTGTGTATTTATCTGTTTATTGTATTATATATAATGTGTGTATATACAGGATGTCCCCAAAAAATATATACACACTTCAACAGCATTCTAATAACTATTGCCTGTACAGGTAATCAAAGTGTCAATCGAATGTTAGTTTCGTGTTTTAACAGTACAAATTTACAATACACACATAAAACCAGTGTATATACATACATGAGTGTGTATACACATACATGAATGTGTATATACAATATATATGTATATATATATGTATATATATATAGACACATATATTCACGGTGCAACGGTACATTAAAATATAGATGCGGGAGAGGGGGGGTGTATATATAGGGGCGCTGGGGATAAAGGAGTGTAAAGCGTGTGTAATTGATATATTGAAGGAGAGGAGCGTGCAGCGATAGAGTAACAAATATATAGAGAGGGGGAGAGATGGTATTGAAGGGGAGGAGTGCAAAGCGAAAGAGTAAGAGATATATATAGAGACGGAACAGATAGAGAGAAACAGGCGTAAGTAACAGTGGAAGAGATATAGAGAGAGGTACTCTGATTGGTTGAAAATTAGCCAATGACATACGATCACCACCACCACGGCTATCCCCGAAAAATATTTAAAGAAGCTAGAATGTTAGAACACGAAAAGTGAACATTCTGTTGTTTCACACTTTTCGTGTTCTAACAGATTCTATTAGAATAACGTTCTTTATTACCATCATAATCCTCGTCGTCATCAATCATAAATTTCTTCTTCTTCTTCTTCTTCTTCTTCTTCTTCTTCTTCTTCTTCTTCTTCTCTTTATTCCACTTTCGTTTTATTCTCATCATCAGAAATAGTACAAATTGTAACAGGATTTGTCCCTCTCGGTGAATAGATTCTTTCTAAGTTACATATATTTTGTATTGTTGTATTTGGTATTATATTAATATTCTTCTCGCTTCTTGTGTGCAGAATATGCCCAATGAGTTGGTGTTGATTGCTTTGAGAATTGCGTTATAATTTTGAATAATATTGATTGGTAGTTGTATTATGTGTCTAAGATTTGAGCATGTCAAGATTGAAGCAACCTGAGACTGGAGGCTAGAGAACATCCGGTGTCTCCAACATATTCGCAAGAACTTTAATGAAAACAGACTTAGAACTACACAGACAAGGGCTGTGATTCCAGTATTCATCCATGCTGAGCTCTAACACAGAATTGATACCCAACGAAAATGAGATAAATATGTACAAAAAATTCGTTTCATAATTATATTTTAATATTTATTTTAATATATATTTAAAACAAATCGGGGATCCTGAACTGTGAGGCTACAGTCCATTTAACTCATATGTAAATCCGGTACGGATGATAATTGTAGAGACTATACGCTGTGTGAATTGCACTATGAAATTCAGTGTTAGATTGCGATTGTATTGAATATGGTGTGAGTAGAGATATTGTGTATAACGTTATTGGGTATCGATTATACAAGAAGAGTTCTGCGAGAGGCAGTAGCATGTATCTCTGTAGTACGCAATGATAACTGCATTATTTTTTTAAATTGCCGAGACGTGATAGTGGTGGATTGGAAAAATCGTTAGAGCGTGTTGAAAAAATGTGTTGTGGTATTTCATCTGGGTTTTATGTTTTGAATTTAAATATCACCAAGATCTACCTTATCGATCAGCATTATATGTACTTGGGTTGATTTAATCTACTTTTTCTTCCGCCAAAATTGCTACATTTCTGCATAAATAAGAAAGAATTATTATTTCACAGCTAGAGGGCAGTGAATTGGCAGAATTGTTCGGATGCCCGATAAAATATTTTTCCGCTTTTAGTTACGACACAGTCGAGATGAACTTAGTCTTTTATCCTTTCCGAGTTGATAAAATAAAGGATCAATCAAATACCGGAATCGTTTCAATCGATTACTCCCTGCCCACATATTTGTGATCTTTTGTTTGTCTTAGAGACAATTAGTATTATGATGGATGATCTCTTCACTTTATCACCTTCAACAGTTTTATATGTCTATTGCACTAACAGATTCTCTTCAATGTTCTTCATACCTATGTAAAAGAATACGTAGGCTGATTTGCAATCATGAGGCTCTGTGGTTAATCCTACTACGAAAACTTTCATCCAATCTATTTGACCATATCCACCAGTCAAGCCCATGTATGGTGAGTGAAACTGGATAGAGGGACATTATCTGGAAGCACTTCGGCGTGCCAATTGAATTTTATATATAAATACGTTAAGGGTGCCAGATTTTCATCATGTAGGTGGGTTAGTTGATCGAACAAGCGGAATAATCCTAGTTAAGATAGACGGAGGATCTTTTTATTATTTTTACAGTTGGGAGATGTAGAATAGCCTTCTATGCTAATGATGCTTTGTTCTCGGATTTGTTAACACTTTGATGTTTCTCCGTTCTGTCTTAGATACAATATTTCCCCTCAATAATCAGTTCTTACTACTTCCTCTTTGTGTAATATTACTCTTTTTGTATCGCTACTTCAGTTTCTGCTCCTTTAAACTAGCAAAGTATGTTACACCCGAAGTACACACATTTACTTCCCTCGTCATACATATTATGTATTTTGTAATGATTTAGTTGGATTATGAGCAGACTCCACGGCGTGTTGGGGGATGCCGGAGACTTGGAAAGAAAAACTGGAAGTTGTTCTGAGTCAGGAGACGTACCTGAATGGTCGCAACTCTACGAAAATCACCAGAGATCATGGTGGCGGAGTTAAACCAGGCAACGGATTGCAAATTACAAAATAAATATTTCTCCCATACATCTATCCCACGGATCTGTGTCTCATTACAAGTAATCTCGCCACGTAAGTTTCCCTTACAGGCATCAATCTTTAGATGTTGAATATCAGATGCATTAACCTTAACAGTCACAGTGTACATGTAAAGGTCAGAAATACTGCTCTTCCTTCTCACACTAAATAATATATTAAAATAAAACACCAACAGCAAATACATATATTTAATATTTCTCCATTCTAAAACTGGCAAAAACCTAAGAACGTTTTATTTGACATTATCAAAGACGAAGAACTTGAATATTTTGGAAATTTTAATTTGAAGAATAAATGTTCAAAGACATGATTAATAGAAAGCAAAACGAATAGGAAAAGAAAAAAGAAAGCCCTAAATTATGTGGGTGGGTAATATCAAGAATTGGATAGATTTAAAATGCATTGAATGGATATAAGGATGGTATAAGCAAGACTAAGAAACCATCTATAGTATTCACTGTGCTGAAAATACTTAATTATGATGAGGACAATCTGAAGATAAGCACACACATACACCCACACAGACGCACACACACACATACCACACACACACACA
>OZ024742.1:299305029-299325029 GCA_964016885.1 Eledone cirrhosa | reverse complement strand
GGTGTTGTATATTGAGAGTTTAATATAGTTAGTGTCTATATCATTTAAATCCTTTAATTGTATAAGGTAAGAGATCACAGAGGTGTTTATTGACTGTATGTAGGTAAGTGTGATCTTTTAATTAAGGTGTAGTCCCATATTTATGAAGGTCTAGTTGGATAGATGAAGGTCTAGTTGGATGAATGAAGGTCTAGTTGAATAAATTATAAGGTGGTCTAGTGTTATCTCCGACATTGGTCTTTATTTTTATTTTTATTATTATTAGTTGCTAGGTTTGAAGTAGTGGAACGAGAATCTATGGTAATGCGGACACGTGTAGAAGATCTCTGATTTCCTATTTAGTAGGCTAAGGTTAGAATGAATAATATTTTTAGACTCGAGGATGCAAAGGTTACAAAATTTGTTAGGTGGTCTATATGAAGGGGTCTTAGCTATCACTTCCCATTTTAAGGTGTATGGTATATTACTTGATTTTAATGAGTGTGTGTATGTGGATATTGAGGTTACGTTGCTAAGTTTAGGGTTTCTGAACGAATTAAGGTGTGAATTATATCTGGTCTTAAAGCTATTCGATGTAGAGCCTATATATACTTTCGAGATGTGATTGGCGGTTTCAGTACCGGAGTATAAAATGTCTTTAATTAGGCAGTTCTTATTTAATGGGCATGTCTTGTTAGGCCTACAATTACAATTGTTTTCGTAACTAGTATACTGGTTAAGGGGGTATGCAATTGAGTGGTTGTTTCTGTTTCTACTTCTAGTGTTATGATTATGGTGAGTGTTATTACTATTTGTATTATTAGTATGACTTGTTGTATGGTCTTGTACTGTGTTGTTATTCAGGTTATTTCTATGCTGGCCATTATTACTTTGGTGTAATTTGAAGTACTTTTCAATCTTTCTCTTGTTGTGCTGGCTATATGGTCTGCTATGTTAGGTGTGATGGAGTAGGATATTTTAATTGTGTTTTTGTTAAATAGGTTGTGGTATTTATGGTTAGCTGAGAAGTTTTTGTCTAGAGTAGAGAAGAAAGCTTTAGGTATGATTGTTGATACATTGAAGTTGAACGGAGGGTTAAAAAATGTGCTACTTCTTCTTCTATCCTTCATATGGTCGTTATTCATACTACTGTTTAGTGTGGTGTTAGGTTCCTTCATATCTATATTTTTCTTTCTGTGGTGTTTCTTAGGGTTATTGCTGTGGTGTGACTTAACTTTTTTTATGGCGCCCTTTGTACAGGAGTCTGGATTTTCAATACTACGATCATATTTACTTTTATTCATGGCCATGTTGTGTGAAATTATATTAGGTTGTCTATGGGTGGTTGACGATTTAGGTTTAAATTTAATTTATTCTCTATGGCCGGAACGGGCTAAGGCTTCATTATAGTATTGGGTGTTACGATTAAATGTATTCTAGTTTTAAGAAAGGCTAGAGATTATATTGGATACCCCTTTAATGATTGAGGTCAGTACAGATTTTTGGTGGTTAGAGTTGGTATTAACATAGAAAAGTGTTTCATTAGGTTTATGGTAAGGTGTGTATTTTTTAGAGTATAAGTAGAGAGTGACGTCCAGGAAGTTAACATGTTTGGTGTTTTTATCTAAAGTGATACCTAAGTTATAGTTTTTAAATATTTTATGTAATTGTTTCCTAGTTCTTTCTATATTGAACTTGTTATAGTCTAAGAGTGCCTCGTCTCGACAGAGACCACCGTTGAGGTAAGGTAGGTCCCTGTGTATTTCGTTTAAGAGAAATAGGTCGACTAAGTCGGTTAGCTGTGCCGAGTCACTAGATCCCATGGTGATATCGAAGTTGTTGGGTGTAATCTTGCGGGTCCATAATTGGTCTTCAAATTTAATTATTGTTTTCCTGGCCGCAAGGATTATATCTACCTGGGATCTAGTGAGGTCAGTATTGTTCATGGCCATTATTAATGCTTTATTTAGGAGGATAGGTGAGATAGAAGTGTAGTAGGAGTTTATATCAAATTGGATGAATTTCTTATTATTATTTTCATTAATACCATTAAACCAATCGATTACTTCACTAGTGTTTCGCCAGAGGTTAAAATGGATTTTTTGTTTAATTTGGGGGATTACCTTATCTATGATTTTTTGTACTAATGATGCCAATGTCGGATCTGGATGGGCAAATAAGTCTAATTGCGGGGTTAGTATTGAAGTCGTCCTTATGGTCTTTTTGTTGAGCATCTCTTCTAGTTTCACGCAGGCACCATTTTTCCATCCAGTTGTGTCGAAGACCAAGCCCTCCACAGACCCATCAACATTCCAATCTTCTACAAGATCAAATGATGCTTTAGCTTGGGTGGTTCCAGTGCCATCAGGAATTATGGGAACACCGAGGAGTTTACCTTCTCTGAAGTCCGGAGTTCCAGCAACTAGCATACCTAGACTCTCGTAGTTACCAGGAATTATTTTTCCATCCAAATGCAAGGTAATAAAGTCTGGTACAACAAATTGTTCCTTTGTGTTCAGCCCCCACAGTTCTGATCTTCTTAGCTGCACGTCTGCTATTATTCTTGGAGAGAGCTGTGGTGTCTATGTCAGTCCCAACCTCAGAAATAATCGATGCTATAAATAAATGATGTTCTCTGTCCCAGTGTCAGGTTTAAACGATCAGCCATTAGAGAAATCTTTGAACTTTGAAATGGATTCTTTGGGAGTTCCAGCTGGATTTTTCGTTTCTTGTCTGACTTTGAGCTGTCTCTGGGTGGGTTTGAGGCCTGAAATTCAGGATCCTGTTCATCTCCAGTTTCATCATTGGTTGAACTTGAATCACTCAGTTCATTACGTGGAAGTTGTGCTGCTACAGATCCTGACAAACGTTTTCTATGGTTCTCGGACTCTCGACGAGCCACAGAAACCTGATCACGCTTAAACTTTGAAGATACCTTTTTCTGGTAACCCTTATTTTCAGCACCCAGAGATACTTTTTTCTGGCAACGCAGGGCTTCGAGAAATGTAGCATCTTCCATTTTCTGTTCATTATTACGAAGACAGTCTTTCAAAATTTTCTTTTCAGCATCAGTATGTGCAATGTAGAAATACGAATCCAATTCAGAAATAAATAGTGCTTCCTTTTCTTTGTTTGACTTAGAACCTTTGTTTTTTTTATAAATTCACTGTACATGTTCATAATTTTCAGTTTCACTTTGTCTTTCTTTTCGTTGAGTCGCCACACCAGCTTTTTCCCACTGACTAACTACTTCCATCACAAGCCTATCCGCAATAGCACCATTGAAGCTCACATGCTTTTCGTGTTTCATAGGACCATCTTTCAGGTAGAAGAAATATCTTAGAACATCCCCCTTTGTTGGTATTTTGTTTGATGAAACGGATCTAACATATTGCACCAGGAGCAATATTTCTTGATCATCACAACGGAGCGAGTAGCTACAACTAGGCCACTGGTTTCCACCATTATTCTGCCAATTTGCAACTATTAGGCAAAGCTTAAATTAGTCTGAAATAATCAAAGATACATTATAAATTGATAATATACAAAATGGCAGGAGAAAATGCATAGGGAGCTAAGAAAAAAACACTTTAGTGTAAAATGTGGGATTCTGGAAGACCCTAATATATATGCGTGTGTGTGTGCGTGTGTGTGAATGTGTGTGCTTGTGACTATGTGCGTGTGAGTATGTATACATGTGTGTGTATGCAATGGTAAAAGGAAAACAACACAATAAACGATAAAATACAGTAAAGACATATTATTTTAACGCTTGAAATAATAGAAAAAACAATCTCACTGTTTCGGACGTTATTCCTTCATCAGAAGATAACATGAGAATAAAAGAAGAAATACAAAGTTAGAAAAGAGGCAGAAGGGGAAGTAACGGAAAACAAATTATTTTGGGAGTAACAGCACTTACATGTTCAGTCGGCAATTTGGAGAATATATATATATGTGTGTGTGTGTGTGTGTGTGTGTGTGTGTGTGTGTGTGTGTGTGTGTGTGTGTGTGTGTGTGTGTGTGTGTGTGTGTGTGTGTGTGTGTGTGTGTGTGTGTGTCTGTGTGTGTGTGTTGATCCTTAGTAGAAAGGGGGGTAATCATAGTAAATAAGATACTCAATACATAGGTAGAGTGTGAAAAAATAAGATTTAATATAGAAAAGGTTTCTACGAGATTAGAGCTATTTCATATATACACACACATATATATATACATACATTCATATATACATATATGAAAACCAACAGGTGCGCATTTTGTTATTGGCAACATGACTCTCCCAAACTATAAGATATATATCTATACATATATATATATGTATATATGTATATATATATATATGCATACACACACACACTCACACATATATATATATATAACAAAATACGCACCTGTTGGTTTTCACTTCAATTTATTATAAATTTCCGGTTGGTGTAGGACAGAACAAAGGAGAGACACACAGAATAAAAGCACATCCACCGAGAAGGTCACAGGGTGTGTGACGAAAGAGCTTTGACAATATATAAACAACCTTCAGGTTATCGAACGAACCAACTGAACATTTATAATAAATTGAAGTGTAAAAACAACAGGTGCGTGTGTTTTTATTGGCAACCCCCCCCCCCCCCCCCAAGTATAAAAAATATCTGTTTCAACACACGTCTTTAGATAAGAAATCTCGCAAAGCAAATTCAAAAACGAATATATATATATATATATAATTGTTTCGACTTTAGGCACAAGGTCAGCAATTACCCAGTGCATTACTGGTACTTTATTTTATCGACCCCGTAATGATGAAAGGCAAAGTCAACCTCGGCGGGATTTGAACTCAGATCGTAAAGGGGCGTAACTATGCTAGAAAGCATGGCGTCCGACCCTCCACCGATACTGCCAATCCACCGCCATATATAATGAAGTAAATGTGGTAAGGAACCAGATGGACCATAACTCACCAAAGTACTCAATACTTAGGGTAGTAGAGTGGGTAATAGGAACGAGTAGGACCCCGTTCCTATATATATATATATATATATATATATATATATATATATATATATATATAAAATATAGAAATACCTCTACTGAATTGAACTGTTTCATTCGAAGGAAATCATCAGGAAAACCTTACTTACTGTGGTTTCACCCGATTGAACCCGTAATACACATGCACACACACACACACACACATACACTCACACATGCAGACATACACACACACACACACATTATATGTATATATATATATATATGTATGTATGTATATTATTTAATCAATTAATATATAGATTGATCTAAAAATGAGAAGAGACTAATTTCGATCAGTGTTTTAGAAATCAGTTGACAGTTGATACACAATTACCATGTTAGAGAAAATACAAATGGAATACAAATGGCGACTCTCCTTCTATTAGCTGAGTCTGAAATTATCGGTTGTTCTTGTATCTTACAATTTGAATACATTAATGTTTTTATTTTCCCATATACATTTATATATTATCTTACAACTTTTTAAAACATACTATGCGCTGCAGGGTAAGTGATTAATGGAAATGTCAAAATGGAAATAATTTTCCTATCCTTTCATAATAGCAATAATAATAATAATAATAATAATAATAATAATAATAATAATGATGGTGACAATAATAATAATAATAATAATAATAATAATAACAATAATAATAATAATAATAATAATAATAATAATAATAATAATAACAATGATAATAATAATAATAATAATAATAATAATAATGATAATAATAAAGAAACAGCTCACCTTGAAGAACAAACATGGGAAAATATAACAGTTGAACAGCTGCGCTTGGCTCTAAGAAAAACCAGCAAATGGAAATCCCCAGGAAAAGACAAAATACAAAACTTTTGGATAAATGCCTTCACAGAGTCTCATGAGCTGTTAGCCCAACTTTACAATGAAATAGTTAAGGAGCCAGAAAAGATACCATCATGGCTAGTCAACGGCATTACATTCCTGCTACCGAAGAATGATGAGACAAACAATCCCAAAAATTACAGACCGATAACCTGCTTGACCACAATGTATAAAATTTTAACATCAGTCCTAACTGAATACACATATGACCACCTGATAACAAATGACCTATTTCCCATTGAGCAGAAAGGGTGTAAACGAGGCTCATATGGCTGTAAGGATCAGCTTCTGGTTAACAAAATGATACTGGAAGATTGTCATAATAGACACAAAAATCTATCGATTGCTTGGATAGATTATAAAAAAGCATTTGATAGTTTGCCACACAGTTGGATTGAAAAATGTTTAGAGATTTTCAAAATATCCCCCGTTGTCAGGAGGTTTTTGTCATTCAGTATGAGGACATGGAGAACGACACTCCTTTTGAATAGTGAAACAAAATCACTGGAAGCTGGAGAAGTTAACATTAATTGTGGAATTTTTCAGGGTGACTCTTTATCACCGCTTTTATTCTGCATCGCACTTATACCATTAAGTAAAATGCTCAATGAAACAAAACATGGATATAGAGTCTATGACAAAACCATTAATCACCTGTTCTACATGGATGACCTGAAACTATTTGCAAAAAATGATGAACAATTGCAAGGGCTATTATCCACTGTGAAGCAGTTCAGTGATGACATTAAAATGGAGTTTGGACTGGATAAATGCGCCAAAGCAACGTTCACCAGAGGAAAGCTGCTGAAGAGTTCAGACATTAATCTTGATCGGGGGAACGTGATAAGAGAGCTTGATCAAGAACAAACTTACAAATATCTAGGTGTTTGTGAAGGAGACGGAATCAAGCACTCGACAATGAGGGAAAGGATAAGGAAGGAATGTTACCGCAGAGTCAGAGCAATCTTAAGAACGGAATTGAATGCAAGGAATAGGATCGATGCCATAAACACGCTTGCCATACCAGTAGTAACCTACAGTTACAATGTCATCAACTGGTCAAGCACAGAGATCCGTAGGCTCGATACAAAAATCCGAAAATTCTTAACCATGCACAGAATGCATCACCCTAAGGCAGACATAGATAGAATATATCTCCCTAGGAAAGAAGGAGGACGTGGGTTAATCCAGTTAGACATTGCGTTGAAAACTGCAACAATTGGATTATCCACATATCTAAGGGAATCACATGATTGGATGATCAAACTCGTTTTGAAACACGAAAGCACCAAAAGATCATATTCCATTACAAAAGATGCACAAAGATACAGTAATGGACTACAAATTTCAGAAGTCCCATTTACTGCTGAAATGGAAAACACAGAAAAAGCAAAGCAGGTAAAAGTAACTGCAAAGAAAGAACTGCTACAGAAACTGGCTAAGAAATGGCAAGAAAAGCCTCTGTATGGAAAATACCCAGAGCGAGCTAACAATCCTGATGTTGACAAAACTTTAACCCATCAGTGGTTGGCATCCTCTGGACTGAAATCGGAGACTGAAGGACTGATTATATCCGCACAAGATCAGTGTCTGCCAACAAAAAATTACCAAGCCAACATAATAAAAAATGGGTGCAGCCCACTATGCCGTGTATGCAAAAAACAACCAGAGACCATTGACCATATAATTTCAATGTGCAGTCCCATAGCTCCAACCGAATACCTAAACAGGCATGACAGAGCTGCACAATACATACATTGGATAATGTGTAAGCATTTTGACCTGCCCCATCAAAAGAATTGGTGGGAGCATCAACCACCTCCCATACTTGAAAAAGATCACATCTCAATCTTGTGGAACTTTAGCATCCAAACAGACCGAAAAATAGATGCAAATAGACCTGATATAATATTGAAGGACTTTCAAAGGAGGGTATGCCTGCTAATTGATATGTCTGTTCCAATAGACAAGAATGTATCTATAAAAACATTTGAAAAATTGAGCAAGTATAAGGACCTGGAGATAGAAATTGGAAAAATGTGGAAATTGAGAACTAAAACAATACCAGTGGTTGTAGGCGCTCTGGGAATGATACCTAAGGGGTCTAACGACTACTTATCGCAAATCCCAGGAAACCCGCGTATAGGAGAAATACAAAAGATAGTACTAATGGGAACTGCCCATATACTAAGGAAGATCCTGTCAATATAAGTACATCACAAGTCTAAACACTAAGGATGCATGTGTGAATATGTGTGTTCTTTCTTGAACATGGCGGACCTTGTTGTCTCTTGAGGTCACTGGTTGTGACTTGGTGATAACTCGTATAAACATAAAGCAAGATAAATGCAAATAATAATAATAATAATAATAATAATAATGATTTCATTTATTAGCCACAAGGGCCGACATGTAGGGGACAATACTAATAATAATAACAACAGCAACAATAAAAGATAAAAAAATGAAACAGAAATGTTCTAGTCAAGAAAGCAATATCAATTAGTGTTTTGAAAATTAGTTCTTACTGAATACTAAAAGTATATTGAGGAATTTCTAACATTGTTTTTTATTTATAATCATTTGTGTTTATGTATGTCTTTTAAAAGAAGGTTTTTGTATCTTGATACGTCATTTCTATTAGAAGTTTGTGTTTTAAACAAGTGTTAAAGAAGTAAAATATATATGGCGCAAGATATTTAGGTATAATACAGGCACATGTAGTCTCGATACGAGTATTTGAAGCTGATACATCACAGCTATCTCATTATCCCTCATAGAGGACTATTTCAGGTTTTGTTTCATTCATATTCAAGGAACGCTTGAAAGCGGTTAATTGACTGAGGTGATAGAGTCTCGGATATAGAATATATCATAGAATATAATTTTTTCTGGAGACAGGCTGGAGATTATCCTGGCTTCATGTGATATTAAGAAACTGATAGTACAAATCAATTGAAAGGTTATCCTGTCCGCAGATTAAACATTTGGCATTACAATCGTTAGACCAACAACTTAATAATAATCTACGTATCTTCAGTTTGTAAATTTACACCACTCTTTCATCTGTAGTAAATCTTTAGTATCACTCCTCCCTTTCTGTAATTGTTTTAGATTTCTATATATCTTAGAACCATTCCATACCTCATACTTCGAGTTGCTATTCTAGCCACGGATTGGCAGTATCAGTAGAGGGTCTGACGCCATGCTATGCAGTTTAGAATTACGTCCCTTTACGGTCTGAGTTCAAATCCCGCCGAGGTTAACTTTGCCTATCATCCTTACGGGGTCGATAGAATAAAGTACCAGTAATACACTCGGATAATTACTGACCTTGTGCCAAAAGTACAAACAATTATTAACAGTGGATTGTCAGTATCGGTAGAGCGTCAGACACCATGCTTTGCAGCATAGAGTTATGACCCTTTACGTTCCTAGTTCAAATCCAGCCGAGGTTAACTGTGCCTTTCATCCTTACAGGGTCGACAAAATAAAGTACCAGTAACGCACTAGTTGTTTGCTGGCCTTGTGCCAAAAGTATAAACAATTATTAACAGTCTACACTTTATATTAGCAGCCTTATCCGTACCCTCTTGGAACCTCCCTCCTGGATTTTGTACTCTTCCCTTTTCGTTGCATATATTTCAGACTTATATTTACAGTGTTACTATAAACATTAAAAAGTGATTTTCTCGGAACGCCAGCGTAAGTTCACGTTTTCCAGCAGCATATGAACTCGTAGAAATTTAAAAGCATTACGATATGAAAGTATATTCCTAAACTTATAGCGTTATTATTCTTTAAAAAAAATTCATTACGATATCTAGGAGATAATAAGATAAATGATCAGAGTATTTTGGATCAGATTTCAGGTAACCTTATCTAATATATTGAAAAATAAACCGCATAAACGATTAGAAAGCGAAGAAAGATGCTATGATCGTTATTTTTAATGAAGTTTTAGATGGCTTCTATTATTTATTTGTCCTGGCTCTTTACATAAATATTTTCAGTCTCCTTTAAAATCTATAGTCTATCACGTATATCAATATTTATTTGCGTATTTAATCAGTGATGTTCTTTCAATGTGGATTTTCCATATTATGTAAGGATAACAAATTGCATTGAGTTAAAACGAAAAGAAAAGGGAAAATAAATATTTGTAATTCCCGGAAGTCAGAATGTAACATAATATTGTTCCTTATCATAGAATATATTTTTTCTGTGTTTAGGATTTTACAGAAAACCGTGAAAGATTTTAAAGTAGCCCGTACAATATTTCAATATACTTACTTCTTTCTCTTTGTTGTTAAACTGAAATCTGAGATAACATTTTAATTTGCATTTTGTGGTTCTTACCTATACATGTATAAATATGTATTTACACATATATATATATATGTGGATATATGTATGTATATGCGCGGGGACATAGAAATAATCGAGCTGGATACACGATCGAGCGGTTAAATCATTGGGAGTGAAGGACACTGAGCTTTTGTCAGGGCATTCTTCTAGGAGAAGGCAACTCAGGAAATTGGGATAACTCCGACGTAAAACCTGCGGCTCAGTAGTTACCGATGATGTTGATCTTTTCTTCTTTTTGGGTTATAGCTACTGTCGCTCAGAGAGTGAGATTGGCTCAGTGCACAGTCTTTCCTCACTTTAAAAAAAAGTTCACGCACAGGCATTGCACGATAGCATTAACTGATAATTATAAATAATGTTATATCGTGCAATGGCCATACTCGATAACGAGGAGGCAGCCATCATCATGTTTACATGTATGTATGTATGTGTATGAATATATATATGTAGATAAACTAGACCTGAAAATTACGGTGGCAGAAAAAACCCCAGAGATACCCATCATATCCCAGTTTAGCAGAAACATATTCATTTAAGAAATTACCCTCTACCGCTAAAAATTGGATATTCTGCATAAGGTTTACAGAGCGGCGATGAAGCAAAACCACAAAATTCGTGAAACGGCTCACAGTATAGAAGAAAGGATAAACGAGCCCTGGTGAGAACACAAAGACGAGAAATAATATTCAGTGCTCTGCCAGCATGCAAAAGTAGATTACACTAGCTCACTAGAAAGCATTGAGATGAAGACTATATCTACATACCAAACCGACAGATTCAGAAAGCTATATAAATTCATTGAAACAAAATGAAACAAAATGTGGCATCTGAAGGTAGCTAAAACATCAATGGTTGTAGGAGGACTAGGAATGATAAAAAAGGGACAGAAATTTGTTTAAGAATGATACCTGGCTTACCATCATTTCAAGAAGCACAAAAAGTGGTGTTAATTGATAAGGCACACCTATTGAGAAGAGCACTATCACTGCGAGAATGATAAACATCTACGTAAATTTTTAACAAAACTTTATTTCATTATATTTCATAATTATCCCGCCGAGGTTAACTTTGCCTTTCATCCTTACGGGATCGATAAAATAAAGTACCAGTAATGCACTGAGTAATTCCTGGTCTTGTGCCAAACGTAGAAATAATTATATTTCATAATTATGTAAGTTGTAAATAATTGATCACTCTTATATGATTGAATAACATTATGTTGTAAATATAATTTTAACCAGATAATTAGCACATGTATAAAGCAACTTATATATTTGTAACTGTATAAATGCTTGATGTGAACATGGTGCGATTAGGCTTTTGTTGCTTATCAATGTATGCAGTGAGTGCCTTAGGTGACGGGAAGGCACTCGGCAAGAAATTCTTTCTTTGCAATTTTATGTAAGCACTGTTCATGCTCCAACCTATATGAATCATATAACTTTAGTTATATATTTTTTAATCGAAATTATTTAGCATTTTCAAATCAATTGACAATCCAAGGCTGTTTATTTCATTACAAATAAAGTAACGAGTGGGTTAAACAATTAGAACATTAGGTATTTGCTAAGGTTCCTTACAATGCTGGTTTTAGCATGCGTGCTCTCAAGGGATCAGTTCAGAGATGTATTGCATCTCCAAAGGGACAGGCATTACTTCTAGTGGTTTCTCAAAATTTTAATGTATTACTTACCAGCGTGAATAGATTATATCCAATATCTTTTGACTATCTAGATTACTAAATAAACTACATAGTGTCTCCTTGTTCCGTTATAAATATATCTCCACTTTTAGGTCATATTGCATTTATTCTGAAAATAGAATAATTATAATCAAACATTTAAAAGCTTTCGTTCAACGGGGGAATTGTCTTCATTGGTGTAATTGGCTTTATGGAAATTACTCCTTCCTATTTTGCATATTTTTAGAAAGCATACTATAAGTATACTATAAGTATATAACTATTTCCTTTTACATTTCCCATCATTTTATCTCGATACATCTGTGCATTTCAAACTTTCGTAGTATTTTCTTTTCTTTTTATAAGTGAATATGTATGGAGTACGCTACTGTCTGGAGAGACGTGAATGCATAATCATTATGAAGACTAAATTTATCATGTCATCATAAATTCATACACACAAACACACATATAAACGCACGCACGGACACAGATACACACAAATACACCCTCCCACACACGCAAACACACACATGCGCGCGCACACACAGACATATATATATATATATATAATAATAATACTATTTGTAGTTATGTATATAGTATAAACAACCACAAACAGAAAGGTCAGTAATTTTTTAATAACCTTATTACCAGTAAGGGAAATAGCTCAATGTATGTACATCAGTTGTTTTACAGAGCAGTTAAATCAATAAATTATACAATTATCAAAGTTGTGTTCAAATCATTTAATAGCTGACAATCGTTTCTTCCAATCACTCGTTTGGAATCATCGGAGCGTTATCAATATATTAAGCGTTATATATATATATATTAATGAGCGTGAGCCCTCCGGTTTCAGGTTATCTGGCAAGTATCTCTAAAGAAACTGCGATATTTGCCAAAATGTGAAAAAGGTTCTGTGGCATTGACATTTGTTCAAATAAACTGGACATTCCCACGATTCTCCAAGGGATCTGTAGTAGTTGACCAGTTGTTATGTCAATACGGTTTTAAGTGGTATTTGGAACTAGATTATCTGCACAATGGGATAGTGCTGGGGCCAGATATATGGGGTGGTTAATATTTGTGTAATGTTCTTGAAATATGTCAAGCTTTGGCTATTCTTAGACAATAGAGGAAGGGGAAGTGGAAGAAGGAAATAAGGCAGGAGTTGAAAGAATGTAATTCTAAACATAGGTTTATCAAGACCTGCACAAACCCCCACTCAATATATATATATATATGTGTCTGCGTGTGTGTATGCATGTGTATATCTGTGTGTCTGTGTATGTGTGTGACTGGGTTGTATATTGAATCATATATGAAATATTCATGTAAATAAACATGAATTTTAGAAGCAGTAATGTATTCACTACTACATTTTAGCAAACAAGGGAGATTATCCCGACGGCACCGCTTTTGGTTCTTTAACCGTTGGCAGAAAGTTAGCGTTTGCTTGGGTGCGAAGACGAAAATAAACTAAAATCCTATAGGTTTCATGCTTATGAACATCGGCTGACGAGGCTCACTTGCATACAGAACAAAGGTTGTGGACTCTAATTAATGAAAGGTAACATCACCCTATCATAACGTCACTGGGACGTGACTGGGGTTGTATATTGAATCATATCCAAAATGTTCATGTAAATAAACATTTTCATAGCCTCGCTATGGATTTTAGAAACGGTGATTTATTCGCCATTAATCCTTAGCAAGCAAGTGATAGCACACTTACGGCGCCATTTCTGGTTCTTTAACAGTCGTCAAAGTGGCAATAGCCTTCTTGCATTCTATGAACCAGTCAATACAGTGACAAATTTATTATATAAATACACTGAGAATAAGACACAATTCCATCATTGATTCTATTATACAACTCTATGCATTTGTATATTTTGTACTATATGCGTCGAAATATTAAAATATTTGATGAAGCTAATATCCTACATGATAAACTCAAAATATGAAATTAAGGGAAGAAAGCAGTGAAAACTGCTCAGTACTTCTAAATATTATAATAACGACTTCATCTGCAATACGTATTTCTCCAGGAAAAAAAGTATGCACCAGTAAAACGATTTAGGAATTTTCATTTAGAAATATAAATATAACAAACTTTTTACCCAAATATTTTAACCAAACCCAATAAGGTTCTGATAGAGAAAATGGCTAATCAAAAGCATTAGCCATCTAACCATGGCCATCTCGACTTAATTTCAAGTATAGTCAACGTGGTAGAACGCTATCTAATGAGTACATTTGTAATATGGTAGGATATCTTTTTAGGAAGGTTCGACTGCGGTTTCTAGCAGATATGATGAATAAGGCTCGTTTTTTTTATTTGCTAACTTGAATATCTCAAATTCATAGAAGATTTACCATGATAAGTTTGAATATGTAAACTAAAATTTCAAACTATCAGTGAAATAAAACGTTGATCAAGTGGCATTGAAAAAACAAAATGTTTGAGAGAATAACAGGTTATAGCAAACGCAGAGATATTGTCGATTAGAATGCTGGCAATATTAAACTTTTGGGATGTCCATCTATCGAATGATATATTATCTAACCTCCACAGGATTTTTTTCGTATGCCTACTTATGACAGATGAATGCTATGCTATCAATACTTGGTATACGCTGTCTCATTACTTTAAAATATAAATATATATGATATCTATCAATTTTGTACCATAAATTCGTACCTCAGCAATTGTGGTGAACTACCTAATAAAATATTTCGCATCGAAGTCAACTTTTTCTTTCATACTTGTGGAGGTCAATAGAATAAAATACAAATTGTTAAACGTTTAACTAAATTATACGCCGTTATATTTAACCAAGTTTAATCAGGTTGATCCAGCTCCAGTTCTTGCCAAGGACGGTACAACAATCAAAACAGTTGAGAACTTCAAGTATCTTGATGTATGGATGCACAGCTCAGGCTAGGACTTTGAAGTTAGAAAAGCATTAGCATGGTCGGTTTGTCACAAGCTACTGCAGGTGTGGAAGTCCGACCTAAACCGCAAAATCAAGTAGCACCTTTTCCTAGCAACTGTTGAATCTGTCCTACTTTGCGGACTATAGACAAAGTGATATGCAAGATACTTGACGGATGTTACACGAGGATGTTGAGAATGGCTCTCAACATTTCTTGGAAACAGAAGCTAGCTGACAAATAAGGAACTATACAGATCACTACCATCAGTCTCAAAACAAGTTGCTTGCAGACGAATGAAACTGGCTGGGCACTGCATCTGTCATCCAGAAGATATAGCATCACAACTTGTGCTCTGGAAACCGGCAGTCGGACGAAGAAGCGTGGGAAGACAGGCCGTCTCATTTATTGATACCCTGCTGAGAGATGCCAATATTGATAACATCGATGAACTGAGAAATGTCATGCTCGACCGGGACGATTGGAGAAAGCGTGCTGAATCTTTGCGAGTGTAAACTCGGCCGAAGAAGAAGTTAACCACGTTAAATTAATTGTCATGGAGGAATTCAGTAAGAGATCTAGTTTAGGATTTTAACAATACTATACTATTTAACACGTAACAATTTTTATATCAAATTATCTGATCTGAATGAATTATTTTATTCATCATCTTGACAATTTACACAAATAGCGACGGATAAAAAGAATTACTGGAATAAATACTATTGATTGAAAATGGTGCTGTTGAAATAAGAAATTTCATGTGGACAAGAGAATATACACTTTGGCGAATCTAGATTCCAATCTGATTTCCGTTCCAATTTGAAGTGATTTTAATCACTGATACTATTAGGAATGGTAAGAATAATATCACATCTCAATTCTTACCTTCCAATAATAAAATACTATTTATTATGCTACTACATTAGAGGAATTGAATAGTATTAACATTATCACTGGTACTATTGAATAGACATCCGTCATTTGTTCACTCTATTGTACATTGTTTACATGTCGACTTTAATAAATGATGTTATATCGAACAGCTAGTAGATAGTAGAGTATACAATACACAGGCAATGAATACCGTCCCTGGAAACTAGAGGAATGTATTAACCTGTAGAGAAATCAACAAAAAGAAGTAACACAATCTTAACAGATAAGATTAATTTAGTTAAATATAAACCTAGAAAGGTTAACTTATTTACTTCAAGTAAAGCGAAACAGAAATTAGAATACTTTTAATGTAACCAGTAATTTAGTGAAGAAACTCTCCCAAATTGTTACCTACGTCTGAACACCTCAAGACGTGATAGATTGAAATAAGCATTAAATAAACAAGACTACTGATTGCAGGTTTTTCTGTGTGCTAAAGTTGTGAGTAAGCGTTTTCTATTGTAGCTCTTCATTTCCTCTACTTCAGTTGTTTTAAATCTTATTCAATGATCGATTCTAGCTATAGGAAGGGTGGGAATGTTTTCGGTCGAAAGATGTACGAGATTACTCTTATAGATTTGTTTGGATGGGGGGCAATTGGAATTAAAAGCAAAACAATAAAAACATATTCTAAACCACCAATTAGATAGCATATATAGCAGATATAGAAGGAAACATTTTCTCTTAAGTAGTTACTGAGGCGCCGATCGATAACACAGCCGGGGATCTAAGAATAGAATTTTACAGTTCGAACCAATGATCGGATTTCTTCAAACTTTCTATAGAAACTTTCTCATAAAAACACTCACTGATAACGGGTTATGTAATGGAATTAATACCATTTGTTAGGTAATATGCCATTGAGCTACATAATCAAATAACTGCATACAGACACACAAACAGAAACATATACAAACACACTTACACGCCCCCATATATATATATGCATATATATATATATACATATATATAAATAATTATAAAGTGTGGAGAAGGAGCACACGAGTTGGAATATATAGGGAGAAAAAAAACTATATATATATATATATATATATATATAGGGTGAATTTAACAAATACCTTAACACTCCACACAAAGAAAAATATTTTGTTTTAAACATTTTCTAACCCAGAAAAAAGAAAAGAAAAATAAGAAAAAAGAAATTTCTTTCTTCCTAATAATCGTTTTTTTCTCCCTATATATATGGGGGCTTGTAAGTGTGTTTGTAAATGTTTCTGTTTTTGTGCGTGTATGCAGTTATTTGATTATGTAGCTAAATGGCATATTACCTAACAAATGGTATTAATTCCATTACATATATATATATATATATATATATATATATATATATATATATATATATATATATATATATATATATATATATATATATATATATATATATAAATTTTGAGTATATGTTGGCTGTATACCAACACCATAGTATGCAGATTGGAGAACTCGACGAAGTGCGCAGGTTGGTTTGGTTACTCCGGAGAAATGTAAAATAAAATAAAATAAATAAGTCAAATGTTTAAAATTTGGCTTCGTTTATTACTGCTATATATATTTCGGTGATAGCCATCTTTGACTGTGACCTCTTCATGAAGTCCGAATTAGTGTGGTACAGACGAGTACACCTCAATAACATGTATACTCGTCTCTACCACACTAATTCGGACTGCCTGCAGAGGTCACAGACAAAGATGGCTGTCACCGACAGTAATAAACGAAGCCAAATTTTAAACATTTGACTTATTTATTTTATTTTATTTTATATATATATATATGTATATGCGTGTATATATATATATATATATATATATATATAAACGTTTGTATATGTATAATAGAGCCAAAACAATGCAGGTATGGACATAGAATAAAGAATGCAAATGCAAAAGATATTGTTGACAATTTGTCTTTTACCTTAGATTTATTTAAATGTCCTAAATTTTCGAGATAATATCTCTTCTTCAGAGGGAATAAAGTTGTCAAACCAGTGTTCTAAAAAGCTTTCCAAGTCATGCTGACAGGAAATGGTATAGAGTATCTGTTCTATCTCTAATTTCAAAGAGTTAAGATTAGGTGGATAAAGAGTAGTCTCCCTTTAAGAGGGGTTTGTTTATGTTTTGTTTTTGTTATTTTTTTTGTTTTTTTGTACATGCCTGTTTAAGTGTGTGGGAGAATGCATGAAGGTGTAAGTACGTGAGTGTGTGAGTGTGAGTGTGAGAAGATATGACTATACGTAAATGTGGGAGATAGATGTTATCTCGTGTTAGAACAGGTTTAGTGTGTGTATGTGTGAGAGAGAATAAGTGGAGGTGTAATCGTGTGTGTGTGTGTGTGTGCGTGCGTGTGTGCGTGTGGGGTGTGTGTAAATATGGGGCTAGGAGCTCTATCAAGTTATAAATTGGGTGTTGAGTTCTAGTCTATTATTAATTGGTGGTTGTGTTTTGTCTATAATTAGTGCTTCCTTAATTCTAAGATTGCCGAGGTTTCTTTCCTTAGTTTCTATCCTAACTGTTATGGTTTTGTCGGTGTTTTTGCATTTAACTAGGTGTTTCTTAAATGAGGAAGCGTTAGTATTGAGGTGTTCTTTTATTCTTATGTGGAGTGGTCTGGTGGTGCTACCTACGTAGAAGTTGTTGCATTTGTCACACTCTAGTCTGTATACGACGTAAGCCTGGTAGCATAGGTCTGTGTCGTTGATGGGGCAGTTGGCTAGTCTGCAGCAGTTGTCATTTCTGGCGGAGTGTCCCCTGGTCAGCTGACCGCGCAGAGAAGGACCTGAGTGGGCCAGTTGGATATCTAGTCCCTCTCGTCTGATAGCTTCGCGGATGGCTGTTGTTGATTCTTCACTGAAGTGTGGGAGCTTCAGGAAGCAAGTGTTAGTGCCTCGGGTGTGGTGTCCTCTGTTCTTTCTGGCACGGTTTGTGGTGGATGTCGTGTATCCGTTCAGTTTGAGAACTTGCAGGAAATGTGTGGTGTGTGTGTCTCGGTCTCTAGCGTCGGTGCATTTGTTCCGGATACGTGCCAGTTCGTTCCTTATGTATCCGAACTTGGCACCGAGTGGGAGAGCCGATCTGAAATGTACGAACAGGTCCCTGCTGGCGGCTTTTTTATAGAAGCAGGTGTGGATGTTGCCTTCCTCTGTTACCCTGAGTTGGAAGTCCAGCAAGGATAGGGATCCGCGGTCATCGGGGTGTTCCATGCTGAACTTTATACTGGCGTCCATGCTGGAGAATGTTGTGTATATTTTATCTGCCTCCTCACGGGATGATGTAAGGATGAGTATGTCATCTACATATCGGGTGAAGAAGTTATGGGAATAGCAGGTGTTGAGGGCTCGGCATTCTAGCTGGTTCATGTAGGTGATGGCCAGCAGGCCCGATAGGCTGGATCCCATGGGTAATCCTGTTGTCTTTCTGTATGTGTGGTGGTGGAAGGTGAAGTACGTGTTGTCTACTGTGAAGGACAAAAGCTGGTGTGTGTCCGTCGGGTGGAGGCCGTAGCAGTGGATGTCCTCTGCGACCACGCAGTCCGTCAATAAATCGACAGTTGGATGAGCGGGGACTGTAGTGTAGAGGGAGACAACGTCGAGGGTAAAGGCGTATCTGTTTAGTTTAAGTTGTTCTGACTGGAGTTGGTGTAGTCTACGTATAACTACGTCGGAGCTACTGACATGCCCGGGAAAGGTGGAGAGTAGAGGCTTGAAGACCTGGGAGAGGAGCCAGGAAATTTTGTATAGGGGTCCTACTATGCTAGAGACGATGGGTCTTATTTGCGTATTAGTGCTATTCTTGTGTGTCTTGATGAGGTGGTAGAAAGTGGGCAGTCTGCTATTTCTAGTGGTGTAGTTGAACTTAACTTTATTAGGGAGTTGTCTTCTCCTACAGATATCGGACCAGATGGAGTTGGTCTGTTTTTCGATCTGGGCTGCGGTCATGTCCGCGATCTCTGTGTATAATTCATTGTCACTTAGGTGTTCAAAGGCTAGGTTGTTGTATGTGGCTTGAGAGATGACTCAAAACTCTTTACCTTTGTCGGATGGTAAGTATATAAGTTCCCTATTCCGTAGGTTCTTCAGGGCCAGTTGTTGTGTCCTGGAGAGGTTTGGCGCTATCTTCTTCTGTTTCCGTAAGATGTTAAATACGGAATGTTTTAGCCTCGAGAGTTTTTCGTCAAGCTCGCGGT
>OZ024742.1:299280029-299302529 GCA_964016885.1 Eledone cirrhosa | reverse complement strand
TTGAGATGCGTGGTGTGTATAAGATGTGTGAGATGTGTAGAATGAAGGGAAGAGTATAGATGATAAAATAAAAATAACAACACAAGTGAGAGTTACCTTGGGAGAGATTTAATAGTCCCTAGATATTTCGGATTCACATCCATCAACTGAGGTTTTTTCCGGGGTGGGGAAAAAGGTTGTCTGTCGGACAAGTCCGGAACGCGTCCTTCGCTGTTTGTTGTTTTGAATATCTGAGGTATTCGGCAGAGCGCGCGTGCGCGTGAAATGGGGTCGGTCGTACAGAGGTCAGCGGCCGAATGAGGGAGTGGGATGGCGCTAGCTGTCAGTCCATTTCTGCCTGTTTGTTAAATGTTAGGCTTACTGGTAAGCGGATGTTCTTGATGGTGTTGGGGATGACATCGTTTTTTAGGCAGCGTTTCAGGAAAATAATTTCGCAGCCAGCGTTGGCCCATTTCTCCGACAGTCTAAACAGTTCCCTAACGGATGCAAACAATTCCTGGCTCAGGTGTAAGGATAAGAGAGTATTGAAGTTTGCTTGATATATATATATATATATATATATATATATATATATATATATATATATATATATATATATATATATATATATATATATATATATATATATATATATTTATATATATATATATATATTTATATATATATATTTATATATATATGTATATATATTTATATATATATTTATATATATATATATTTATATATATATTTATATATATATTTATATATATATATATTTATATATATATATATATATATATATATATATATATATATATATATATATATATATATTATGAAGAGAGAAGAAACATTTAGATATAATTAGTAATAAAATGTATCATACCTAAACTGTTCCTAAATTCCTCGACTACGTAGTTTCGTGGCATAAACAAAAACAATATATCAAAGATATAGAGTCCTTGCGAGGTCTGCCGACTTATCAAGAGGATACCTCATTTTACTAGTCTCAAGAACGCGTCTACACGACGTGAGAAAGAATCCCAAAAGGCGGAGGGGGAGACAGTCACGCGATATAACGGTCGAGAAACAGAGCTAAGCCTCTTATAACCACGAAGAAAATACCACGGAGGCGGAGGGGGTATTCATATCGAGGCCGTAGAAGAGGTAGTGAAGAAGGCGAGAAGTATGAGTAATGGAAGCTTTCCAGTTGTCCCCACACTTCAAAGATTGCTCGACCAGAGGGAGTTATTAATATATTTAGAAACACACAGATACATGCGGACACACACATATATACATATATATATATATATATATATATATATATATATATATATATATATATATATATATATATATATATATTTTATATATATTTATATATAAACGGAAAAAATGAAACGAAATTTCATTTACCACTCTTAGTACGGCCATTACTTAAATATAAGTATGTACATGTATATACATATATGTATACAGACGTACAGTAGTATATATATATATATACATACATGCACACATATATATATGTACTTATGGATTCACCGAACATTTATTATAATGCTTTGGTGTGTTTGTAAACAAACATCCCGAATTAAGCCGTAGTGTCTAGCAACCATCGTTGCTCGTTTGTTCAACACTGACAAAGGAACGCTGTACTAGTTTCAAGCTTATTAGCTATCGTCAGCAACGTATACCTTCCTGCCAGATTGTTGAACGTATATACTTACCTTATGTATATTAACGGCTGAGTAGCCCAATTTGCAATCGAGTGGGCTAATCGGCCGGGTGCACCGAAAACGATAATCGGAAAAAATGAAACGAAATTTCATTTCTCACTCTTAGTACGGCTGTTACTTAAATATAAGTACGTACACGTACATACATATATGTATACAGAGGTACAGTAGTATGTATATATATATATACATATATGCACACATATATATATATGTACGTATGGATTCACCGAACATTTATTATAATGCTCGGTGTGTTTGTAAACAAACATTCCGTATTAACCCGTAGTGTCTAGCAACCATCGTTCCTCGGAATGGAAAATGCTGACAAATTGTTCACAGTTGAAAATGGTTTAATTAGGAATAAAAGAGTATTAGTGATTGTATGGGTTAGTATTCAGTTGTGGTTTTAAGTTTTTAAGTTTTTACCGGTTGCGCATTTCTAAATGCTTTTCAAAAATAATTTTGAGATAGAGTGTCCGTGTTGTTTGCTCTGATCTAATTAGTTTTGGGAATTCTACCTGTTTTTATGTTAAAAAAGTGGCTCCAGCGTTACTTTGGTGCTGCAAAAATTCTTGTGGTCAAAACAGTTTTGATTGGTCTGTAGAGGTCATGTGAATGTAAAAAATTGATTTTGCGCCAAGTCTGTTTTTATGTTAAAAAAGTGGCTCCAGCGCTATTTGGTGTTTGCAAAAATTCTTGTGGTCAAAACAATTTTGATTGGTCGGTAGAGGTCATGTGAATAAAAAATTGGTTTTGCGCCAAGATTGAGAAATGACTCTTTCACAACAAATATGTGTGTGTGTGTGTGTAGTAGTAGTAAGGTGTTCGATGTTGTGATAATGGTTAGCAGGGATGTGTGTCAAAAGGCTTTTAAGATAAGTGTGTGTGTGTGTGTGTGTGTGTGTGTGTGTGTGTGTGTGTGTGTGTGTGTGTGTGTATAGCAGAGTAGGTAGCAGAGTCGGTAATAGGAACCAGTAAGACCCCGACAGCTGAGCTCAAGCCGTTTCGACGGCTAATTCTGGACTGAGTCCAGAATTAGCCGTCGAAACGGCTTGAGCTCAGCTGTCGGGGTCTTACTGGTTCCTATATATATATATATATATATATATATATATTTATATATGTATATATATATATATATATATATATATATATATATATATATATATATATATATATATATATATATATATATATATATATAAACGGAAAAAAATGAAGAGAAATTTCAATTTTTCACTCTTAGTACGGCTGTTACTTAAATATAAGTATGTATACTTACATACATATATGTATACAGACGTACAGTAGTATATATATATACATACATGCATACATATATATATGTACGTATGGATTCACGGAACATTTATTATAATGCTCGGTGTGTTTGTAAACAAACAACCCGAATTAAGCCGTACAGTGTCTAGCAACCATCGTTGCTCATTTGTTCAACACTGACAAATGAACGCTGTACTAGTTTCAAGCTTATTAGCTATCGTCTGCAACGTATACCTTCCTGCCAGACGGTTGAACGTCTGAAAGTATATACTTTCTTTATGCATATTAACGGCTGAGCAGCCTAATTTGCATATCGAGTGAGTTAATCGGCCGTGGTACTGAAAACGATAAACGGAAAAAATGAAATGAAATGAAATGAAATTTCTCACTGTTAGTACGGCTGTTATTTAAATATAAGTATGTATACGTACATACATATATGTATACAGACGTATAGTAGTATGTATATTTATATACATACATGCACACATATATATATATATGTACGTATGGATTCACCGAACTTTTATTATAATGCTCGTTGTGTTTGTAAACAAACATCCCGAATTAAGCCATACAGTGTCTAGCAACCATCGTTGCTCATTTGTTCAACACTGACAAAGGAACGCTGTACTAGTTTCAAGCTTATTAGCCTGAACTAGCCCTGAAGAACCTATGGAATAGGGAACTTATATACTTACATACGGAATAGGGAACTTATATACTTACATACGGAATAGGGAACTTATATACCGACAAAGGTAAAGAGTTTTGCGTCATCTCTCAAGCTACATACAACAACCTAATCTTTGAACACCTAAGCGACAATGAACTATATACAGAGAACCCGGACATGACTGCAGCCCAGATCGAAAAACAGACCAACTCCATCTGGTTCGACATCTGTAGGAGAAGAGAACTCCCAAATAAAGTTAAGCTCAACTACACCACTAGAAATAGCAGATTGCCCACTTTCTACCACCTCATCAAGACACACAAGAATAGTACTAAGACACAAATAAGACCCATCGTCTCTAGCATAGAAGTACGCCTATACAAAATTTCCTGGCTCCTCTCCCAGGTCCTCAAGCCTCTACTCTCCACCTTTCCCGGGCATGTCAGTAGCTACGACGAATTCATACGTAGACTACACCAACTCCAGCCAGAACAACTTAAACTAAACAGATACGCCTTTACCCTCGACGTTGTCTCCCTCTACAATACAGTCCCCGCTCATCCAGCTGTCGATTTATTGATGGACTGCGTGGTCGCAGAGGACATCCACTGCTACGGCCTCCATCCGACGGACATACACCAGCTTTTGTCCTTCACAGTGGACAACACGTACTTCACCTTCCACCACCACACATACAGACAGAGAACAGGATTACCCATGGGATCCAGCCTATCGGGCCTGCTGGCCATCACCTATATGAATCAGCTAGAATGCCGAGCCCTCAACACCTGCCATTCCCATACCTTCTTCACCCGATATGTAGATAACATACTCATCCTTACATCATCCCGTAAGGAGGCGGATAAAATATACACAACATTCTCCAGCGTGGACGCCAGTATAAAGTTCAGCATGGAACACCCCGATGACCGTGGATCCCTATCCCTATTGGACTTCCAACTCAGGGTAACAGAGGAAGGCAACATCCACACCCGCTTCTATAAAAAAGCCGCCAGCAGGGATCTGTTCGTATATTTTAGATTGGCCCTCCCAGCCGGCGCTAAGTTCGGATACATAAGGAACGAACTAACACGTATCCGGAACAAATGCACCGACGCTAGAGACCGAGACACACACACAACACATTTCCTGGAAGTACTCACTCTGAACGGATACCCGACGTCCACCACGAACCGTCCCAGAAAGAACAGAGGACACCACACCCGAGGCACTAACACATGCTTCCTGAAGGTCCCACACACACTTCAGTGACGAAACAACAACAGCCATCCGCAGATCTATCAGACGAGAGGGACTAGATATCCAACTGGCCCACTCAGGTCCTTCTCTACGCCGACAGCTAACCAAAAGACACTCCACATAAGAATAAAAGAACACCTCAATACTAACGCTTCCTCATTTAAGAAACACCTTGTTAAATTCAAAAACACGGACAAAACCATAACAGTTAGGATAGAAACTAAGGAAAAAACCTCGGCAATCTTAGTATTAAGGAAGCACTAATTATAGACAAAACGCAACGACCAATCAATAATAGACTAGAACTCAACACCCAATTTATAACTTGATAGAGCATCTAGCCCCACATTTACACCCCATCCCCCACACACGCACGCACACACACACACACACACACACAGACACACATACTTACACCTTCACGCATTCTCCCACACACTTAAACAGGCATGTACAATAAAACCCCTTTTAAAGGGAGACTACTCTTTATCCACCTAACCTTAACTCTTTGACATTAGAGATAGAACAGATACTCTATACCATTTCCTGCAGCATGACTTTGCAAGCTATTTAGAACACTGGTTTATCCGCTTTACTTCCCTCCGAAGAAGAGATATTATCTCGAAAATTAAGGGTATTTAAATAAATCTAAGGTAAAAGACAAATTGTCAACAATATCTTTTGCATTTGCATTCTTTATTCTATGTCCATACCTGCATTGTTTTGGCTTTATTATACACATACAATGTTTATATATATATATATATATATATATATACGTCGTTTAGAAAGCCACAACAATGCAGAGGGAAATCTCGAGGTAGGAAGTGAATGATAGATAGGAAAACAGGAGAAAGTGAAAATTGAGAGAGACAAAGATGAAAACAAAACAAAGGTAGAAGGGTTACCGTAGTGGAGATTTAATCCCAATATTTCGGGCTCACGCCCATCAACGGGGGAAGTTCCAAAAGGGGGGGAACAGGCCAAGCAGAGAAAGTTGTGATGTCGTTAAGACAGGAATGCCGTCTTAACAGGCATTCCTGTCTTAACGACATCACAACTTTCTCTGCTTGGCCTGTTCCCCCCCTTTTGGAACTTCCCCCGTTGATGGGCGTGAGCCCGAAATATTGGGATTAAATCTCCACTACGGTAACCCTTCTACCTTTGTTTTGTTTTCATTTTCATTTTCACTTTTCTCCTATTTCTCACTCACTTCTTACCTCGAGATTTCCCATCTGCATTGTTGTGGCTTTCTAAACTACATAGTTTTTATATATATATATATATATATATATATATATATATATATATATATATATATATATATATATATGTATATATATATATATATATATATATATATGTGTGTGTGTGTGTGTGTGTGTGTGTGTGTGTGTGTGTGTGTGTGTGTGTGTGTGTCAAGGCGATTGGCTTAGTGGTTAGAGCATTGGGCTTGCAATCGAAAGGTAGTGAGTTCAATTCTCGGACCGGGTGATGTGTTGTTTCCTTGAGCAAGACACTTTATTTCACGTTGTTCCAGTTTACTCAGCTGTAGAATGAGTACCGGCCAGCCCGCCCAGCCAGTGGGATGGCGTTATCTTATGGCTAAAACAGCACGACATGCTGTGAACAGCGGCGCCGATTCGCGCCCGACAGACTGGTCGGTCAAGGTGATCAAGGTGATATATATATATATATATAAGGTGAGCGGAGGATGATGGAATTATTACAGTGGTTGTGGAAATATTAAAACCACATATATTTCGTTTATTGTTCCTTTATATGTGTTTCATTATGTTGATTGCAGTATAAAGCCACCAGCAGTCTGGAATGGGATATGTAACTCGTTCTAATACTGTACACTGTGCTGACATACTATGTAAGTGATCACGGCTTAAGTGGGTAGTGTATTTTATTGTTGATGTGACTTTCGGGGCTAGTATTGTGGTAGAGGATTTATTCATGTTCTAGATTTAGTGAGGGAATCTAGATGAATCTTACGAATAATTACAAAACGTAATTTTAAACTTAAAAATTAGGATTAACAAAACATGAACAGAGTCAAATAAGAAAATAAGAAAATGAATCAACATCCATAATGATATATATCATAGGCGCTGAACAGAAATAGTGCGTGGACCCTAGAGATATTTCTAATTATTTTATTTCTCTAGGATGGTATTTGAAATTAGTATATATAAGGAATGGGAAGTAACCCGAGTCCTTAAGACTTTCAAAACTCATTACAAACTCTGCCATCTATCGCACAAAGAACAACAACAGCAAGTACAGTAAAATAAATAATACCACCACAACAATTTCATATTTATCTGTTATTTCGCATTACATAATTCATCAACTCAGAGTTAACATTTTCGAAAGAAGTGAAATTGTGGAATACTTTTATGTTCATGTGGATTGTATTGCTGTGTCTTTTTAAAATGTAGCTTTAGCTGTTACTCTTACTTCATTCTTTTATGTTGTTGGTTAGTTTCTGATTTGTGCTTTTGTTGTTACTCTAATTTACTTCTTTTTGTTGCTTATGTAGTATTTTGATGCGGAGGCGGTGTTGGTGAGGGGATCATATAATCACAATAAAGCTCTATACGCGACGCCTACACCGGACAATGATGTGTTTCACTGAAAGTCTTACTAAGTAAGAAAAAACGTTACATGCAAAACCGTATATCAGCTGCCGCGAGGCCCGAAACCTACATCATACCATACTCACCTCTGGTACTTTTCTACCTGAGCATTTATGGAAATTTTAGTCGTTCGTTAACCATCGACATACACTGGTGTGAATGGGTTGGTGCTAGTGATAATCGGATTGGCTGGTAAATGTTGGTGAAATCTTATATATACTGTTCTCCTCTTTCAGAACGAACATGTTGGTTTGTCTTTTTCTGGTCAGTTCGTTGCTCTTCTCGAAAGACTTGCTCACTTAATTATGTTGCTCTTTGCGAAAGATCCAGTGTATGCCATATTTTTCAATGCGGCCTTCGCCTACAGAATTATAACTTTTGATAATGTTTGTTGTGTCGTCGGTCACAGTAAATGTAGAAAACCTACTGATTCCGTAGAGGAAAAAAGTTAAGAATTATTAGAAATATTTTCAATACAAAGAATCGGCGCAAAGGGAAATATGTCTATATAAATATTCAAGCCTGAAATTATCAATGCCATAGGAAAACAGCAGCTAAAAATTATGAGATTGTAACCTAATAGAATTACTGTTTTGTGACTCGCTGCAAAATATCATTAGATTTTCTAAAATTATTTTCCATTTAATCACTTTTCAATAGAGAACTAATGAGTATGTTCACAAATACTTGGGATAATTTGCGAATAGAAAAAACAAATTTCGATATAAAAACATCATCAATTAATTTTTTTTATTATTTTCGAATTTTGCTAAATTGAATTAGTGGAAATATTGTTAAAAACATGGCAAAAGTATAAAAAATGGCAAATAACAGCTGAAATAATCGTATTGCATATATGTATAAGTAGTGCTCCTTCATATATGCAGATATTTACATACACACATCTACAGACATCTATTCACACAGACATACACAAAATTCATATATATATATGGAAATAAACACATGCACACACACATGCACACACTTACACGACACACACACACACATATATATATATACGTATGTGGTTGACGGTTGAGAGAAAATAGTAGTCAATACCAAAGTACAATTTTATTATTCATTTTTATTAAGGCTAAATAGTGAGTCTTGTTACACTGTAATCCCGGTGTAACAAAACAGATTATATTATTTTAATAAAATGAATATATATATATATATATATGTGTGTGTGTGTATATATATATATATCAATGTAAATTGAGTTTTACGAATATTAATAATAATATTCGATTCGTTTGCAATTATGCAAACAGCCTCTTTTAAGACATGTCAGCAGAATGACCCCCTCATTCTTGCTCTTGTGTTGGCATATTTGCAAATCTGGCTGATCGGAGGATCTGCTAATATGCAGTTGGCAGGTGAGCAGTAAACTGCACTGATGAAGGATAATCTCCCAGAAACATTAGTGTCTGCAGTTCTGTTCGCATGCCAACACAAGAGCAACAATGAGGTGCTCATTCTACTGACATGGGTTAAAAAAGCTTGTTTGCATAATTGCAAAAGAATCGAATATTATTATTAATATTTGAAAACAGGGCGGTGGATTGGCAGTATCGGTAGAGGGTCGGACGCCATGCTTTCCAGCATAGTTACGTCCCTTTACGATCTGAGTTCAAATCCCGCCGAGGTTGACTTTGCCTTTCATCCTTATGGGGTCGATAAAATAAAGTACCAGTAATGCACTGGGTAATTGCTGGCCTTGTGCCTAAAGTAGAAACAATTATTAATATTTGAAAAACTCAGATTACATTTATTGTATGCAGCCATGTAGAGCGATAACTATATGTTATATATATATTGAGGAACCGAAGATACATATATATATATATATATATATATATAGTATTATAAAATATGAGCAAAAACATGAAAAAAACATTTTATTTAACTCTCAACACACACCACACACACGCACACACACACACCACACACACACACACACACACACATATATATATATATATATATATATATACATATCAATCGCTGAAAATGACACAGATTGGATCAGTTAATGCAGAAGTTCGCATCCTACTTTTGGTTCGCTTCTAATGTTCTTGGGTTACTTATTGTTTAATTTGCCATCAAATCAAATAATATATATATATATATATATATATATATATATATATATATATATATATATATATATAAACATATATGAGGATGCGAGACTTAACGGTTATGGTTTTGTCATTTAACGAATTCGATTCCCAACGGCACGTTCTGTCACTTATTTCATATTGTTCCGGTCCATTCAGTTGAGTGATATGAGTTATACATCTAATTAAAAGAGTCAGGCTTGCAACATTATTTGTAACAATAAATCTCCCTGAGAACTACGTTAAGGATATGCATCTCTGTGGAATGTTGAACCACTTGCAAGTTGATTTGACTGGCAGGCTGTTCTGTTGATCGTATCAACCGGAACACAGGCGTAATCGGAACACACATCGTAATCGACAGAGTGCCAGTTATGCTAATATATGAATAGTAAAATACTCATAAGGATAAAGGTGGCTAACAGCTACTAAGAGAACGGAACCCTCTGTCTCTTGAATTCCGATCGAGCCCGTTACTACTATCTAAATGGAAGTTGACAACTGTTTCTATTCAATTTAGGAACTACGTATAACAACCATAATTTGAGAGTCACGGAGTTCCATTCTTCGGAAAAGCCGCTGGCCTCTTTCATTTTGTCAATAAGAATATTTTACTAGATTTCCTAAAGTTATTCTTATATATTGCAGTTTCGGTTGGATCCAGTATTTCAAATTCAAATCATCCTAGCGCCACCATAAGGCATGAGATACACACGCTCATATATATATATATATATATATAAGTTTATCCCGGGTAAAATCGGGGGTAACAAATAGGAAGTAAGGTACTCAATACATAGCAGAGTATAAATATTATTGAGTGCCTTCCTTACCGAGGTCACCCGCGATTGAACTTATCTTTTACCACTTTACTGTGCCCATCACCAAGAAATAAATAAATATATATCCACGGAGTGTAACGTGAGGTTACTGTAGGTTCACCCTTATATATATATATATATATATATATATATATATATATATATATATGTATATATATATGCATGTATAATTGTGTGATTATGTGTGCGTCGCAAAATGTACAAACAATCTCCAATTTGATTTTGTAAAATTTCGTTTAATATGATGGTTTTTATATTTTTGTATGAATACATTTTTGGAAAACTTTATACGTAGTAATTTTATCCATTTTTCTTTCATACATCTGTTATTGTAAACATTATTATGGTTATATATTTCAAACAGAATCATTCGTATGCTTCTTTTTACTTTCCAATCAGAACAGACACCGATCTACTTTGCAAAAATGCATTTTATATTAAAATAATATGGTTTCGTAATAGATACACCATTACATCGATCGATGCCTACACGCACACACGCACACACAAACACACACACACATACAGACACACACACACACATATATATATATTTATATATATATATATATATATATATAAATATACATATATATATATATATATTTATACATACATACATACATACATACATACATACATACATACATACATACATACATACATACATACATACATACATACATACATACATTAATGGAACAGTAAAAATATGTAAAACATTCCAAAAATGTTGCATCTAATAACTGCATATACACATGTACAGATACAAAGCATATACACATGCACACATACAAATCAAATCATCCACATCCACACATAAAATAACATCCATATCTACACATGCATACATACATATCTATCTAGTTGATGTCGTGTAAATTCCAATGAGAGAGTCTTGTGTCTATGTTAGAAACCGACTCTCTCTCTATTGGTAAAACTTTGTGAAATTATAAGACCAGAAGAACATACATACATATATACACACACACACACACACACATATATATATATATATATATATAAAGCAGAATAATAATTAATATTGACAGTTTTCTCTAAGCCACAACTAATTATGTGACTGAAACAGGAAAATAAAAGGAAATGCGAGATGATGCGCTAAGTGTTGACAAATAATTGCTTTTGGGGAATAAAAGAACTTTACTATTCTAATATTTTGTTCATACAAAACACCGCCACATACCGCTAAAATGCCGCCACCTCATACAGGCTTAATGTCTGCACATGCTCTATATATAGTCTAGAAATACTTGATACTGGTGGATCCAATTATAATATACACGTAGAAAATGAAAGATAATAAGACATCTCTGCATTTGTTTAAATGCAATTAAATCGAAAGTATATATCCATATATATACTTACGCAATAAATATATATATATATATACGATACGCAATAAATATTTTTCATATGTAAACGCAACTTCCTCGTTTTTTTATTATATATATATATATATATATATATATATAATAAAAAAAACGAGGAAGTTGCGTTTACATATGAAAAATATTTATTGCGTATCGACCTGTTACGCGCGTTTAGCAGAGTATTGGCTCAAGGTGACCTATAGGAGTTATGGACCCGACTCCAGTCTCGATCTGCTCCTCAGATATATATATGTTTAGATAAGTATAGATACATAGAAAGGCGTCCAAACGATACTAAGTTTTGCTCTATGAAAGAATTAACAACGAACAGCCCATTCAAAGCTTAATAAAATCATATCTGGGAAAAGCAAACAAGATAAGAAATATATATATATATATATATATGTGTGTGTGTGTGTGTGCGTGTGTGTGTGCGTATGTGTGTCTGTGTGTATGTGTGTGTGTGTGTAATATATTTATGTATGTATATGAATATGTATGTATATATGTTTATGCACATAAATTTAACACACACACACACACATATATATATATATATACATATATATTTATTAAAATAACAGATTAAAGATTAAGCAAAGAATTGCTGCTTTCACCCTTAACAGGATCTTCTGAAACTAACAAAGTCAATCTGTAAACGCACAAGTAGATATTTCAAAAAAAGTTGCAACCGGAGGAAGACAGGAAGACGATACTTTGGTTCGTGGAAACTTTCCCTGGCAAAGAACGGGAAAAAACGAATATAATACGTCATTAATAGGAACGGTGAAAAACAATTACACGCAAAGACAGAACCACGTTAATGTTATAAAAGAGGTCGTAGACTAATGGTCTCTTTGGTGGTTCATAGAGACGTTCTCTGGCAATGAACGAAAAAAACGAAGATAATACGTCATATGTGGTGCGTGGAGAACAATTGCACGCAAAGACAAAACCACCTAAACAGTATAGCACAAGTCGTAGACTAAAATTCTAACTAGGAGACCGAATGAATCTCCGCTTCAGAGTTAAGAACAAAGTAAATAAATACAGAGGTAAAGGAATTAAATAAATACATACACGCATACAAATACAGCGATTCTACGGAGGTTACTGATCTTATCGACCTTCTCCTTCTTTTATCTATCAAGGACGAATTCCCCAACGCGGGTGGTGGTTTGTACCGTGATGATGGTCTTTTGACCATGACTAAGTGCGGACCTCGTGCTTGCGACAGGTTCAGAAAAGAACTCACAGCCTTCTTTAAAGGCTTCAACCTCTCTATACAGGTTGAGGCCAATCTCTCGGTCGTTAATTACCTCGACGTTACCCTCAATTTATTGAATGGGTTGTATTACCCGTATAGAAAGCCGAATGATACGCTTAATTACATAAGTAAGCATTCCAACCATCCTGCCAGCATAACCAAGAACCTGTTAAGAAACGTTTCGTTGAGGCTTTCCCGTCCATCTACTAACGAGCATATTTTCAACGACCATTCCACTTATTACAATGAAGCTCTTGCTCGGAGTGGATTTGTCGATAAGGTAGCATATACAGAGTACGAAAATAGACCTAGAAGAAATAGATCCCGTCGCATTAGTTGGTATAACCCACCATATAATATGGAGGTGGCCACACCATTAGCTAAGATCTTTCTTTCCCTTATTACGAAGAATTTTCCCCCTACACATAAATATAGTAAAATGTTTAATAGAAATACTATTAAAATTTCTTACTCTACGACTCCTAACCTTGCACATAACATCACAGCTTCTAATTTAGCTAAACTACCTAGCCGTAGGAACACGTGCAACCCTGTAGTTAGTACTAACTGTAATTGTAGGAATCGGGTTGATTTCCCCCTATCCGGGAAATGCCTCTCTAGTAACATTGTCTACAAATGTAAGGTTGAAACACCCACGTCCCGTAGGGCCTACATAGGGTTAACCGTCAATAGTTTCAGGCAGCGTCTTTACATGCATACCCATTCTTTTCGTTACCCTCTAAGAAGGAATGTGACGTCACTTTCAGCTTATATCTGGAGTCTAAAAGACAACCACATCCAATATAAGTTACACTGGGAGATCCTAGCTAGGGCTAGATCGTATAACTGAAATAAAAGACCATGTGACCTCTGCGTCGCTGAGGCCCTGGAAATACTCTACGCCACAGACCACATCTTAAACAAAAAATATGAAGCACAAAACTTTCCTGTATTACAGCCCCACGTTATACCCTACGGATAGTACGATGTATACGTGGATATTTTACGTCTTGATGTGGTAGCTAAGTATATGTTTTGTTTATACCATTACTTATTTGCATAGGTAAGTATATATTACCTGTATGTTTTGTGAAGGTACGTATACCTTCTTGTAGGTATATTTGATTGTATATGTTATGGCGTATAATTTTATATTTTCTGATACATATGGTTTGGTTATGTGTATACGGGTGTTTTGCGTCTGTGTGAGTATGCAGGTTCGTACGTATGTAGGGTGTGTGTATATGTGTACTTAATGTTTTGGTTGACTTACGTCTCCGAACATTTATGTATTTACATGTAGGTATGTGTGTGCGCTTGTTATATACGTATTTATTTATTTATATAGGTTTTTTTAATTATTTATTTATTTGTATACACGCATACACACACACACACATATTTATATGTGCATGGTTTTGTATACCTATGGTAAGTGTTTTCGCGTATGCTTGTTTATGTACGTATTTGTATGCGTGTATGTATTTATTTAATTCCTTTACCTCTGTATTTATTTACTTTGTTCTTAACTCTGAAGCGGAGATTCATTCGGTCTCCTACGACTTGTGCTATACTATTTAGGTGGTTTTGTCTTTGCGTGCAATTGTTCTCCACGCACCACATATGACGTATTATCTTCGTTTTTTTCGTTCATTGCCAGGGAACGTCTCTATGAACCACCTAAGAGAACATTAGTCTACGACCTCTTTTATAACATTAACGTGGTTCTGTCTTTGCGCGTAATTGTTTTTCACCGTTCCTATTAATGATGTATTATATTCGTTTTTTCCCGTTCTTTGCCAGGGAACGTTTCTACGTTTCCGGTTGCAACGTTTTTTGAAATATCCACTTCTGCGTTTACAGATTGACTTTGTTAGTTTCAGAAGATCCCGTTAAGGGTGAAAGCAGCGATTATTTGCTTAAACTTTAATCTGTTATTTTAATAAATATTTGCTCTACGGTTCTTATATATTTGATATATATTTATTCTTCGAGCCCTCTTTGGATTTTAGCCTTCAAATTTATTATTATTACTATATATATATATCTAAGGCGGGTAAAATTCCCGAGATCCATGGACGAGTTCTCTCCAGCGGTCTCTGTCCCTCATTATCGCTGCCAGATCCTGCATTATCCAACAGACCAGTGTCTGTCCTTAAGGCATCAACATATGTAAACCTTGGTCTTCCTCTTCTAGTGTGTCCATGTAGGGGCTCCCAAAGGAGCACTGAGTGCAATGTCAACTCTGGATGTCAGTGAGCATGTCCAGCCAACCTCAGTCTCCTCTGTGTCACTTTTGAGCTGAATTTTGAGCTGACAGGATCCAGCCTGAGATGGAGAAGAAGCTCAGGGACAACCAGAACGGCTTCAGAGAGGGTAGATCAACCACCAGTCACATCCTGATGCTGAGGAGGATATTAGAGGGAGCTAGAGCAAAGTGCCTTCCTGCGGTCATGGTTTTCATTGACTTTAGGGAGGCCTTTGATTCTGTGGACCGTTACTGCCTGATGAAGATCTTACAGGCTTATGGAATCCCCAAGAGGATAGTGGACCTGATATCCCTGCTCTACACCAACACCAAAGCCCAAGTCATTACACCTGATGGGATGACAGAGTTCTTCGAGATACTGGCTGGAGTGCTCCAGGGAGATACATTGGCTCCCTACCTTTTTATCATCGTAGTGGACTATTGTATGCGCCTTGCACTGGAGAAACACCAGGACTCTGGCTTTATTGTAGCACCGGCTCAGAGCAGGAGAGTTAGGGCGAAAAAGGTATCGGATGCTGAATTTGCCGACGACATAGTTTTGGTGACAAATACAGTGAAGGAGGCAGAGGATTTGATGCGGGAGGTTGAGACTGTGTCGATGAGTGTGGGGCTGAGAATGAATGAGACTAAAACAAAAAAAATATATATATATATATATATATATATATATAAATAAATATCCCATATTTAAGTCTGACAAAAAGATACTGGTTTTCGTCTCTGGATAACCAAATATCGTATGAAACTGTTGTGGCGTGTTCGACTAGATGACCTGTGAAGGATTGTCCTGTAAGGACTAGTTAGCTTGTTGATGCATTATTGGTTTAGGTTTCAGACTTCTATATCATGGTTTTCTCTACGCGTTTGGTCACTGTTTCGATGTTTTGGCAATTGATTTTTGCACATATAAACACACACACATACACACACATATACACACACACTCACAAACACATGTGTGTACATATATATATATATATATATATATATATATATATATATATGGATGGGTGGATGCATGCGCGTATGTATAAATATGAATTTACACTAATATCGACATACAAACGCACACACATACACACATATAACTATAGTTATTTATATATAGAGAAGGATATATATGTGTGTGTGTATATGTGTGTGTCTGTGTGTGCGTTTATATATATATATATATATATATATGTATGTATATAAATGTATGTAGAAATATATATATAATTGTTTCTACTTTTGGCACACTCCTCTTTCCTTTCTTTCTACCTCTTCCCTTCTCTTCTCTACTCTATTCTCCCTCGAACCAACCAATCAAAACAAAGAACAACAGAACACAAGTGAATAAGAAATGGTAATTTAAAGCTGTAGGTGGATATCTCCCGTCATTAAAGAAACTATGAGCCTGTTGAGCTATTGATTCCAGAGTTGGGCCAGATCGATATTGATTTTACCTTGAGCTGATCAATCGCGAATTTTGCGTCACACCTAAACAAAATTAATGATGATATTTTGACACCTTGTTTCTAGCTTTGACGCATAGAGTTACGGCCCTTTCCATTCTGAGTTCAAATCCCGCCGAGGTCAACTTTGCCTTTTATCCTTACGGGGTCGATAAAATAAAGTACCAGTAATGTACTGGGTAATTGCTGGCCTTGTGCGAAAAGTAGAAACAATTATTATTATTAACACAATGCGGTGGATTGGCAGTATCGGTAGAGAGTCGGACGCCATGCTTTGCAGCATAGAGTTACGGCCCTTTCCATTCTGTTTTCAAATCCCGCCGAGGTTAACTTTGCCTTTCATCCTTACGGGGTCGATAAAATAAAGTACCAGCAATACCAGAAATCTTTTATATCTAATGAGAATCTTCACGAGATGCTACTTTGTTAATGTTTACCAAAAGGTTATAATAATTCCAACATAGTTATCTATTCATGTGTTACAATCGGATAGGTGCAAGTTTGTTTTTATGATTATATACACAGTTATTTCTGGGTGATTAAGAAGTTTGCTTCCCACCTGCATCGTTTCGCGTCTGATATTACTACTTTGCACCTTGGGTAAGTATCTACTTCCATAATCACAGGTCAATCAAAATATTTCCGAAAACATTAGTAAACAGAAATTATGTGAAATCTCATTGCATGTATTTGTCCAGTTGCTTGGGTGTAGACACTATTAGTTGCCCAGTTTATCACAGCTATCCGGCCCTTGTCTACCTTTAGGGGAATAATCTCCATTGTAATTAATCTGGCTTAGTGCTTGGTTTGTAGATAATTTTCTCCCCCCTCACTAACTTTAGAGGCGGACTAGAAGCATCACTGCTGTCTTTCATGGCTTGACTACACTAAAAAATCAAGAACTGGGGGAAACATTAGACTTTAGTTTAAATTGTCTTTGCAGTTAAATTTGGTCAATCTGAAAAAAAATATTTAAGTTTCAGATGAAATATTAGTCATCATTAAACCTTGCCACATTACAATACTTAATTTCATAACCACAGATATTAAACGGGCTGAGCTACATTAGCTTGTTTACAGGATTTTAGATGACACTTGACTGAAATATATTTTGTTTACTCCAATTTAAACTCTAAATATAACCTTTCATTCTCATACCATATTTACTTAGAAAGCCAGATTTAATATGCAACCGAAGACAAGACATAAAAACAATATAAAATGAACATCTGGAATTTAACTAGGAAGCAAGGATCATGATTTGATTTCTAACCAATAAGATTAGATAATCTACATCCATCATATATCAGATGCAATCACGCCAATGTTTCTCCTTCTTAATCCTATAAATAGATGACATTAAAAATACACTCTTATGCGATCAATCTAAGCGTTTTCGACCCTACGTGAATGTGGATATATTCGATCGTAAGTCCTACTAAAAATAGTAATAAAATATTTCTCAAATGACACAGCACTGTCTTAAGAAATATATATTTGTTAATATAGTCATGGATATACAAAATAAAAATTGAACATTATTTACATGTACATTTTGTGAACTTTAAATTTGCTGTTTTTTTCTACCGTTTAATAATGGAGAAAGGGATATGCACATGACACATTTCAGGGCCACCGATATAGGAAGGAGTGATTAAGGTGTCCTAACATTGAAGACTTGGCCTGGATGCTTTCAACAAAATGATCTTCACTAAAGGTTCCAAAACTAAGTGGTAGTTTTCAACCAGATGACATTAATTCTTGATCACAAATATGACAGCGGGATTTTACTCAGGTTGTAGAGGCAAAAGAATTCCGCAAGGTACCCGCAAGATATCTAATCTAACACTCTAACAATTCTGCAAATTTTCAATGTATCATATTCGCAATCTGATGACTGAACCAGGTAAAATGATAACATAATTCACCAACTTGGACTGGGATTGAAGTCAAATTACCCTTAGTGAACACAAGCACACAGTAATGGATTACTATAAGTTTTGAACTAAGACGCTCAAAACTATATGATGTATTCATTTTTAAATTATTTCCCTCTTTTCACATCATAATCTCTTTTACCACTTAATATGTATAATAATAATTCCCATAATGTAGCTAATTATAAATATGTTTGAAATTAAAGATGTTTAATAATAATTGTTTCTACTTTTGGCACAAGGCCAGCAATTATTCCAGTGTATTACTGGTACTTTATTTTATCGACCCCGTAAGGATGAAAGGCAAAGTTAACCTCAGATCATAAAGGGTTGTAACTCTTCGCTGCAAGCATGGCGTCCGACCCTCTACCGATACTGCCAATCCACCGCCCTGATGTTTAATAATAATGCGAAACAACCGAATATGAAGTAAAATGTTATGTATCTGTTATGGTATTTTCTTAGGTATATTACATCATTTTGAATACAATTGTTTTCTGAAAAGAAAAACACTTCTAGGATATTATTTTATTGATGTAACGAAATATATTTGCTTTATGTACTAATTTGAAAAATATTTTGAAAACTGTTTGCAAACTTAATTTATTTTTGTAGAATTTTGTATTTGCTATATTAATTATACATTTGTATTCTAATATGTGATCCCATTTCAAAGAGGCCAATTAAAGATATTTGAATTGAACATATTACATATAGCTATTCAATTAAAAATAGAAACATTAAAAATAAAGCGAATCTCAGTAGAATTAGAAGCAAATATCTAAAAGCATGCTTTGTGGATTTTTAATTTTCATCTGACACTAATTTTATTTATTAATAAACTCGATTCGCATGTGACACTCGTCGTTAACACTGTAGTTGAATATAGAATTGATGATTTGAAAACGTCTTTTCATCTTTTACAGTTCATTTTAAAAGAGCTGCATTATCTGTTCGCAAAAAGAAAAACAGGAAAATACCAAGATAGATTGGAGATCGTACTATTGAAGGTTTTACAAAAGGTAAGATATTTACCATATCATTCGTATTATAAGTTAAGCAACGCCAGTTTATGCTTATGGTATTACATGTAAAAAGAAAACAAAAATCATATCACAATTGTTAATGGTAATGTTTGACTTCCGCGATTTACTTTTGAAGTAGAAGTATGTAACTGAGAGGATTTCAGCTTACATAACTAATATCTACACGTTTTAGTGGATATAATTTCTAACATAAACATAAGGTCACATATTTGGAGAAAGGGATAGACGATTACACCAACACCAATACTTAATGCATATATATAACTACAAGATGCATCACCAGAATAACCCCTTGACATGATAACTTAATATGAATAAAAAATAAAATAATAAAAAATAATTTATTTTAAAATATTCTTAGTATTAAAGTTAGGGATAGGGTTTCAATCAGTTTTCTGCAATTGATTAATTTCAGATTGACAGCCCTACACAGAAAACATGAATTAATCTTAATTCGGAATAAATTAGTTCGCATTATATTGTCTTAATTATAGAAATGTTTCAGGAGTGTACTCTGAAAAAGAGCCTCACTGTAAATATATGTACTATTTGCTATGTAATGTTTAGCTGGTTTTGGTTTGTGACGGAATATTAAATGTTGAGCAATTGTCGTATGTACCATCAGTTCGACCAACTGACACTGTTATATGTGTAAACCGTATGTGGAAACAATTCAACCCAGTCATATGTGATATAGGTAAATCACATTACACTAATGGCTAGATATTCTGCTAGAGAATTCTTTGTCGGATTCGACAATGTGCATGCAGTGTTTTGTTCAAATGAACATCAAACTCGTGAATATGTATACGTATATGTATTTCATAGAAACATGTTGTGATAACGTAGTTCGCAAGCAGAATCAGATCAACACAATCGTATCTTTGAATTGCAGGTGCAGTCCATCCGATCGGTTGTCATACATATATTGCCTATCCAATGCCATTCACAAGACTTGTCTGTTCGATGCTATAGTAAAGAGGCGTACTCAAGATTCTATGCAGAGAGATAGATCACGGTACATCATAATTGCGAAGCCAATGCCTTGACTATTCAGCCTTGATGAATCCATTAGATATTCTCTAGAGCAGATTGTTAATTATAAACTTGGCAGTAATTTACAAGAGACAAAAGTGTTGCCCATTATGTCTGAATGATTCTAACATTATTGCTGTTGCGATTTGTGGTTTGAAACCTGTATTTCATTTTCTTTAATTGCATTTATATGAATGAATATTTCATTATCGGAAATATAATTCTCATTTACAGGTTTCGTAAGTTTTTAATTTGATTTCCCTTTGGTATTATGCTTAATTACAGTAATGCATTAACAGAATTATATGCATCGCATTCCTCAGCCTTAGAACAAAGTTTTCAGCGAAGGGATTCAACGTATTTATCTGATACATTTCTCTTGATATTTTGAAAGTGTTAAAATTCTACATTTATCTATATTATTTAGAAAGGAGAAAGGGAATAAATGCATGTTTTTCTTTAAGTAGCATTCATATTTGAAATTAATATCACTGTATAGTACAAACATGCAACGTTAAAGCATTGGACGAAATGCTTTGTGGTATTTATTCCTACACCTTAAGTTTGTGTGTTCAAATCTATTTGAGCTAAACAACTTTGCATTTCATATTCCCTGTCTAAGGTGGAAGATTGATGGAATCGTTAATGATGTGGATGAGATGCCTTACGATATATATTCCGACAGTTTGCGAGTAAAATTGAAATCCTGTCGTAGACTATTCACATGAAACACTAAATCCTTCAAACGGCTTAACGCTACCGTGGTGACCTTAGGTGCATTTAACGGAACCAGCTATATCGCAAACATTTGCATCATGTCTCTCGTGTAATGGAACCTTTCTTCCTATTAGATTATATGCTCTGCTCTTTCTCCTAACCAAACGAATTAAAACAGACCCAATTCTAGATAAAAAAGAATGAATATTTTATTTTTGGAAAATTTAAGGGAGCCGACTTTTTAATTACATTTGAAATGTAACTAGTTATAGGTAAGTCTCTATAATACAGCTACATTATTCATCAATATTTCAACTGGAATAATGACGAACCTTGCTTTCCACGATGCCTCGGATGAATGTTGATGTATGTGGTGCCTAATGAGTTTAATGCACCACTCGTTGCATTTATGAATGTGCGAATAGTGTGTGGGTAGTGATGATGTTTGTGGAGATGGCTTTTATGCGGCGGCATTTACCCCTCCAGACGGTTAATTAACTGGCTTGTGCGATCCTTCCCTTTGCTCTCTTTTATGCCTGGTTACTCGTCTGTTTTCTCCGTGTTATTGGATTGATTGGGCGAACTACAGGATGGCTTGGAGGAGATTTCTTTCCTGCTTACATGCCTATCCCTTGGTTAGATATCTTAACCAGCTGACTGAATAGTGTGGGTAAATCCAACAAACAGGCAAGCATTGTAGTTATGTTGCTCTACAATTCTTACTGTGAAAGTGCTGATATTAGTTAAACATATTCCTATTATGATTTGTAGGGAAAAGCTTAGAGGCTAATTAGGCAGGATTTTATTTATGTTTCATAGGTGTTAGG
>OZ024742.1:299235029-299275029 GCA_964016885.1 Eledone cirrhosa | reverse complement strand
CACACACACACACACACACACACACACATATATCATCATCATCATCAGGTCGAGCTTGCTCGGCTTTCTACGACACGTTTCCTCCATCCATCTCTGTCTCTAATAGCGTTTGCCAGTTCTTCCGCAGTGCATCCAGTATCGTCCTCAAGTTGCTTGACGTATGTCTTCTTGGACGACCAGCGTTTCTTGCTCCATGAGATGGACTCCATAACAACACACCACCTGGTATTTGTTCCTAGCTGCGCCAACAGTGGCCAGAAAATCTGAGTCTCTGTCCACATATGCTCCGTGCTGCTTTAAACGTGTCTTGGAGGGAACACCCAACAAATAAGGATCTCTATGGAAATATACCAGCTATCACCAGGTCAAGATATATATATATATAAATATGTATATATACATAAATATATATATATATATATATATATATATATATATATATATATATATATATATAATAAATGTAGAAACACACAGATACATGCGGACACACACGTATACATGAATGCATCCACACCCAACCGTGAGTTAAGGGTGCCAACCTCACCGATGTTGCTCAATGAATGACTGGGACAGACCAATCCGGTTGAACCAGACTGAACCAGTATCAGAGTTAAAAATACATTATGAAGAGAGAAGAAACATTTAGATATAATTAGTAATAAAATGTATCATACCTAAACTGCTCCTAGATTCCTCGACTACGTAGTTTCGTGGCATAAACAAAAACAATACATCATAAAGATATAGAGTCCTTGCGAGGTCTGCCGACTTATCAAGAGGATACCTCATTTTACTAGCTTCAAGAACGCGTCTACACGACGTGAGAAAGAATCCCAAAACGCGGAGGGGGAGATAGTCACGCGATATAACAGTCGAGAAACAGAGCTAAGCCTCTTAAAACCCCGAAGAAAATACCACGGAGGCGGAGGGGGTATTTATATCGAAGCCGTAGAAGAGGTGGTGAAGGAGGCGAGAAGTATGAGTAATGGCAGCTTTCCAGCAGTCACCACACTTCAAAGATTACTCAACCAGAGGGAGTTATTAACAATAAATTTAGAAACACACAGATACATGCGGACACACACATATACATGAATGCATCCACACCCAACCGTGAGTTAAGGGTGCCAACCTCACCGATGTTGCTCATTGAATGACTGGGACAGACCAATCCGGTTGAACCAGACTGAACCAGTATCAGAGTTAAAAATACATTATGAAGAGAGAAGAAACATTTAGATATAATTAGTAATAAAATGTATCATATATATATATAGTAATAATAATGAATTTGAAGACTAAAATCCAAAGAGGGCTCGATAAGGATAAACATATATCAAATATATAAGAACCGTAGAGCAAATATTTAGAAGATCCCGTTAAGATCCCGAGCAAGAAAATTTAAATTTTCAATGCTCTATAGATCGCATTAGGCGATTTAGCGATGTTGCTCTATAATTCTTAGTTTTTCTCTTTTTAGATAAATACATACATATAACGTCGCACCCTTATAATAACTGTCTGTATGTCTAGCTGTCTGCATTACATCACTTCCCTGAGGATGTGTGTGTGTGTGTGTGTGTGTGTGTGTGTGTGTGTGTGTGTGTGTGTGTGTGTGTGTGTGTCTGAATCCCTAAAACTCGAGAAATACCCAACCGATTTTTTTCAAACTTTACATGTGTATTACTTATGTTTCAGGGAGTTTTATGCACATAAAGAAATTCAACTTTTTCTTATCTCCTAGGGCCCGCATTAGGTGAAACACTGCGTTTTTAAAGATTTTATGGGTTTTTTGAGGCGTTACGTCAGACCGATTTCCTTGAAATTGTAACTATGTATTAGTCAGTCTCTTCTTCATACCGTAAGCAAAGAAAATCCGACTTTCTTATGGCCTAGGGCCTGCATTAGGTGAAAAACCTCAATTTTTCAGCTTCTTAGGTCTTTTTGGGGGCGTTGCGTCTAGCCGTTTTTTCCCGAAATTTAAAGGCATATTATGCACATAAGAAAATTCATTTTCTTGATCACTAGGGCCCGCATTAGGTGAAAACCAGCATTTTTCCTGCTTCATCGAGGAAAATCTTAAAGATTATCCAGCCATCAGAGTATTCTGTTTATTTTCTTTACATATTGTCGAGGCATGCAGTTTTTCCACGATTAGGTCTGTTGGCGGCCCGCAACGCCGGGTAGCACTGCTAGTTATATATATTTCGAAGGTACTGTGCTGTTTTTTCAGTACGTCCTCGTCAGATAAAATACATGAATTGATGTATGACATACCTCAACGGTCCTGATAGTTCAATTCCAGTATTGGCAGTGATTTATTACAACAAATCTCAACATTTGTATACCACAAATAATAACATGATAAACTTAAATTTAATGAAGAAGAGGATGTGCAGCGAGATATGGGTATAAGAAGTGGGTGAGTATGAGGAAATGCAAGAAGAAAATAAATAAATAAATACATACATAAATATTTAAATGCCTAAATAGACGTATTAGGGAAGAAAAAGGAAGAGAGAGAGAGAGAGAGAGAGAGAGAGAGAGAGAGAGAGAGAGAGAGAGAGAGAGAGAGAGAGAGAGAGATGAATAGAGAGAAGAAGAAGAAGAAGATGAAATAACGGCAAAAAAGAAAGAAAGAGAAATGATGTGTGACCGTTGCTTTCAAATATTAAGTCAAATATAGGCGACAAATTAAATACCATAACATTTTTAATATCTTTTGTATTTGGTTATGTTTAAGCTAATTATACTAATATAATATATCAAAATTAAACAATATAAAATATTTTCTATAGCAACCAGAACGATAGTTTAATTTACTAAATATTTTGTTACAATATTCAAAAACAATTTTATCTTTAAAGCATGTTTAAATACCTATTAAATATGTATAAGGATATTTATTAAAACCCATGCATATATCACAAGCAGTAAGAATTATTATCTGAATTATTCTATTTTCATTATAAAATCATTTCAATTCAATGGTTGTCTTTTCATTACAGGATTAATTAGTAGTTATATTTACACTTAAAAGAATTATTATTTCGATTTTACTTCCGTAACTACATCTTATTATATATAGTTTCCCTTTAAGGATTTTTCATATATTATTAAACTGTATAAATCATGTTAAATATACATTAGCAAGCAATTTGGACAGAACAAAATTATTTACGAAGAATGTAAACAAAGGAAGATAACTCGTCCATTAAGATATTTAAGTATTTTGAAAGCCAAAAGATATTTCAAACCACAAATTCAGAAATTTCTAGTTAAACAATGACCTTTCTAAATCTAAACCTAGGATACCGAGACTCATCATGAGATTAATTTACTATATAAAAAAACAAACGATATACAATGTTTAAGGTAAGGCAAAACGTTATGTATATAATAATATTTCAAGAATTATTAATAGTCAATATTTTTTTCGAAATTTATATAATGCTTGAAAGGTTCTTCCAGACTTATGTAGACAACTTCCAAATAATTCTTTCTTCTTATTAATTAAATTACCATAATTTGTAATTATTAATAGAGTCTCTAAATTGCAAAGATTGCAATCTGGTTAAATGGAAGAGTTACGGTAGGAATCAGAATTCTTTAATTTACTCCAAGAAATTGAGTATTTAATATTTTTCTCTTTCAAAGACCATATTAATTGTGATAGTGATGTGGAAAATTGTTTATCTGGATTAGAAAACGAATGTTTATGATTGGAAAAGCGAAACTTAAAGTTTGATGAAGTGGCATCAATGTAGTTATAAGTATTATTATTATTTGTCTTAATGGTACATTTATACACTAGATTCTTGTCAAGGCAATTATTTTGTAAAGGGCATTCAGATTTCCTTCTACAGTTACAATTCAATTCAATGTTATTTCTATAACCTAAACTATTCGTATTAACACTATTATTTCTAGGTGTTCTACTATTATTCATATTTAAACTATTGTTATTGTTATTCACATTAACTAATGTATTATTATTATTATTATGAATACTGTGTTTATAATTAATATTATTTTTTTCTACATATTCAATATTATTTTTATATCCTGCTTTATGTAACGCTTCATTGTAATATACAACCATATTATTAAATATGGTTCTATTGGCAGATAGTCTGGTAATTCGTTGTTGGACACTATTGACTATTGCATTTTTAACACTTTTAGGATGATTAGAGTAAAAGCTAACATAATTTAAGTTTTCATTGAGTTTATGGAAGGGGTAATACAAGCCTGAGTTTAAATTAAGAGTTACATCTAAAAAATTAACTATTTTATTGTTATTTTCTACTGCTAATTTCAGGTCATAATTTTTAGAGAATTTTATAATTCCTTTCTTCTCTCTATTTAATTCGCTATTATATGCCTAACTAAGTAAATAATATGTCGTCTCTATATAAACCACCGGTAATCTCCGGCAGGTTTCTATTTATCATATTAAGGATGAAAATTCCCACAAGATCGGTAACTTGCGCCGAATCAGACGAGCCCATAGTAATGTCAAAATTATTCTGCCTATCAGATCTAGTCCAAAAATCATTATTAAAATCGATCAAGGTTCCCCTTGCCGTTAAAATGATAATAATCTCGTCGCTAGATAGATCCGATATGCATATGAAAGCGCCTTATTTAGTAGGTTAGGAGTTATTGAGGAATAATAACTCGCTATGTCCATTTGAATGAATTTATGATTTTTCTTAATTTTGATATTATTGAACCAATCTATGACTTCACTAGTGCCCTTCCATAAGTTAAGCCTTGACCTCAATTTTAACATTGGCAAAATACTATCTATTATGTGTTTACTAATTATTCCAAGGTCAGATTTCGAAGGTGCAATAAGTCTAACAGGTCTTCGAAATTTCTTTTATGGTCTTTAAAATTCACCCGAGGACGTACTGAAAAAAAAGCACAGTACCTTAGAAATATATATAAAACATATTTTGATTATGTAAATGTCTTCATTTATTAATATTCTGAATAATATTAATAACTCCAGAAAACTTCTTTGTAGAGTGCTTTTTATCTATTGTAAAACTATATTCATTGAGTAATCAACGAACCATATTAATCTTTGGTATATATATATATATGGTGGCTGCCAACTCTTTTTCGAGTACGGACACTACTTTATATCCATGTAGGAGAACCCTTACCGATGCGCTGAACGAGTGTGACTTTTCAGTACAGCCAGCGACTTGAAGACTCTGGTACAAACACTTCACTTGTGACAATTATTGACACATAGTGCTGGGCCCATGGTACCAAGTGACGACAAGTGCAGAGAGATCTCCAGATATAAAGCAATGCTTGTGCCGTGAAGCTTTTATAGTGAGCAAAGGCACTGCACAAGCCCAGTCCCACTCTCTTAACCTAGATGATATTTACCAAAAAGAAGAACAAGTCATCATCATTGGATACCATCAGGGTTGCAGGTGTTATATCAGAGTTTTCCTTCTCCTAGAATTCTGCCTTGACAAAGGCTAAGGGGTCATCTCTCCCGGTGATTTTGGATGGCCATTGACTCTTACAAGCTCCTTTGCCCTTTGAGAGGTTTTGTTTTTAGTCCTGCAGGATGTCCAAAGGCACCCTCCTCACCAAGAAACCTTGGTGGGGTGGCCAGTTTAGTCGTGTACGACCCGACCATGAGACAGGTTGTACCGTGATACATGTTACCAGTAGCACCAACTGGTGACCTGACATATATACATACATACATACATATATATAAACAAAGCTGTCTCGAAGATCGAATTGAACCGCGATTATTTTACTTCTCTCTCCGATCTATCCATCAGTCTATCTAATTTGTTCGTTTCATCACAGATACATCACACCAGCAGAAATATTTATTTTCTGTTGCACGAGCCGGCAATTTTTTGTAGTCCTCTCAAGTTAAATCATACGACAGAACAACGGGTTTGAGAGATGATGGGGTGAAATGGTGTTTGTGTGGTCTTGTCCGTTCATTTTCTTTCTTTGCTTCTTTCTTCCCGTCATTTCGATCTATGAGCAACGTACTCTGTTGAGGAACCTTGCTCCGTAGCCACATTGGAGGAACCCCATTACGGCGACTTGCATTCGCCATCGTATTGTTTAAGTCATTACCCAAGATTCCAGACCATAAGTAAGTTTTGGCACGAATACCGAATTGAAGGTAGCGAATTTAACTGTTACACCTACGCCTTCTTCTGATGAACGAATGTTAAAGCTCACGCACTACTAAACCAGGCCCTGCAATTCTTGCCCATAATTCAGCTTTCTATCACTCGTGAACACGTTTCAATGATACCTGACCTTTTCCACCTGCTTCAGGGGACCTCCACTCTCATTTAGGAGCTTCTCAGTCTTTGCAGCAGTGATTTTCAATCCCGCCGTGCAGCACTCGGCCGAAACCTATCCAGTGCATGTCGGAGATCCCCTTCTGACAAGTTAAGTAATGCTCCTTTCCTAGAAACTGAAGAGTAGGAAAACACCGTCTCATACCATACCTCCACCATTTACATCACAGGACGTACTATTACATATTTATTACATCTCTCTCTCTCTCTCTCTCTCTCTCTCTCTCTCTCTCTCTCCCCCCCCCCCTCTCTCTCTCTCTCTCTCTCTCTCTCTATATATATATATATATATATATATATATATATATATATATATAATAAAGGAACAAAGGAATTGTGGTAAGGAACCAGATGGACCATAACGCACCAGAGTACTCAATACTTAGGGTAGTAGAGTGGAAAATAGGAAAAAGTATGACCCCGACGACAGAGATAGCCGTCGAAACAGCTTGAGCTCTGCCGTTGGGGTCGTACTTTTTCCTATTTCCTATTTATATATATATAGGATATTGTTATACATTGGAGTGTGCGTGAGTTTTTATAGGCAGCATGACCCTCCCAAAGTATAACAGAATATATATATATTGTTATACTGAAGTTTGAATTTCTATTTTATATGATTTCTAGAAATACTTTTCCTTTTTATTTATGTAATTGATTTCTATTTCCAGAGCTCCAGTCTTATTTGTAATATGTCTTCAAAATAGTAAAACGTTGATTTAATTACGCCAGAAATAAATATCGTAAAACATTATACATTTCGGTTACAGTTTTCTATATTGTTATATTCTAAGTAGACAGTAAAATATATATATCACAATTTTAGAGCCCTTTCAAAAGTGTAGTCTCATTCCTTCATAATAATCAATCGATTGTCTTTTCATATTGACTACTCTATGGCTTTTTATAGATAAAAGTTATTTTTTGCTTTTCGAGTTAATAACTAATTTTGCTACAATATATGGTGATTTATGTGGCAGATACTTTCTTATATTTCAATATACCGCTCTAACCTGTCTTCATATATATATATATGTTTGTGTGTGTGTGTGTGTGTAATTTTACACACACACATATATATATATATATATATATATATATGCATTCGTTTATTATGGTTATTGGTAGGGTCTATTACTCTAAAGTTTCACCTGTACACTCACAGGATTACCAGTTCTGTATGATGATCCACCAAAACATTCTCCTCTCTATGTGTATCACACAAAACTCTCTTTGAATCCATCTCTTTTATCTACTAAACCCAAACTCTTCCCCTCTCTATATCTTCAACCACCAAAGTCTCCCCCTCTCTATAGCTAACATACAAATCATTCTCCCAATCACCCTCTTTATATCAATCATCTCCAAACTCTCCCCTCACAATCTCTACCACTCTCTCTCGTAATAGTTTTCTCTCTCCATCACAAACTCTCCCCTCTATATCTTATACGACAATGTCTCATCCAGTCCCCCGATATAAATTTAGCAATATTTATCCCTCCCAGCCCCTCATTATATCTACAAGAATAGAAATCTACCCCCCTCTACATCTACTGAAATTTTAACCCCTCCCCTCTCTAAGTACCATTTTACCCCTACTATTTAGTGATGGTGCAGTTTACACTGCCCATAATGCAACTCAACATCCAGACTAGCTGGAGGGAGGGAAGAACGCGTTTTCAAACTGTTCTGACTGCTTGAAATGAATGGGATTCCGCAAAAGTCATCCGACGGTCTTGAGCGAATGCTAAACTGAGCGATGGATTAGATTTACCACCCCAGTAAGCTACTTATCCGACGGGTAAGGCGGTCTCTTGCCACCCTGTGTCATCATATAGGACGTTGCATATCTCCTTAGCATCTCATTAGATACAGGCGTCGATGTTCATGAGAAGGAATGCGTGAAATTAGCAAGGGAGAGTAAATCAATTTCTTAACAGAAAGAGGGTCGGATATACATCGACCAGGTTCAGTCTGCACGTTAGACACCAACGCCGAATTGAAGATAGCAAGTTTGGCTTTTACACCTAGATAAATTATGCTGATTTAGGGCCGTTAGTGGGACTTTCTGAAGTAGCTTGAGCCACGTAATATTGACCACCGAGAATAGAGCATCAAATAAGCTCACTGTCTCATCTAGGGGTGTCATGGATGGCTGCAGATGCCACATCTTTACGAGTTGTGTGCTTTCAAAGCATTTCATATCTGGCCGACAACAGATAGGAGATGAAAATTGCCGCATCCTGGACAGTTCCGATTTTTCTTCTGCCTCTTGATGGTGGCACATGTGTTGCAGGTAATACTCTGCTGGGATAGTGGGCAGGGCGCGTAGTCGTTGACTGATGCATTATTCAGCAACGTGGGTGTATTGCATTTATTGTGGATTAGGACGCTGTTCGGCATCTTTAATGTGGATGGAGAATAGAATCGTGTCGTTGAGTCGGAGAAGGTTACGGTATTTGTTGTGGTAGTCAATCAGTGCTTTTGTGGTTATGCAATGTGTATAAAAAATGGGGGTTGTAATATTTTTGAGGGTAATGTAACATTATATCCTGGAGACCATTATGTCCGGTATTGAAATAGCGTTTCCTCATATTACTTTCTTTTCAAAGCAACGATGTATAACCGTATGACCTCTAGTGAAATAACATTTCTTTAAATCACTTTTATCTATTTGAAATAACGTGTCTAGAAATCCTGGAAAACTGTATATCCGGTTTTGAAGTAACGTTACTTCAAATTCACTCTGCTTTTAAAGCAACAGTATATAACGTTATGAAATAACGTTACTTTGAATCGTTTTTATCTATTTGAAGTGATGTGCCTTTAAATCCCTAAGAAATAAATGCAGAAATTATAATCATAAGAGCGTTGTTAATGTTCACGGATCCCATATCTTCAGTGTTCCAATAAAAACGCCATACGAGAATGCATACCTGTTTCAGCTACGGAAGCGGTTGTAGTTCCCAAAATCTCAACTGCCGATATAATCAATTAATATATATATATAAATCATGTATACATAACCGAATTCTCGGACTTTTACTAAGTGCTGGGTGGACAAAGTTAATATAAAGAGTGATGCGTTCATGCGTGGAGATGCTATGAAATAGAGCAAGGAGAGCGAGGATAAAAGGAGAGCAAGGAGAAGGAGAAAGGGAGAAAAAGAAGAGCAATGAGAAAAGGAGAGCAAGGAGAGCATAGATAAAAGGAGAGCAATGAGAAAAGGAGAGCAAGGGGAGCAAGGAGAAAAGGAGAGCAAGGAGAGCAATGAGAAAAGGAGAGCAAGAGGAGCAAGTAGAGTAAGGAGAGGAAGGAGAAAGGGAGGGCAAGGAGAACAATGAGAAAAAGATAGCAAGGAGAGCAAGGAGAGCAAGGAGAGCAAGGATAAAAGGATATCCAAGAGAGCAAGGAGAGGTTAAGGTAAATATTGCTTAAGTTATGCTGGAAGCAGATAAAGGTGAAGAAGAAAAGGTAAATAGGAAGAAGAAAAAAATCAACTGAAGAGGTACATTCTGCACCAAAATGACTTTTCTTCCTTTACAAACATCGTGTTTTCGTCCTTTGTAACTCCTGGTGCAAACTCTTTCTTCACGAGATTTTCTATCAGCACCGATTTGCTCGACAAAGACCCTTCGACATGGAAGGATGATCCTGGCTACAAAAGTGGACTTGAAAAAATTGAGAAGACAGTTGTTGTGAATGATGTTACAGAAAGAGGTATCAAACCCATTCAGGATTACAATAACATTCTCATAAAAGATGAAACTGAGAAACAATTTGTTTTACAGATCGTTACCGAAGACCATAAAACATACCCAACTGCCACTAAATCCTCTCTTATGCAAAAATAATTGTTTCTACTTTTGGCACAAGGCCAGCAATTACCCAGTGTATTACGGGTACTTTATTTTATTGACCCCGTAAGGATGAAAGGCAAAGTTAACCTCGGCGGGATTTGGACTCTGAATGGCAAGGGCCGTAACTCCATGCGGCAAAGCATGGCGTCCGACCCTCTACCGATATTGCCAATCCACCTACCTTATGCAAAAATAAGGTTCAGTGTTCACATTATGTTTTTGATTCTATTGAAATTATTTTTCTAAATAAAAATGCGTTTCTCTTATAGAAGTTGTGTGCTTTATTAGGAAAACTTAATATTTCTTAAGTTTTTCATGTTATGTCAGGAACTTTTCAAATTAACTATTGGTAAATTTGATTCATAACGGTATACCGCTTTTGAACAGAATTAATCGTTGCGCATACTATGTTCCAACTTCAAGGTGTTTGAGGGTCGCCGGGCAGTTGTTCGATTGGGCTGAAATGTTGTACACCCCGTGTTTTTGCTGATTAAAACAGAAATGCTAACTTTCGGAAAATCACCTATTGCTAAGGGCCACCCTAATATATAATAATATTATAAAGATCATTGAAAGTTAAGGAGCAAGAAATTTAGAATTAAATCCGAGATAACATGACTCAAAACGTTATAAGAAGGTAATTCACAAACTAAGTGAGTTAAAGATAAAGATGAGAAATCTTGATGGACTTTATATTTTCTCCTTTAAATTATAGATATAAAAATTGCCTATATTCTATTAGGAAAATAATTAATCCCTCGGGTGTAACAATTGCCAATGCTTGTAGTTATGCTTATGATTAAAACAACTCCATATAATGTTTCGTATTACTATCCTTATACTAATTATGGTGAATGTGGTCTTAAGAACATTCTTGTTTACGAAAATATGTTTTTGCAGGATACATAGATTCACAAATTGGATAAAGAGTTCGACGATTGTTTTTAATCATGATTTAACATATATTGCAATATTGAAACTCAAATGAATTACATTTTATCAGTTGATTAGAATTTTTTAAATTCTTCCAGGAATAAAAAGGTGTGCGTAGGTTACGAGGCCTTCAGAAATAATTTGTACGAGCCTTGTTGAATAAGCTAGGTATTGTTTTTTTTAGATTATCTATAAGATACAAAGTAAATTTAATTTTTGTAATACCTTTTAACCTATTTAACAAAACCATAAACTAATTATTTCATAACAAAACCTATTTAACAAAACCATAAACTAATTATTTCAAATAATGTTTAAGAAATGTTATTCTTCGAAGCGAGGGATTGAAAACATTTCTACGTAATAGTTATCACAAATAATTGTTTTTTATTTAGGCACAAGGCCCGCAATTGGGAGCGGAGGGGAAAGTCGATTAAATCGACCTCAGTGTATTACTGGTGCCTTATTTTATCTACCCCCTAAGGATGAAAGCTAACCTTGATAGACTTTGGATTCAGAACGTTAAGGGCAGTAACTCTATGCCGCAAAGCTTGGTGTCCGACGCACTACCGATATTGCAAACCCATCGCAAATAATTGTTTCTACTTTTGGCACAAGGCCAGCAATTATCCCAGTACATTACTGGTACTTTATTTTATCGACCCCCGTAAGGATAAAAGGCGGGATTTGAACTCAGATCGTGAAGGGACGTAACTATGCTGGAAAGCATGTCCGACCCTCTACCGATACTGCCAATTCCCCACCCATCGCAAATAATTGTTTATACTTTAGGCACAAGGCCAGCAATAACCCAGTACATTACTGGTACTTTATTTTATCGACCCCGTAAGGATGAAAGGCAAAGTTAACCTCGGCGGGATTTGAACTCAGACTGTAAAGGGACGTAACTATGCTAGAAAGCATGGCGTCCGACATGTGTCGTCTAAAATAAGAAAACAGAAAATATTTCAAAGAATTAGATTTTATTTCAAATTGAAGAAAGTTATTTTATGTTATGCAAAATTGTTTACACATTTTTGAAAAAGAAAATGTCAGAATATTCAATATTTTGCATAGTTATACTTTTATATCGTTCATTATGTTTTTGAAGATTTACATTTCCAATCTTTGTTGATGTAAATATAAAATGCAGTTATTTTTAAATATCCACCATATGCTTTCTTCTCAAAACATCACAAATTGATTTATTGGAATTAGAACATTTACCAATAAATGGATCTAAGGTTCTCCTCTAAATTTAAATGTCACTAAACCTGAAATAACATGACGCATTCACCTAATGTATTTATTTTTAAAAGCATATGTTTTGATGTCTGATATGTTTGGATAAAAACATTAATCAATAAAGGAATCAGTTGATGCATTAAACATTAACTTGTCATATACCGTAAGAAAATATAAACCTTCTTCTTCTTCTTCTTCTTCTTATTATTATTATTATTATTCTTTTTCATCGCCCACTTATTCCTGAGAGGGCCGTAAGGGCAGAGTCCTCAAACATTCCTTCCAATGGGTACTGCCTCCAAAACTGTCTCCAGCTGATCCGGCTGAATCTTATCCGACCATTTTGTTCGGGGGTCTACACTAGGGTCACCTGTCGGTTGGTTTCGCCCGTAAAATCTGTCCAGCGATACTTTTCTGTGACATTCTAACAACATGCCCATAGTAACGGAGCTGTGATCTCTTAATTTGGAGAAGTTGCGGCTCTACCTAGAGTGATTATCCGATCCCCAAGCTACGCACTCTATCGAGTAACGTTACTCCACAGACCCTTCTGCGGAACCCCGTTTCCGCCGCTTCTATTTGCGTTCGTATTCATTTGGTCATTACCCAAGATTCCTGACTATAACCGTTTGCACGAATAGCAAATTGAAAGTAACGAGTTTGGCTTTTACGCCTATCTCTCTTCGTCTGATTACTGAATGCTGAAGCTGGTGCATTACAGCACCAACTCCTGCCATTCATGCAATTAATTCAGTCTCCTGCCTTCGATCACTCATGAACATGGCCCGGAGATACTTGAACTTCTCTATCTGCTTCAGTGGAACTTCATTTACATATAGAGTGCTCTGTGCAGGCTTCTTTGAGTGGACGAGCGTCCCAGCTTTCGTAGCACTGATTTTCATTCAAAATACAAAAATGTGTATGTTTCTGAAAAGTTTTCCTTTATAAATAATTAAGTTTTAAACAAGAAAAAAATCATAATAGGCACCGGAATTATGTTCATTATTTGTAGAAGTTTGGATGTGGCCACTGTACCTTTTAGAAATAGCAGCTAAATCTTGCTCAAATTCCACCATACTATTTAAAAAAATAAATTACCTAAATACATAAGACGTATAAACCTTCTTCGGTTCGCTTCAATTTTTATAGAGAGTTCTTTGTTATTATAAGAGTTTGAGACGCATGCACACATATATGTATGTATGTATGTATGTATGTATGTATGTATGTATGTATGTATGTATGTATGTATGTATGTATGTATGTATGTATGTATGTATACATGCATGCATGCATGCATGTATGTATGTGTGTATGTATGTATGTGGGTATGTATGTATTTATGTATGTATATATGTATGTATTTAGATAGGTACGTATGTAAGGATAGTTGGATGGATAGATTTATGTATGTGTCCATCCATACTTTCTAACATTTTTCAACTAGGTAAAGCGCAACACATCATTCCGAATGTTTGAGTGGTTTTATTCAATCTTTTGAAACGTCTCATCAGTTAAATATAAAGAGAATACTTTAAACGGAGAAGAGAATCCAATATCTAAATAATCATCTTCTTTAAGAAATCTTTGCCTATCTGATTCTAGTAATAATTTTAATAAGGATAGCTGATTTATCTATTTTTATATATACAGATTATATTTTCTTTCTATATATAATATTCAATTTCCCCTGGAATATTATACTGCACAATACATTCCTTTATGGTTGACCGATACTGAAACTCTATTAAATCTTCCATATTCAGCCGTAAACATCGAGTTCAATTTCAAATAAAACACTGCTGAGACAGACGTGCGTTAAATTATAGTTAGTCATGAAACATAACAAAATAGATGAGAATTAAATATCAAGTGGGGGGAAAAAACCATCTTAATCGATGATTAATATTACATTTTCATGTATAAGAGCAAACTTTGTATAAGTTTCAGCCTCTTTTAAATGACATCTCAGAATAATGTTTTTATTATACCCATCTTAAAGCTGCAATCAATTCCGAGTTTTACCTCCTCGAACAGGAAATGGGTTATTCCGCTTGGACCTTTTCCCTCACAACGATCGCGGTTGGCAAGCTCAAGTTACAATGGGAAATGGGTCGTGTCAAGGCTCCCTTTGATGACGTCAATCAAGCCGAGCTACACTGTGGCGACCGGATAGTGGATATACTTCACGCTCATCTATCGTAGCTCCACAACAGCATTCGTGCGATTCATAAACGTGGAGGCCAAGCCACAGGGCCACGCTAATATGAACGCACCCGTCAACAAGAAGGGTACCAGTTGATTAGTTGAGCACCGAATTGACCCACGTACCATTGTCTATCTATGAGGTAGACCTCAGTCACCCGAGACAGTGTTGGCCGACGGAAGAATCGATCGACCTCAAACATTATCACTTTGGTTATAAACCCGGACAATGCCGTCTGTAACAGTGGAAGATGTCAAGAATCTGGGACTTAACCAACGTCTTCATTTTCGTACTCGTCGTCGTCAAGTCCTTTCATGTCCCTCGTAGCGGAAATGCAGATGTAAATATTAAGTGGGTTCTTGTGATAACTCAATACAAAACGGTGTTATATGATTGATTTTTTTTTTTTTAGTTTATAATTTGTCTATTTTGCTTTAATATTTAGTTCACGTTAATTTAATTGATGCTTTAATTCACTTTAGAAGGTGAGTGCAATAAAACTTTACTTCTGCAAACTAAATTGGAGTCCGTTGTATTTCTACTGTAATTTTAATCTAAACAAAAAACCCAGACACCCATTAATAAGAAAAATACAGATCAAGTGAGTTATTGTTATGAGATTCTATTCTTATCACATTTACTATTACTGTGACATTAATTAGTAACAATTAACAAGATAAAACTTGATACGTATGAAGTAAAGAAGTGCAAAAGAAATCCAATTTTCTCACAGACGCTCGTATCGCAAATTTCCTTGTGCAAGTTGTAATTACACTATTAAACGAAAGACCCACCTAGAATATAAAGAGGATGAAAGACGACTCAGTATGTTACAAAAATCAATGATCTGAAAGCAACAACACAATGCCGTATGTGAATCACTATTGTGATAATTTAGAGTAAGTCGATTATTTAAAAGAATATTTCCTAGCAATAAAAATAGCTAATTGCTTTAGTTTGTTAATGGTTGATCTTTCTTAGTATATCACAGAGAATATAGAGCCACCAACTAATTATAATATACATATATATATATATATATTATAATTAGTTGATGGCTCTATATTCTCTGTTATATATATATATGTGTGTGTGTGTGTGTGTTCATATATATACTGTATATACATATATATTCATACATACATACATACCTACATATATATATATATATATATATATATATATATATATATATATATATAATAAGGAGTTGACTAACTCAGCATATTTATCAATGCCAGGACCGGTTGTATCTCAGCGTACTCCATGGGCAATGTGAGATACATTCCCAGGGTATACACATAGCTATTCGCTTCAATACAACACACGTAAAACGGACGCCTATAATAGTTCCCGGACTCGAGTTTCGGCCGCACTAATGCAGCAGTAAGGTGCACAGCACAATCCGTCTGCATATAGTATGCAACAATGCACAATCGGCTTATGTGGCTTCATCAGCGGGTATCGCCTAATCAATAACCAATTTATATATATAAAGTTGTAGTTCCTGTCTGTTCGTTTGTTTGTTTGTTCACGAACTCCTCCTATGGTTTTGGAGATAGACCTCTATAAACTTATATATTCTGAAACTACATTGCCCAGGGTACCTGGACAAGTATATTTCATTTTAATCAAAGGGTTCCCCGGGGGTGCTGAAACCCCCCGCTGAAAGTTTTTCCCTTCGATTCATATGAAATTTAAATCATAGCTAAATGACAAGATATGATGCCTATTCACAAAATTTCAGCAAATTTCAATAATAATAAGACATCCTAATGGGGGTTAACCCTCTATTAGGGTTCCCTGGTTGAAATTTAAACCATAGGTAAAGGAAAAGATATGATGCCTATTAACAAAAGTTTTGAATTGATATTTTGAAAAAAATTATTTACAAGAAACAAAATAAGAATAAGATTTACTAATGTAATTTTGATTTGATATATTACAAAAAATAATATTTTCCAATTTTTCATGCATTACATTTTACATTGAATAATATTGAAATGCAGAGTTTTTCTCCATAAAATGTATCACTGATTTATAATCAATCATCATTTTCTTACAAAAAAATATGTGAACCGCCGCAAGGCGCGGGTAATATTCGGCTAGTATATATATATATAAATATATATATATATATATATATATATATATATATATATATATATATATATATATTCCAACTCATACAATTTATGATCGTGCTTGCAGTATATATCCTAATGAAGGCTGTCTCCGAACATGAAAATTCTCAATTTCAAATTAGCTAAAAAAGTATTCCGTTTATATAATAATATATATGCCATAGTTTAAAGGATTCGCCTTAAAATCTGCCAGAAATCTGCTAGGTACAAGGCCAGCAATTTGAAGGGAAGGGGAAAGTCGATTAATTCGATCCCAGTGCTTTACTGGTGCCTTATTTTATCGACCCCGTAAGGATGAAAGGCAAAGCTAATCTCGGCCGGATTTGAACTCAGTACGTAAAGAGCCGAAACTCTATGATGTAAAACATGTTTTCCGACGTTCTCCCGATTCTGTACACTTGACATTTCAATCTAAATTTCCAACTAGAGACACATTGTATATGATGCTGTGATATGAGATCTTGCTTTTGTTTTTGGCGTTGATTTAGTGTTTCCTTTGTTTGCTAGGTGGAATATGAGCTACCTGAGACAATATATTCACTTTGTAATCATAAAGCCCCGAAGACCATCGATGAATTGTACAAACCATTCAAAGGACCATTCACATTGTGCCCCAATGAATTTGTATGAGGAATAAGTTAGAGGTACACGTGTCTGTGGAATGCTCAGCTATGTGCATGTTAATTTCACAACGAGGTTGCTTCTTTGATTTGACACACACTTCTCGAAGCATATGAAGATATATTATTTTGTGTGGATGAAAGCGTTTTGCTATGTGTTGCATGTTTTGCTGGCCACGTACGAGGTTTCATCTCAGGAGGGTTTTCGCGTGTTTTAATTATGAAATGCTACGCAAAACTGTTTTGCTCAAGAACACAAACACCACATGATCCAGAAATCGAGTCCACGAATTCATGATGTATCTAACAATGTAACAACAAAGATTCAAAAACTTTCCTATTCGAATAATGATTAAACTCTATATAATTTGAAGAAGAGCAACACTGTTATTTCTAAGTAATCTGAATACATTCACAGTCTATATTCAGTTCGTCGTCTACAATGGTATATTTAAGAAGTAAACACAATGGATTTCAATCTGTATAGTCTATAGCATTGTATACGAATGTTCATATTTAAATGTGATTTAACAGAGTCAATAATTTGAATTATAAAATGTGTTGAAGTATTCTTTCTGCCTTTCTGCGCTCTCTGTTCAATAACGCCAAGGTAAAATTTGCCTTTGAGCAATTCAAGACGATAAAGTTCTTATCTATGACGATGAGTTAGCAGAATTGTTAAAGCATTCAAATTCAGCGAAGGATTGACGGAGTTGTAAGAGCGTCGGATGAGATGCTTAACAATATTGGCACCAACTGTTTGTGTTCCGAGTTGAAATGCTCTATTTGTGTGACAACATCCTTTGGCTAATTTAATCCTATTACAAGATTCATGTGGATTTTTTTGCTGAATGTACTCAGTAATCATTTTAAAGTGAAGTTGGACCCTGCCTTTGTAGTTCTAGATCTGATTTTGTGTTGTTCTAAATCTAAATTTGTGCAGTAAGTTTACATGTATTACATACTACAGCAATGCAGGAACAAGGTGAATTGCTGTTAAAGGACTAAAATATTTATAAAATGTTTCAAATAGCCAAATAACATATCAAATTGTTGTCATGAAACGTGCCACAAAGATTTGTGCATTTCTAAAATGTCATAAAATAAACCATACTGTTTGAATATTTCGGGCCTAGTCTCTGGTCTCAGGATACCTTCTTCCCTTCCAGCATTCTCAAAGGCCCTGAAATTATTCGCTATTTTCATCTCTCAAACACACTCCGATATGTCTAGATGTAATTTACACTTTTATTCAAGAAGTTTAAAATAATTAGCTTTTGTTATGAAATTACAATCATTCATTTATTTTATATAATTTATTTTAAACAAATTTACTGAATACCTATAAAATTTAGCATTGTTTATTACTTGATATTTGCAAACGCAGATTTTTAAGCATATTTTATTCATAATTTTGTTATAAAGTTTTTGATAAAGTTTTAATCAACTATTGTATATAAATGTGAATAATTATGCGGTAGAATTTTTTTTATATTTTAAAGAAAATTAATTTATTGTATTTGTTTTCTCAAGAAACACAAAATATATTCTATAATTAATATAATATAATTAACATAGATATTTAAAAATGCTTATCAAATTTTGAATTCTATGAACATTCTTGAATACGCTTACGTAGTGTATTGCCAATTCTTAAATTTATGTATAGGTGAATGCAGTCATAACTGTGGTTAAGGATTTCATTTTACAATCACGTTTAATCAATCATGGTTTAATCTCACTGTACTAAGGGTGAAAAATACCTAGAGACCAAATGTTTTAGATAAACACTGTAAAAGAGGTAGCGAGTGTGTGAGGCTTCAGTCCATGATTTGAAGCACTTACATATATTGATAACGCTTCATTTATCTACAAAATTATAGCCCCACCAAAAATTAAAAAAATAAAAAAATATATATAGGGAGAGAGAGAAAGAGAGGGAGAGAGAGAGAAAGAGAGAGAGAGAGGAGAGGGAGAGAGAAGAGAGAGAGAGAGAGAGAGAGAGAGAGAGAGAGAGAGAGAGAGAGAGAGAGAGAGGTGGGAAATGGAGGAAGCTAAACGATATATCCCAGCTGCATCTCATCGAAAAAGCCAGTTATAAACGCTTCATCTGCCATTCCATCTCACGGCATTTCTACCATAGGCATGATGCCCCCTCTCCCAATATAAACGACTGTGACTTTATTTTTAATAAATATAGTATTGGAATTAGTTTTATGGTAGACATAGATAAGCAACTTACTACAATTTATTACTGTTGTTTCTCCAGTCAGCTCTAACTGACGTGAATGGACTGTAGGGAAGATTTTAAAGAATAATTGACTGCTAATTTTAGAAGTTCAAGCGACTAAATCGATGCTACAGCATTAGTTCTTTGTGTCGAACAGGATTTTGTTCATGCCAGTGCTGATGTAAAAATAACAGTCAGTGTCCACTTAATTCACTTTCTACATTATGTTTTTTTCTTTTAAATATTGCGGCCATTTAACTATGAAGCACATTATTGAAATCAATTCAGTAAATCTCAGTTCAAACTGCCAAACAAACACCTGAAGTGTGTCGTGTGTCGTGTTGATTAAGAATCTATTCAAGCATTGTGAAATCTGTCATAGACAAAAGGACACATTCAGTAACATACAAAGGTATACATATTCTCTAATACATTCACACACACATTTACACACACACACACACATATGACATATGTGTGTGTGAATGTATTAGAGAATATGTATACCTTTGTATGTTACTGAATATGTCCTTTTGTCTATGACAGATTTCACACCTATTTATATATATATATATGTGTGTGTGTGTGTGTGTGTGTGTGTGTGTGTGTGAATGCATTAGAGAATATGTATGTTACTGAATATGTCCTACATATATATCTATATATATATATATATACGTTGAAATCTGAAATATATTAAGGTTTCTGTTAACGATGGTATCCAGACTGAAATTTTCGAATATGGTGATCAAAAACTAGTTCGTAAGCTTCTTCGCTTATTTCAGGAAATCTGAAATGTCGAATATACCCGTGTCATTCTCAACTGAATTACATCCAGACTTGTTGATGATATATAGACTCAAAATAAATGTGGTTTTCGCACAGGTCGGGGAAATATTAACGTGATTTTCTCCCTTCGCAAGTTTGCAGAGAATGTTCGTGAAAAAACCAGGAACAGTTTATAGTCTTTGCCGACTCAACCAAAGACTTTGACACTGTTAATCGCAAAGATTTCCGGAAAAACCTTAAAACGCTTAGCATGCCAGACAATATGTTGCATGCCATCTTGTCTTTTCATGAAGGTATTAATGACAAATCATCTTAAATCCTTGATATCAGAAACGGTACGAATGATGATGTCATGCTTGCTGTTTTACGTTTTTGCCATGTGTGCAGAATAAAAATGTTTTATACATTCTAGTGTACAGAATAAAAATGTTTTATACAAAGTAGCAATGAACTGACCTGCCTAGTTGAGTCAAAAGATAAATGCCATAGCTGAAAAATCATGTCAGGAAAACCTGGAAAGTCAGGAAAGTCTCTACACGAAGTTTAAACGTAACTAGAACTTGCTTTAGCTGAGCAATAGAAATACATCTCTGGCCTTTAGTGTTCAATTGTCATGTATGTATATGAGTATGTGTATGAGCTCATACGTGTTGCAGTTAAAGACATTCAATTATATTAAAAAACAGTACGCTTGAACTGAGAACGTGACAAAATATGTATTGTGTTCTTTACTCTACCGAATTATGTTATCCTGCCGCTTTCAAATACAAAAAGACAATGCTACTTATCTACTCATATATACGATATAAATCATATCTGGTTTTCTAGTTTTAGAAATTTTACTGTATACCATTTTATGTATTTTTATTTATACTACGTATATCGTATTCATTTTGACAACAATGTATATCAGTCGCAAAATATAAACAATTAAAAAATGTGAGCTTATATATTTCAGATGATTTCTAATTGTTATCTGTTCTGCACATTGAAATAATTACTTTTAGATGTAATGTTTAGAACAATTATTTTATTTATCAAATAAAGACATTAAATTAAGCCAATGAAATGCTTCAACAAATGTAATAAAATACGTACGTTACGCAGCTGCTGATTTTCACAAGATTTTCTCACGTTTCTGTTGACCTGGAAAACATAAAATTTCTCTCCTTCAAATGTTACAGTTTTCTCCCCAACGAAATTTCCACAAACTTCTGGGCAACCATTTAATAGATTTAAATGCGATTCCTTGAACAAATATTTCTATTACTTCGTCTATATTTTCAGTATTAAAGAACATCAAAAAGATCGATATCATCTATCAGTGAACAATCTCGTATTTTTATACAGTAGCGGGCGAATATTCGTGGAAATCAATAAAAAGTTGGAATCAGAGGCAATATATAAATATTATTATGTTCGCAAAAACACACAAACATACACACATATACACACAGGCATGCATACACACACACATACACATGTATATATATATATATATATATATATATATATATATATATATTTATATATTATAATAATAATAATTGTTTCTACTTTAGGCACAAGGCCAGCAAAATACCCAGTGCATTACTGGTACTTTATTTTATCGACCCCGTAAGGATGAAAGGCAAAGTTAACCTTGGCGGGATTTGAACTCAGAATGGCAAGCGCAGTAACTCTATGCGTCAAAGCATGGCGTCCGACCCTCTACCGATACTGCCAATCCCTAATAATAATAATAATAATAATAATAATAATAATAATAATAATAATTGTTTCTACTTTTTGGCACAAGGCCAGCAATTATCCCAGTACATTACTGGTACTTTATTTTATCAACCCCGAAAGGATGAAAGGCAAAGTTAACATCGCCGGGAATTGAACTCAGATCGTAAAGGGACGTAACTATGCTGGAAAGCATAATCCAACCCTCTACCGATACTGCCAATAATAATAATTGCTTCTTTATTAACCACAAGGGTTTACATAAAGTAGACATTAAGGACAGTACAGGACAATACAGGACGGTACAAATGGGCATTTCTGCGTGTAAAAAACAAAAACAGAGGATGTAATAAAAAATAACAAAGAAAAATTCTCCAATAGGAGGGAGACTTCGGAGGGACATTTGTGGAGAAAGCCCATTAAAAGGCCACAGTGACCCTGACCACCAGGGCAAGTGTCCTCTCCCAGTTTTCCACCTTTAATTTACAGACACATACACAGAGTAGGCCCATTCACTCGGGTCATTCTTGCTTCTCTCACCCATCTTTCAACAAAATGCTGGGAAGAGAGCACTTCCCTCTCTACCCTGATTTTCCTTTTCAAATGAAATTTGAAAAAGTCAATCAGGGCATCACCGAAGAGGTAAGTGTTCGTCTTCAGCCCTTTCAAACGTGTCCACCATACTATCTCTTTCGCCATGGCCACCAGACAGATAAAAACTGCCTGCCCTTCCCGGCTAAAGGAAGAGGGCCGGGCAATCTTCACGATGGACTCAGCTGATAGCCGGATCCGTCCTACACGCGACAGCAGGTGTTCGACATAAACCCACAAGTGAGCAATTCTCGGACACTGGACGAGTGCGTGCAGGACGGTTTCGTCGCCCTGCGCGCATCTCGGACATGCCCAGCTGACGGCACCTCCATGCCTGTAGAGTTTATCCCGAACTGGCAAGGCTCCTTGGGAGCACCGCCAGGCCAGGGATTTCTGGAAGTTGTCCATAGGCCCCGGCCCGAAAGTTCTTCCGAAGGCTGTGAGCGCCTGAAGACATTCCAGTATCCAAGCGCTCCCTCTCGGTCTTCGCTTGAACCAGGAATGCAGCTCAGTCAAGGAAACGAGCTGGGGAAAGACGCGTCTAGCAAACGGCGACCACACCTGATCACCGTCGAGGAAGAGGTGGAGATGTCGTAGCCTGAGCGTCCAGCGCCCGACTACGCTGTTGCACGGCATGGACCTGCCTCTCCGTGTGCCGAGCTGCAGGCCCACTGACTTTTCCTGGTTGATCATTGCTCCTGTCACCGCTTCGTATTCTCTTAGTGTAGTGCCGATCGCCTCGATATGTTTGGCGTTTGACACCACTACGGTGACATCGTCTGCATATGCTGACACGGATCTTCCGCACCCTAGTTCGCGCGGGACCCCGCTCAACGTCTCCAGTTTGTGCAGTAATGGCTCGCGAGTCAATACGTACAAGGGGGACGAGAGGGGACATCCTTGGCGGACCGAGCGCATGATATTGAACGGTTCCGAAAGGTGACCGTTCACTCTCACCACAGAGCAGATGTCGCTGTGCATGGCAGCGATCCAGCCTCTGAAGACGGGCCCAAAGCCAGCCGCCCTCAGGACTGCCGCTAGGTACCGATGGTCGACCCTATCGAAAGCTTTCGACTGATCTAAATTGATCAAGGACCCACCCGTGCCAGATTCCCTAGCTACCCTCTCTACGATGTATCGCATGAGGTGGAGGTTGCCGTGGATGGATCTGTCGGGAATGGCGCACGTCTGCGCCTCTCCCACCAGACCACCAACGTCAAACGCCAACCTCTTTGCTAGCACCTTGGTCAAAATCTTGAACTCTGTGTTTAGCAGAGATATGGGCCTGAAATTATCTATGTTAACCCCCTTGTTCGGATCCTTTCTCAGGAGCGCCACTGCTCCTCGGCTCACAGAGCTGGGAATTCTCCCGTTCTGTTGCCAGTTGCAGTAGACGTCCGCCAAGAGGCCTCCGAACAAGTCTGGCATCTGTACGTAAAGTTCATAGGGCAGACCATCCAAACCAGGCGATTTACCCCTTGTGCAGCCAGTCATTGCCTCCCGTACTTCAGCGGCTGTTATCGGTTTTTCGCAACACTCCGCCTCAGTGGCCGAGAGCCGCGGCAGTCCGTCGAGGTAGACACTAAAGCCCATCCCTCGACTCGGCCCACCGCTGCCTCCGAACAGCTGAGCGAAGTGTCGCTGAAAAGCTTCACACATCTGCCCGGGATAGAGTAGCATGCGCCCGTCGTGGTCCACCAAAGACCGGATCGTGGCTTTGTTGCCACGACGCGCCTCCGCCACTCGGGCCCATTGAACGGCTTTCGTCCCCTCGTGTTTGAGAGCACGCACCCTAGCTCTGACAACGCAGCCTTTGTGCTTTGCATTGAAGAATTGGTCAATGGCCAATTTCGCCGCAACTACGTCGGTCGCGATGCCTTTGCTAAGCACCTCGTCTAATTGTCTAACTAATTCTCCCTCTGCTCTATTTTTATCTATTGCTAAAGCTTTACTAAACCAAATGGACTCTATTCTAATCGCTCTTTTCAGAGCAAACCACCACTTGTTGTTGACGATGGCCCCCGTCAACACCCGCTTAACTAGTTCGCTAATCCGGTCTCTGTAGGCCTTGCGCGCTGGTAAGGACGCGTTTAGCTTCCCGTAGCCGGGTCCTCGTCTATGAATCCTATCTAAGTCAAGCACACAGTTCACGAATTTGTGGTCCGTGTAGCTGACTATCTTGAATTGTGGACAGCCTATGCTTGACCTATCTATTTCCCTACAGAATACTCTATCTAGATATGATCTGGATGACCCGATGCGGTTTGTCTAAGTCCACATTGGCACATTCGGGAAATCCAATCGGTACCTGTCAGACAGTTCAAAACGCCTGAGCAGGTTGGTGAGGCTCTTGCACCCTCCTCCCCTATCCGCTAATCCCACACAGTTCCAGCGTGCATCTAAGATCCCGTTCCAGTCGCCCACTAACACTAAAGAGCGGGACGTTCCAAGAAAGGTCTCCAGACGCCGGAAGAAATCAGGCCGCCCTGCTCCTGTCGTGGCATAGACGGCCACTAGCCTGAAAGCTTGCCCGTCTCCGCTGCTCACGTCTAGCACCACCACCTTACCTTCTGGGTCCAGGAAGATGGCACGTATTGCGAGATCCAAACCTCTCCGAAAAAGCACAGCAACTCCTCCCCCGATCCAGGACGGCTGGGAGATGCGTATACCCCGTAGCCGCCGAAGATCGGTGCGAAGGCCCGTGCTTCGGAGATTCTGGTCTCGCTGATGGCCACTACATCTATGTTTAGTGACCTGAGGTCGTTGATCAGGTGGCCCTGCTTCCATGATGACCCCAAGCCACGCGCATTTATGCTGCCTATTCTGAATGAGGTCATGTTGAAATGGAGTGGAAAAGATGGGAAAGAACACTTACCTTACTTCTCGTAGAGGAAGGATGGTTTCTCCATCCATTTTCACTTGATCGTCTGGTGAAGGGACCGTTGAATCGTCCCTTCGGCTAATTTTCGGCTCTTTTGTGAGTATATCCGAATATATTCTCCGGTTGAGTGTCCCTCCTAGGTCTCTGAAATCACCAACTGCGTTGGGGAATTTCGTTTTAATGTTTGTGTATTGCTTCTGTGCTATTCTTACCAGTCATATGTTCGTTGGTGTTTTGATTGGTGCTGGTATTATGTAGTCGTGCTGGGAAATGTCTGTGTGTTCAATTATGTAAGTAATTAGTTTCTTGTTGTGTGTATTTATTGCTTTTCTGGGGGTGGGGTGTGGTTCTCCTATTTTCTTGTCGTTGTTCCAGGGTGTGTGTGTTTTGTTGTTGTGTTTGAGATGTTGGTGCTTGTGGTGGTGGTATTGAAGGTGTTGTTGTTTGCGGTCGGTTTGCCGCCGGTGGTGATGGTGGTGCTAGTGTGGGTGGTGATGGTGTTGGTGGTGTTGCTGCTGTAAGATTCTTCGCAGTAGCCTTTACCCTTTTTTCATTTCTTTCCTCCCTTTTCGAAGGCGACGATGCGCTGCTTCTGCGTTTGTGCCTTCTTGCAACCTTTTGCCATCCCTCTCCCACCTCACACTCCATGTCCGATTCTGGAGGGTACCAGCTCCACTCTTTCATTTGTTGTTGTTGGTGATGTTTGCAGTGGAGTCTCTGTTGCAGCTGCAGTTGGTATTGCTGTTGTTGTTGTTAATACTTCCACTGCTGCTGCTGTTCTTGATTTCATTGGCGTGGGTATGGGTGCCACGGACCTATCCATCCTGGTTGCCGCCTGTCCTGTTGCTGGTAGCAGTGGAGCCGGTTTCGGAAGGAGGGGGGTTTTCTCCTTTCTCGGGGTCTTCTCATTGCAGAAGACCCTGAGGTGAGTCTTCGATCCACAGCGAAAGCATTTCGGGCGTTTGCCCTCAACACTTATGGGCATTTGAGTGCCGTTATCGAAGTCTATCACATCTGGGATAGCTTCGATGCACTCCTGGTTGGTTTGGATTAACATCTCAATGGAGGTGCCTACCCAATCTTCTCTTACTTTTTTCTGTACTTGCAGTACAGTTGTTTTGTCCTTGATTCCGACGAGGACAGACGCGGCCAGCCAAGAAGGGGCCATCTCGGGGTGGACGTGGGTCAGTTTAACCCTCACAATTTTTTGTCCGCAGTAGGAGGGCACCAACACAATTTCCTCGCTCCTTAGGGTCACTAAGGATTGAGCCTTTGCCTCCTGGGGTGTGGCAAAAAGAACGTCCACGGTGGCATATTTCCTGCCTCGGGTGATATGCGTTTTCCGCTGCCACACAGACCCTAAGGCTTTTTGTATTTGAGCCTCTGTGGCTCTTTCAACCCTACGGGATTTTGTGCTTACTGTACGGTACGTGACCGTACAGTGGTGTTGGGTTTCGAAAAAATTTTCGGCTGCCTTGCAGATTGCTCGGTGTCCGGTTTTCGTCACCATCTTCTTTACTTCCTGTAATTCCTCATTTGTTATAAGGATGGTTTCCAGTTTCTTTGCGATACCTGCAAATGAGATTGATTTTTCTTTGTTGTTGTTGTTGTTGTCGTCAGAGCTGCTGTTACTTTTGTTGTTGCTGCTGGTACTACGACTGCCGCCGCCGCTATTGCTGTGGTTGTTGTTGTTGTTGCTGCTGCTGCTGCTGCTGTTGTTGTTGCTGTTGCTGCTAATGCTTTTGTTGGTTATGCTGCTGCTGATGCTGTTGCGGCTGCTACTGTTGTTTTCCTTTTCACTGTTGCTGCTGCTGCTGCTGTTATTACGACTGCTACTGCTATTATTTATGACGTCAGACGAATGAAATGGCTTTCCGTATTTACCGCAAACATTTTTCGTCGTTGACGTCGTCGTGGAGAAATGTTTCACGTTTTGCACGTGCTCTTGGAAACTATCCGAAACTATATATTTCTTTTTCTTTACTGGCGTCGCTTGCGAAAGAGAAGGGAGGGAGAGAGACACATTTAGAGAAGGGAGGGAGAGAGATAATCTTCTCTCTGATGTAGTGACGATTGAGGAAGAAGAAGACGGAATGAGTGGGAGTGACTTGTGAAAAATCTTTTTTGTAGCCATGTTTTTTTTTTGTTTAAAATAAATATTGGGCACAAAACCCCAATAAGCGGTTATTTAACCCCGAAGGGCCAAATAACGGGCAGAAATACTCCTCTCACGAGGAGGAGGGTGTTTTTGTCTACAATTTGGTTAAAGTTTTAAACAATTTACAATTGTTATAGCGGTTAAAAATTACTATACCTTACAGAGCCGAGCCTCCGTCAACCATGGCATTTAATAATAATAATAATAATGACACGAGAGTGCATGAGAAGGAGAGGAAGAAAATTAACCGATACCAGGACTTAAAGTGGGAGGTAAAAAGGATTTGGAACTGCCATAAAGTCAAAGTGGTCCCGATTGTCATAGGCGCACTAGGTACTATCTCAAAAGGTTTCCAGGGATGGTTAAAGAAAATTGGCCCCGCCCCGCTTTTTGGAACGCTTCAAAAGGCATGCTTGCTGGGAACAGCAAGAACCCTCCGATACGTCCTGAATATCTGAGGCTGAAGGTAGTGGCTTGATATTAATTTCAACAAATTTTCCAGTTAACTAACATCAATGACTGAGACTCAAAGAACAATAATAATAATAATAATAATAATTTCATTTATTAGCCACAAGGGCCGACATGTAGGGGACAATACAAAGACAGGGACAGTGGAGGTTTACAATAAGGTCGAATAAAAGTGCACAATGGCAAGACTAATTTAACAATGAAGATGTAAGAATATAAAATAAACTATGCATAAATACAACAAAATAAATTCCCCGATAGGGCATGGACGACCCTGGGGTGACTCGGGTGCCCCACCAATCCTGAACCACCCTGCGCTTCTAGGGCACCCAGGGAGAGCACATCTCTCTCCTCAAGTTAGCCAGCCTATAGGCGCATGGTCAGAGTAGGCCCATTCACACGAGCCATTCTCGCCACATTCACCCACCTTTTAGCAAATGTACTGGGGGGCAGCACTTCTCTCTCCGCCCTCACCTTCCTTTCCAAGTGAAACTTGAAGAAGTTGATGATGGATTGGCCGAAGAGAAAAGTGTCTGTCTTTAGTCCTTTTAATCTGGTCCACCATATAACCTCTTTCGCAACTGCCACCAGACAGAGGAAAATTTCCTGCTCTTCCTGACCTAAGGGAGGTGGCGTGTCGATCTTCACTATGGACTCGGCCGATAGCTGGATTCGATCCACACGAGACAGTAGCAGTTCGACATAACTCCACAAGTCAGTAATGCACGCACATTGGACAATTGCGTGCAGAACGGTTTCGTCGTTCTGTGCGCATCTTGGGCAGGTCCGTCTGCAGTGCCCCCCCCCCCCCAACCGACAATGTAAAGGACTAGTCTCCTAGCGGGGTCGACTCAAACCAGAGACTACTGAAAGCTTTACTTATATTACATAGAACACCATTACTTTTATAATAGATTCAAGGGTGGATAACTGTTACTGTTATGTAGCAGAGTATCGCTCTAGTAGATATGTTTCCATTATATAGAACTAATTTCATAACCTACTGTTTCTGTTATGACTGGGAGATATCAGAATTGTTAGTGCATCGAACAAATGTCGATACTATATATACTAGAATCAATACAATTCATAATCACGAAGGTAGAGCCCAGCATGTCTGACAGTAAAATAAGGTAATAAAATACTTCACACCGACATTTTGCTGGTGATAGCAACAAGGAATTTTTGCAGCGTCAGAAAGTTTACCTCTTTGAAAATAGGACAGATGACCTATTGGGTTATATTCTTGTAAAGACTAAACTATTTGGCCAGTATAAGAGTTAGCCCAGGAAGGTGTCGCGTGAGGGAGACGGCATGCATGATGTTAGAAGCCGTCAGTGTATGAAGAGGTGAAGAGTATAGAACGCTTACATGATGGTGAAATTGGAAATGGTGAGATAGATTGAGGGTTTGAATGAGTTTTATTGTGGCTGCAACTGGCTAACTCATCGTCGGTACGAATGGTCCTGTACCAAGTGTCTTACAAGAAAACAAGCGGAAGCAACGGATACGAAAATATGATTACACTTTTAATACAAATACAAAAATGTTGAGCATAGTTATGACAGGTAGATCTAGTGACCAAACCAGCTATATTAAACAGGTTTATTAGGCAAATTATTGTAGGCTTTTGCGTGCAAGATACAAATATAGCATATCGCATGAATGTACATATGTCCTAATATATATATTATATTATATATATATATATATATATATATATATATATATATATACATATATATATATACATGAGTGTATATGTGGGTCTGTGTGTGTATGTGTGTGACTATATATGTGTGTACTCACTATAAATATAGTATAAAGATGAATAGATAGCTATGAATAAAGAGCTGCTATAAAGAATATGGATTTTCTCATGAGAATGGAATCATATAAGAGAAAAGGAAGAAGTACTAAATGAATATACAGTTTATATTAATTACAACACGGGCGACATAATGAAACCTTCAATTCAAGTTGAGCAAAGACTAGAGATACGCAGCATTGTGCAGTCAATAGAATTCCCTTCAGATTTTGTGGATCTCTACAGATTATCATCTCTTGGCAACAATAACTACTATACTTCAATACTGAGAAGTCATATTAATTAAACCCGCTAGGCACCGATAAAGACTACAATCAGACATGAACAGAAATGTGTACATTCATATTGATATACAAAAACTACACACACACACACTCACACATATTATATCAGTCTAGTTTTGCGCATAGACGGTACTATAGCCATTGAGAGTTATCCTTGGCGTGGTTATTGATAGTTGAAGAGTATATCTATTCCACCCGGTCTCTCTCTAACTCTTTAATTATATATATACACATATATATATATATATGTGTGTGTTTGTGTGTGTGTGCGTGTGTATTTATATAGTTGATAAATAAAACAAAAGAAATACAGGGTTCAGAAATACAAAGTCTTACTAAATTAACGCTAGAGGAAGTGGTTGAGGGTTCAATGAATGGAAAGAGCGAGGAGAGGGTGGCATGTGGAACAAAAGGAGCAGAAATGTTTGGGGAAGGTAGAGGTTGATGTTGCGGATTTTACAGAGAGTGGTATGGAGAGTGGCACACACTCCATCCTCAAGATCTCATGGAAGTCTCATACACCAGATACTATCTTGCTGCAATGGGCTGTTTGGCAGCTATCGAATCCATGATCCCGAAACAGCGTCTCCGCTTATCAATTCACATAGAACGTTTAGAAGAAAGCAGCTCCTTCACCCCACAAAAAAACATTGTATGGAGTGATGTCCCAAGGCGTGTAGCACAAACCACACAAACTCTTTAACCCTTTAGCATTTAAACCGATCGTATCCAGCCAGAATTCTCTCACCTATTTCTGTTCAAACCAGCTGTAACTGACCACTCATACTGATTTTAAATTATTGTTCTCAAAATAAATAATATCAAAGTCTCATAGATTCGATATTATGTGAAATAATTATGTAAGGTAAAGCCTTTACCTCAAAAATACAATAGCTTATATAGAGTACTGTAAACAGTAAGGGGTTAAAGTCTACTTGAATGATACAGTTAGGAAGGTGAATATCAACACCGAAACATTGAAAAATCTTGCAACAAGCAGAGCCGGATAGCGAAATCTGATTGCTATCAGTATTAAGGAATATAAACAGATATAGATGGTCTATGCTGAAGTGAGATTTGCATCTACTTATATGGGCGACGTTAATCCATATCCAGACCGAGGTTCGAAATAGTTAAATAAAGGACGAAGGCTAGAATATTAACCAGCACCAGACGTCAACTCCTGAAAATAACACATTTCAGTGCCCTATCGACAGTCGATCGGACCAGGGAAACAATGTTTCCATTAGTCTTTCCAATTGCTAATACTCTCTATCGGTTGCAACTCCACGTAGATTGAGTAACATGAAATAAAGTCACTTGCCAAAGGACATAACGCATCACCTCGAACTCACAACCTGATGATTGCGAATCCAATTTTCTAACCACTCAGCCACGCGCCTATACAGCTCGATATTCACGTAGGATTTGGACCAAAGTGTCTTGTTCTGCAGGTGAGCTAACATGGCAACACGCGGCGTTTTGTCTGATGCTCTAAAGATACTGTCAATCTATCTATCTATCTATCTATCTATCTATCTATCTATCTATCTATCTACCCTTTGACTGGTTTTAGGCATTATACAAGAGGTACACTGATATATATATATATAAACATACATAAATATATATATATAAACATACATAAATGAGTATATATATATATATATATATATATATATATATATATATATATATGTGTGTGTGTGTGTGTGTGTGTGTGTGTGTGTGTGTGTGTGTATACACTCTATATTCATTTATCAGAGCTACAGAAAGATAGAAATGTCAAGTTCATTATCTCTTTTCTCTATACGGAAAATAAAAAAAAAATATATAGTGTAGTGATTGTGATCTGAATAGCTAATTTGTGCAGATTGACTCAATAAGTAATGTTTTATGTACGAGTTTCTTTTTTGTGTGTGATAAATCACTATAAATTACTGACTATTACTGTTAACATTTACTCCCACTTAACCATGCTTATATATGAATGCCCCGCCTGAGGTCTACTATTACGCCAGCCCAACGCTACATCCACGTATAATGGAATTGAATTATTCTTCCATGGAGAAATTGCAATCTTGTCTCTTTCAACAGTACAAAAGCTCAATCTACACATGTATCATCAAAACAGCATTGTACCTCATTGTCTGTATTCATGAAAAATAAACAACTAACGTTCACATTATTTCACTACTAATTTCCTATGGCGACCATCTCATATATAAAATTATTAACATTGCGTCACTAGGTACACTGTTTCTAGAAAAATAAACATCTAAATCTCCCATTAATTCACAGCTGATTTACCAAAGCGACCCTCTCATATATAAAATGGTTATCATTGCGTGACAGAAACTAGGTACACTGTTGCTAACGAGGAAATATTTCAGGACTTACAGAAAAAATGTATTCTTAAGTAATCATGACAATGTCATCTCTCTCAGTAACAAAGACATACCAGCAGTGCTTATCTTAAGATACCATCATCGTAATTCTACCTCCTTAAACAAAAATAGCTCACAACCGAGATCTCGGGATCATTCCAAATACTAAGCTTTACAATCCCCAAACATATATGTATATCTTCCGAGAAAACATATCTACAACATAGCTATGACCGCATATCAACGACTGGATCTTTTCTTTAAGTTAGAGAATACTTCAAACCCAACAACTAATAATTCTCTACAAAACAAAGGGAAGCCCACAATAGAGTACTGCTCTCACAAGGGAGGCGGTTTTATGTTCTTTATGTTGCCAACTTAGACTGCACCACCAAAATACACCAGTCGGTAAATCGGCTTAAATTCACTCCCTAGCCTTCTACCCCACAAATTTAATGTTTGCGTTCGAGTTAGGGAAATTGATAATCAAGTACAACTGTGTATGTATACTTATATGTATGTATGTATGTATGTATGTATGTATGTATGTATGTATGTATGTATGTATGTATGTCAGGTCACCAGTTGGTGCTACTGGTAACATGTATCCCAGTACAACCTGTCTCATGGTCGGGTCGTTGGTGACTAAACTGGCAACCCCACCAAGGTTTCTTGGTGAGGAGGGTGACTTTGGACATCCTGCAGGACTAAAAACAAAACCTGTCAAAGGGCAAAGGAGCTCTTAAGAGTCAATGGCCATCCAAAATCACCGGGAGAGATGACCCCTTAGCCTTTGTCAAGGCAGAATTCTAGGAGAAGGAAAACTCTGATATAACACCTGCAACCCTGATGGTATCCAATGATGTTGACTTGTTCTTCTTTTTGGTAAATATCATCTTGGTTAACAGAGTGGGACTGGCTTTGTGCAGTGCCTTTGCTCACTATAAAAGCTTCACGGCACAGGCATTGCTTTATATCTGGAGATCTCTCTGCACTTGTCGTTACATGGTACCATCGGCCCAGCACTATGTGTCAATAATTGTCACAAGTGTAGTGTTTGTACCAGAGTTTTCAAGTCGCTGGCTGGACTAAAAAGTCACACTCGTTCAGCGCATCGGTAAGGGTTCTCCTACATGGATATAAAGCGGTGGCCGTACTCAAAAACGAGTTGGCAGCCACCATGTATGTATGTATGTATGTATGTATGTATGTATGTATGTATGTATGTATGTATGTATGTATGTATGTATGTATGTATGTATAACACCTGCAACCCTGATGGTATCCAATGATGTTGACTTGTTCTTCTTTTTGGTAAATATCATCTTGGTTAAGAGAGTGGGACTGGCTTTGTGCAGTGCCTTTGCTCACTATAAAAGCTTCACGGCACAGGCATTGCTTTATATCTGGAGATCTCTCTGCACTTGTCATCACATGGTACCATGGGCCCAGCACTATGTGTCAATAATTGTCACAAGTGTAGTGTTTGTACCAGAGTTTTCAAGTCGCTGGCTGGACTAAAAAGACACACTCGTTCAGCGCATCGGTAGGGGTTCTCCTACATGGATATAAGGTAGTGGCCGTACTCGAAAACGAGTTGGCAGCCACCATGTATGTATGTACGTTTTGGATATCATTCTAGGAGAAGGAAAATTCTGATGTAAAACCTGCGGCACGATGGCAACCAATGATGTTGGCCTTTCCAGTTTAGATACTTGACACAATTGTTTACATTGGGGTTGACCCAGTGCAAGGCCTTTCCTCACTGTAAAAAGCGTCAAGCCCAGGCATTACTTGATATAACCAATTTTCGCGTGTGTTGCGTGACCATGGTTATTTGTGTGTATATATACTTCTGCTAATGCAATATTTTTATTTATGATAATGTTACAGCATCTGAATATTTAGACATAAAAATCGTTACTGTGTATGATGGCATTAATAGTACACTTATAATTATATGTGCCTTTTTCGAGTCTGATTTTATTCACCTTCTGGAACGCTCACTGAAACTTTATCTAAATTGGATTATTCCAATAATAATTCATATATTCAATTCCAGTTCTATTCAAACATTAACGTTTCACTTAACATTTCAATTCCAACAAAATGACTTACTTAATTGCGGTTGTAAAATGTGATGTGTGAGGCTAAAGCACATTCATCTGAAAATCATCCATATCGGTTAAGCGAGAACTAAATTGAGTGGGCAGTTAAATTACATTCGTGTATGTATCGGGTTATGGGTTCTCGCTCTCAGCGGTCTTGAGTTTAAATCATGTCACGGTCAAATTTGCATTCATTTTGTGGTCGATGCAATAAAACACAAGTCCAGAACCGTGGATTCCCGAATTGATACAGCTTCGGATGAGATGCCTTGCGATATTTGTTCCAGTTCATTACGATCTCAGTTCAAATCCTGTTGTGGCCTAACTGGGTAGTCAAATTAATCCGTCACCCGGTTAATCATTAGGCTATTGGGCACGTTTATTGGAGACCGCCATGCGGCAAACGGTTCACACTGACCAATGTTGAACACACTGGGAATGGTCATGGCGTATTTCACCTCCTTCTCTAAAGAGAACAAATATATAACATGAATAAATCATTAATTCCTCTAACGAGACCATACAGTTAAAAACGTAATGAAATTACTTTTATATACTTTGCTCGGTCAACAAATTGATATTACCGCCGCTGTAGTATTCTAAATCAGGAACACAGGAATGGCATTACCATCAGATGCAACTAGGCAACCGGTTAGAGTACGGATGTCGGAGATGCGCATTGCTATACCATAAGATATCACAGTTTAATAAAACTTTCTATAATTGACTGAAATACAAACTTTCCCGTGATAAAAAATAAAGCATTTTACATTGGGAAAGAAGTAGCAGATATTTGCTTACAATTATCAACTAAATGAGCCATTGTAGTTTTAGCACGTAGCGATTGTGTTATAAGGTAAAAATAATAAAAGATTTTGGATTTAAATCTACGATCTACGAGATATAATGTTAGCAGGCAGGTCGCTTGTAAATATTCTTCTCACTTCATTGTCAGACCGGATATAGCAAGGGGGTCGTTATATTTCCATTTATACATGGAATATTAACGAAGTGAATTTGTATTAAGAGACGTAATAGTGTGAATGTATTCTAAGATGAATGCAATGTAGGTACAACGCTGTGCTGTCCATAAATATTTAACATTTGAATGTAATGTTTGAATTATGTCAGCAGATAATTCTCTCATGTGATTTCGTGCCGTGATTACTTAGATGATGAAATTGGTATCGATTGAACAGGCAATGTCATCGAGTCAATCAAGGATATAAAGTTATATGAAAACTTTGGATTATAGGGAATCATAATTGTTAGGTCAAATATTGATTCTTTTATAATTACAAATTAATAGATTGATATATTCTCTGAAAGTATCAAAATGTATTTACTGGAAATACATCAAGAAAGTTTTAACGCTCTCATAGGATTGTCTCCCTATAAGTAAAAGTCTATTTATGCATCTGTTTGTAACTCTGATTTACTCTCTTCCCTGCACCTTTTCTCACCTTGTCAAAATTGTATACAAATTAAATTTATCTTCATAGAGCTAGAAGATAATTCGTTCTGAAACAGCACGTAACAGCCCCAACCTCGAGGTGTAGAAAGTATATATTGATCAAGGAAGAGGGCGGGGTATGCATAGAGGCGGGAACTATTCTATAATGTAGCAACAACTGTAGACACAAGAAAGATATTAAGTTGTATATTCAAATATATTAAAGAACTGGAATAATAGACTAACACAATTTCCTCACACAAAACATACTAATCGCTAACATACTGATCAATGTGAAAGCATACACGTAGTCAATTAGAGTGCTAGAAATAGCAGTTAAATCTCCATCATATCACATCCTGGCGTTAGAAAGGGCGTAAACCCACTGCACGCCTTAGTCGTTGATAAATTTGAAAAATATGGATTTGTCATCATGGAACGTCTTTGAGTATAAGTTTACTCGGACAGAACTGACTTTGAACGTAAATAACAGCAACAATGATATTCCCTATCACTCCACAAATGCGAGACCATTGGCAAGGGGAGTTTACCCTCACTACCTCAATAGTTTATGTTCTACTACCTAAAATAGTTTCTGTTCCTTCGAACATGCTAACCTTTTTTCATTATGTAGGTCTGTGGGAGAGGGCAGAGTTCGTGGCCTTTAAAGATCCTGACTTCTTTAAATTGTTGTGTCTGTCTAGTCAATTGGGAACCCACGTTCTGGGCGGGAAGACTGAGCACAGTGGTTAGTACGAGACATGGCTGGTTGGACATAACAAAGATGATAAGATATAAAGCAAACGAACTGAGAGTATCTAAGTGGAGTCCAAATAAGAGACGATTGTAATAATGGTGGAACCTTTTGCAGGACTGCACTCTATTTTCAGAAATTGGAGCTTAATTTCAAAACAGGTTTTTCTAAATTAATGGTTCTAAACAGGGGGGGGGGGGGCGTTATGCAGTGAGGGGGCGTTAGAGGGGGGGGGGGTTATGCAGTAAGGGGGCGTTTGAAAAAATTGTGGGCGCTAGAGGCCCTTTTAGTTTGATAAGCTTTATAAGCCATATTTGTACGTCTCTTAGACAGTTAGTGATTTGAATGAAGAAAACAAAGAAAAATAAATTAAAGAAGCTTGTCAACGAATTCCCTAGGGAAATAAAAGAAAATCAAAAGATATCAAAGTGAATGAAAGTAAGGACTACTTCAACAGAAATGACAAGAAGAAGTAATGGTGGTGAACATACACACACATACATACATACACGCACACATATATACACATACATACACACACATATATATACACACAGGCCGGCGTTAGTGTTTGAGGAAGTTGACAACCTGGTCAGCTAGAAGTGTGGTATTTAAACTCCATCGGTAATAAAATGTGGCGACAAAAATGTTCTCCTTACCCCAAAAAAAGAAGACATAGATCATATCAACATCCTTACATACTTAAATATAAATGCATGTATATATATATACAAATGTATAAATGCATAGCTATATACATACGTAAATGTATGTATATATGTATGTATGTAGATTTATATATATATATATAAATCTACATACACATGTAAGTATGCATACATACACATGTATATATATAAATATACATACATAAAAAATTGAACGGGAACAAAACAGAGAGGCAGTATGAACAAAGGTTTATTAGTTTCACGCTCTTGAGAGTGGGGTGGTATAGTAATAATAATAAATTTGAAGACTAAAATCCAAAGAGGGTTCAATAAGGATAAATATATATCAAATATATAAGAACCGTAGAGCAAATATTTATTAAAATAACAGATTAAAGTTTAAGCAAAGAATCGCTGCTTTCACCCTTAACGGGATCTTCTGAAACAGCGATTCATTGCTTAAAATTTAATCTGTTATTTTAATAAATATATATATATATTTATATATATATATATATATATATAGATCATATCAACATATATATAAATATATATATACATAGATCATATCAACATCCTTACATATATCAACATATATATATATATATATATATATATATATATATATATATATATATATATATATATATATATATATATATATATATATATATATATATATCAACATATATATATATATAAATATATATATATATATCAACATATATATATATATATATATAAACTCTAATCAACCAATACAAAGAAGGACTCACTAACAAGGAATTCAGCTTCATCACAGACTTCACAAGTAAATCCAGCCTTTTCTACGGTATCCCTAAAGTACATAAAAGCGAATCAATAAGTAAGGCATGCAAGGAAGCCACAGACATAGTCATCAATGTCCCCTCACCCAATGATCTCAAATTAAGACCTATAATAGCAGGCACCGCTTGCGAAACGCACCGTCTTAGCAACTTCATTGATACCCTTCTCAAACCCTTCCTCAAGCACATCAAAAGCTATATAAGGGACGACCTAGATATGCTCAATCACCTCCCTAATATGCCACTTTCTGAACAAACCCTACTAGTGACGTTCGATGTAGTCAACCTATACTCCAACATCCCCCACAACCTAGGAACAGAAGCTATCCAATTCTGGCTGGATAATTTCCACAATGAACTCCCACAACGCATCAAAAAAGAATTCGTGATAGAGGGACTCAAATTTATCTTGGAGAACAATTACTTCGTTTTCAATAACAAACCCTACAGGCAGAAATCTGGGACCGCTATGGGAACGAAAACAGCCCCCTCCCAACCTAGTCATGGGATACCTGGAAATCACCGTCTACACTAAAGTCCTAAACAAATTTGGAAACACCCTCCCCTTACACATTGAAAGGAACTGGAAGCGATATCTAGATGACTGCTTCATCCTTTGGCATGAAAACATCGAAAAACTTAAAGAATTTCACACCCTTATATATGGGCTCAACACAAATATTAACTTCACGATGGAATACAGCCATCAACAACTCCCCTTCCTCGACATCCTCATTAAGATCCATAACAAAAAAATAGAAACAGACATATACTACAAGCCCACAGACTCCAAGCAATATCTCCCCTTCAACTCTTGCCACCCTAGACACGTTAAAATTAATATTCCCTACAACTTAGCCAAGAGAATCTGTACTCTAGTCTCCAATAAAAACATCTGCTACTTACGGCTACAAGAACTAAAGGACACACTCATAGGCAGTGACTACCCTGCATCACTAATTGACAATGGAATCCAACGTGCCCTAAAACTCAGCACCCAGGACCTTAGACACCCTAAAGTAAATCAACCAAAACTAAAAGCTCTTCCATACATCTCCACACACAACCCCCTCAACAATGAGGCCTTTGACACCATCCTCCAGAACATCCCTGTATTGAAAAAGGACCATAGAATGAACCAAATTCTACGAACACACGATATCATAAAGAGCAAAAGACAATCCAAGTCAATGAAAAAATCTTAACACATGCTAAAGTACTGCCAACCACAACAACGAAACCCACAGTAAAAAAATGCGATAGACCCAATTGTGGCATTTGCATCAACCTAATAGAGGGTTCGGAATTCTATTTCAAAGATGGACAACGTTTTATAGTAAAACACAATTTCACATGTGCATCGGAAAATCTAATATATGTATTAACTTGTTCAGGTTGTCGAAAACAATACATAGGCCAGACCAAAAACAGCCTCCGCCAACGCATGACTGTCCATAGATCCCAAATTAAAAT
>OZ024742.1:299225029-299227529 GCA_964016885.1 Eledone cirrhosa | reverse complement strand
TGTGACGAAAGAACTTTGACAATATATGTACAGCCGTCCGGTTGTGGAACCAACCAACCAACCGGAAATTTATAAATTCTTAAATTTATAAATTTAACTTATAATAAATTGGAGTGAAAGCGACTGGTGCGTGTGTTTCTTATTGGCAACATGACCCTCCCAAAGCATAACAATATATATATATATGCGCATGTGTATGAGGTATAAAGGCCTTTCTGCGTGTATGTCTATGTTTGTGTAATTTATATTTATGACTGCATAGAAATATATAATTGGGCGGATAGGTACAAAAATACATACGTATTCACAAAGAGACATATATAGCTGTATCTACAGCAAATAAAGTTTTGTTATATACCTGTATTTATATATATATATAAATCTCTTAAATGTATCTATGTATGTATGCATTTTCTTATCCCACTCTCTCTCCCTTCCTCACTCTTTTTCTTTCCCTCACTCTCCCTCCATATATATATATATATATATATATATATACATATATATAACGAAGGAATTGTGGTAAGGAACCAGATGGACCATAACGCACCAAAGTACTCAATACCTAGGGTAGTAGAGTGGGAAATAGGAACAAGTATGACCCCGAAATAGCCAGAAATAGCCGTCGAAACAGCTTGAGCTCTGCCGTCGAGGTCATACTTGTTTCTATATGTATATATATATATATTAAAGAGTTAAACAAGATTAAATGAGTATATCAAAGAATGAGTTTTATAGTAGATTGAAGAATACATGAGGAAAACTATCGAACAGACAAATTCATTTATAAGAAGATTGAGATGGAGAGCTTTTAATTTCGAAAATAAAGATGCCGAAAAGAAAACCAACACCAATCATTTTGAATCTTTTTTTAAATCAAGAAAGAATCCTCCATACAACAAACTTCTGGAGGTTTTTGAAAAAAAATTAAATTTAGGAAAAACCCATATATAGGTCACCTTAGAACTCTAAAAGAAAAAAATCACGGAAATAAAAAATGTAACAAAGTATTGGTTAAATCGGACAAAACTAATAATTTATATGGGATAAGCAAAGATGAATATAACAACTTGATTTTAAAAGAACTTAGGAAAAATTACAAAAAAGCCCCGGCTGATGATCTTACTGAAATTAATGAAGAAGCCTACAAATTAATTACCAATTTAGGAATAGAAGGAAGAACCGAGCCATTCTTACCTAGGCAGCCGTGGATTAACTTGAAGGATCACAAAAGAAACTTTGAGGAAGAGATGCCAGTTAGACTGATTGCTCCATCGAAATCGGATATCGGAGTAATCAGTAAAAACATCATAGATAGAATATTACCCCCTCTTAAATTGAGATCTAATTTGAGCTTATGGAAAGATACAAAGGAAGTCATAGAATGGTACACGAATATAGAAGATAAGAAAAACCATAAATTCATCCAGATGGACATTACTAGTTACTATTCTTCCATAACACCTAACCTTCTAAATAAGGCTCTTTCATATGCTTATAATCATACTGATATAACCACGGATGAAATAGATATAATACTAACCGCCAGAAGAACTCTTATTAACTTCAACAACGAACATTGGACCCGCTCAGATAGAGATAGAAACTTTGATATCACTATGGGGGCATCCGATTCCGTGCAAATCACAGATCTTCTGGGAATTTTCATATTAAATATGATAAATAGAAAACTGCCGGAGATTACCGGTGGTTTATATAGGGACGACATTTTATATACCGTGGTCAAACACAACAATATAGAACTAAATAGAGTAAAGAAAAGTATAATAAAATTCTTTAAAATGTACGACCTTAAGTTAGAAGTAGAAATTTGTACCAAAATAGTTAATTTCCAAGACGTTACCTTTAACTTAAACACTGGCTTCTATTACCCTTTTCATAAGCCCAATGAAAACTTAAACTATGTTAGTAACCATTCCAATCACCCTAAATCTGTAAAAAAAAAAGCTATAGTAAATAGTGTGCAAAAACGAATTAATAAAATATCAGCCAATAAGGCTATATTCGATGAAAACGCTGAATACTACAACGCGTTAAAAAGAGCAGGATATATGAATAATATAGAATATGTAGATAATAATAATCCAAGTATTAATCTTAATAAAAATAATAACATATATAATATAAACTCTAATAATTATAATTCAAACACCCATACGCCAAATAAATCGAGGATAAGAACTAGAACTAAATCAGTCATATGGTTCACCCCTCCTGCTTCGATCGCAGTTAAAACACCAATTGCAAAATTATTCTTTAACGCTTTGGACACCTCTTTCCCTACTCAACATAAATACCATTCCATTTTTAATAGACATCCATTTAAATTCTCGTATTCTACAACTATGAACATGGCCCAAAACATTGTCAAATTAAACACTAAAATCCTAAAACAAAACCAGCATAATGATCTTAATAATAGAGTTAACATAAATGATACTAAACCAAAATGTAATTGTAGAAATAAAACTGATTGCCC
>OZ024742.1:299212529-299220029 GCA_964016885.1 Eledone cirrhosa | reverse complement strand
AACTGGTAATTTCGTGTCAACAATTGTTTACTTCAGACGGTATGAAATTTTATTAAGGAGACATTTTTATGGAGAAAAATCTACGTGTGATAATATATATATATATATATATATATATATATATAAAGCTGTGATATATCGAAAGGCCACGGTGCTGAGACTGGGAAAAACCATAAATCAAGCTAGTACTCTATACATGGGAAGGAATATAGAATGGGTATAATGCCAGGTACGAACATGATGACCGCGGTGCCTTGCGATTTCGGCTTGAATGTAGGAGTCTTCACAATGGTATACTGAAGTATGATGAATCTTTCCCGAATTCCCGAAGCTTTTTACCTTCCTTTATGCCAACTCTGCTTCATCCAATGCTTAGAATACTACCCTGACTAGTGGTTTCTTTAGTCAAAACACCACAGGCTTTCAATATCTATATACATTTAACACTTCAAAATTACCCAATATTTCTTAAGTCAATTGAGACAAAATTATCCATCTTCATACATCTACAATCTTCTCTTCTCACACCGTCTTATCGCCCTTATAGAGTAGATTTGTATCAAACACTACAACATCTTTAGTTTTAGTCAATATACGATAACACGCGCCCAGTATACACTGTGAAGTTTTTGGTGATAGGAGGGGCATCCAGACGTAGAAAAGAGGACATAAAATCAGTGGATGGCTGGTGCCACAATATAATACACACGTTTAAATAATGATAACCATGCTTATATATACATATATCCATGTATGTAAGGGTAGTATATCGAATAATATACTATATTGTTACGAATAAACAATGGAAAGCCTTTAGTTGGAACTAGGTGGGTGGTGACATTGTAAAAGCGACGATATTTACAATTCATAGCAAAAGGCTTTTGTATGGTTATTCGAAAACATTTCGTATAACATTCGATATACAAACCTTACATTCATGAAGCATAGGGCTATGTTGGAGAGAACACTAATTCTCTCTCTCTGTGTCTCTCTCTCTCACTCTCTCTTGCTCTCTCTCTCTCTCTCTCTCTCTCTCTCACTCTCTCTTGCTCTCTCTCTCTCTCTCTCTCTCTCTCTCTCTCTCTCTCTCTATATATATATATATATATATATATATATATATATATATATATATATATATATTGTTATGCTTTGGGAGGGTCATGTTGCCAATAAGAAACACACGCACCATCATGCTTTCACTCCAATTGATTATAAATTAAATTTATAAATTTCCGGTTGGTTTGTTGGTTCCACAACCGGACGGTTGTTCATATAAAGCATAACAATATCGGTTTCAACACACGTTTTCAGATAAAGAATCTTTCTAAACAATTTCAGAAACAAAATATATCTATATATATATACATACATACACCTATGTGTGTATGGATGTGTATGGATATGTGTCTATAAATATATATACTTGCATGAGTTTATATATGTATGTATATACGTACGTACTTATGTATGTATGTAAGATGTATGTAAATATGTATGAATGTATGTATGTATGTATGTGATATTTACCAAAAAGAACAAGTCACACTCGTTCAGCGCATCGGTAGGGGTTAACCTACATGGATATAAAGTAGTGGCCGTACTCGAAAACGAGTTGGCAGCCACCACTATGTATGTATGTATGAATATAATGTATCAGTTCGTATCCTACATTCTTCGTGCTATGACTACAGACTTAGCTAACTAGAGATTATCAGTTTTCTTGTCTGCATATTAATGAGATGTTATCCGGACAATAGACCAATGTATGGGAAATCAGACTGTTAGACAAATCTTTAAACTCGTATGCACGTGCTTGTAGCTTAATTCCATCAATATTTCTATTATTTCGTATAGTATTGAGGAACCTATCTCTAACAGGAAAGTGATTAATTTTACGTGCAGGGATAGTGTTGAAGATTTCAATGACATCCACATATCGATATTTTTAAATACGGTCGCCATAAACCAAATCATAACAATGACTTGGTTCACCAGGAAAGTTCAGATGGTCAGGATGCTTGTTTTGCATTCATGGGGAATTGGGTTGGGTCTTACTGTATTGTATCTTGAGCAAACACCATTACCATAGGATCAGGTCGACCCAAAGTTTGTGAGTGAAAGTGGGTTGACGTTAACTGTAGTACAAAGGCCAAGCCATGTTAAATATTGTACCGTGCTGATTCTGATTGGGGATTACGTTCACGATACACGTTCTTTTTGGAATAATCAGTCATTTACAGTTCACCTGTTGGATGTTCAGGTGATTGAATAAAAAAAAACGTAAAAGGCCTCACAAATCCTGGTAAAATTGTACAGGCGCTGTCCTGTTACACAACGTGCCTTGGGCATTTTACTGCTGGCAGAACACATCCTTCTTCGGGTAGGAACGCTGTCGATTTGTTCCAGAGAAAGAAGAGAGAGGGGGAGAGAAGGAGAGAAGAATCGAGTTAAATACTAACCTCAGTAGGATTTGAACTCACTGTGGAGTGAGCCGAGATAATTAGACATGTTTAAACCTGACAATACACCCCTTTCGTACGAACTAGGAAATGATATTCAGGTATAGTTCTTTTACTATCGTATTAGTTTCAGTCAATAGATTAGGAACATTTAGTGTGCTGCCTTGGAGGACTTTAGTCGATTATATTGACCCCAGTACAAAATTCGCCTTGAAGAATGCAAAGAGACTGGCACAGGACCACTAGCGATGGAAGGTACTGGTGGACCTGGTCGGCTCTATACATGATGATGCCTCTGTGATCACTGACCTAGGATGACCCCAGTCTCACCGAGCATGAGCAAGAGGATTGTCTGTTTGTTTAATCACTAGATTACGAGACATATACAAGCAGGAAACGTAAACAAGCATACACATACGCACATACACACACGCACACACACACACACACACACACACACACACACACACACACACACACACACACACACACACACACACACACACATATTTATTTATTTATTTATATATACACGACGATCTCTCGCACAGGTTCTGTCTAGCAAATCCCACATATAATCACCTCATATAAAGAAGTAATGCATCGGTATGGCCTTAGTACCGGGATGAATACAACAAACTAAAGTGCTAAAGAACTATATAGTAGAGAATATAACCACCTTTCCGTAGTATGTGCTATGAATAAATGTCCGTAACATTTACATAATATTAACTGCCTCATATATTCAGCTCTCAAAATCATTCGTCCTTCACACTATCATTTAATTCATTTCATTATTGTCTAACTGAAAGTCAGCCATAGCAGTCTGCCTGGATAATTTCTTTTATATTTGAAATTAGCATTATCCATCCACATCACTTGATCTTTGACGATAATTAGATATCCTTTATTCTTCTTTAGTTTTCCCACAATGCCGCCGATTATAATTCTATTTATTGAGTTGCATTCCATTTGCATTTATTAGCTGACCAGAATATGTATCCAATTTTTGCAGCTTAGATGAGCAAATCTCGGCTGGATTTGAACTCAAAATGTAACGTTACACTGCAAGGTTGTCCGAAATTTAAAGGCTCTTCTTCTTCTTCTTCTTCTTCCCAGCGTGCGTCTAAAGATGCCGTTCCAGTTCCCAGCAAACGGTGAGACTTTCTGAGAAAGGCTTCTGACGCCCGATGAACTCTGGCCATCCTCCCCCTGTAGGAACATATACAACCACCATCTAAAACTTTCTGTCCGGTTTCAGGAAGATCTTTCGTTCTAGGCCTTTCCCAGAAAGCCAGGTCACCCCGCCTCCCATTCCAGACCGACAAATAGTTGCGTAGTTCTCAAAGTCGTCAAAAATGGCGGTTATTCCGTGCTTGACGGAAATTCTAGTTTCACTGGTGGCTGACTATAGTTAGTAACTTGAAATCTTTGAGCAAGTGACCTTGCTTCCAGGATGCCCCAGGCCACGTATATTTATACAATCTCGAAATTATGGGGATATATTTTACATAGTAAATTTAAGACATGTCCGTAGTTTGGAATAAAAATATCATTCTCCCAACATCCAGCCAAACAATTAAACAGGCTTACCTTCTCTAATATATCTGTGTATACGCATGTATTTCTGTATTTGTGTTTAAGTTTGATGTTTGTTTATGTCCCGTTTTCTAGCAGTTCGAGAAAAAGCGACCGACAAAATCAGTATTAAACTTGTGAAAATAAATACTGGAGGGGAGGTGATCAACTAAATCACTGGAAGGGGGTGCGTCAGCATGACTGAAGCAAGTAAAAGAATTAAAGAAAGGTCCGATATCATTATTGTTAAATACTTTTATTCGCTTCTATTCTCTTTAAAGCATCTATTTACGGCACTGTTCTTCAATATTTTGTTACTTTTATTTTGACCATTGTTTATCATTAAATTGTATTTTTTTCCTTCTAGCCTCTTTACATCAGAGCCGCGCAATGTTGACAAGAAATCAACATCCAGTTCAATAGACCATCCTCGGTTCGTATTCTTCTTTAATATCATTCCGTTAAAAATATGTTGATATGTTTCAAATGTTTTTTTTTTATTTTTCCGTAATGTTTAATTTTTCAAGAAATGTTTCTCCTGTGTTATCTTATAGAAATCAATTAGCAAATATTAATGAGAAATAGCTTTTATTTTGCAACAGTACATTTACATTTTTAACTGTCAATTAACAAAACTTTATACTATATGTCGTACAATGGAGTACTGCGCCCATATCCATAACAGCGTTGTTGTTGCTTCCATTTGCATTTATTAGCTGACCAGAATATGTATCCAATTTTTGCAGCTTTGATGAGCAAATCTCGGCTGGATTTGAACTCAAAATGTAACGTCCACTGCAAGGTTGTCCGAAATTTAAAGGCTCTTCTTCTTCTTCTAGACATCCAAAATATGTCACCCAAATAATCGGTTTACATTCATTCTCTACCACTGCCCAGCTCCTCCCCACACATGGGTTGTCTCCTCCTTTCTCTACTACCGTTACGATAATGGTATCTGCTCAACGGAGCTTACTAAATATATGCACCTCTCCGCCAACACTTTCGACTCATTCGTTTCTCCACATATCGTCATCCATGTAGTGTTTAGTACTGTAGCCACCCCAACCTTCACAGACCCCTATATCCAGTCCTATCTGCTTACAATATTAGCCATTTGATACTTCCTTATCGCCTCATTTCCTTTCCAAATATGCGAGTCTGAAACAAATTAAAGAGAACATCATGAACATCGATCTCTCTACTCTCAGACGGCATGCGAACGCTATAAGCGCTGCTTCTTCCTATATCATTATCAAATAAAAACAAAAATAATTCTTCCTGCATCACGCTTGAAATAAGTTGACTGTCTTTGTGAGAACTTAGTACAAAAAAATCAACAACTTTGAGGACGGTTTTACAAGAGTAATGAATATAAGTAAATGTAATATATAAAACGCTATGAACTATAAATATAAACAAAAGAATTTCAAGCTACCTATAATATTTTTCTAATTAGTTCTAATACTCTAAAGACTTCATATTTTTGTTAATTTTAAATTTGATTCGAGACGCAATTAATTATTCGATGAAACCTAATTACATTTCATCTGTTGTCCATCGAACAATTTTCCAATTTACAGTCGAATAGAGAATTAATAATTCGGTCAGCACAGACTGAATAATAGACATTTATTCTCCCTATTAGATATTGCATGAGATGCATTGTCATTTGGTGACTGAAACGAAAATATTTTTTGTATATTAATATCGATTAAATACAGAAGAAAAAACGTATTGGAGTATAACAATTGAGATTTTAACCGACAAGTTGATATGAATATTAAAGATACATTTAGTTATTTTTCTCTCTCCTTCACTTTCTCTTTATATATATATATATATATATATATATATATATATATATATATATATATATATATATATATATATATATGTGTATATATATGTATATATATATATATATATATATATAAATTTCGTTTCATTTTTTCCGTTTTTCGTTTATCGGTTTATCGTTTTCGGTACCCCGGCCGATTAACTCACTCGATATGCAAATTAGGCTGCTCAGCCGTTAATATGCATAAGGAAAATATATACTTTCAGACGTTCAATCATCTGGCAGAAAGGTATACGTTGCTGACGATAGCTAATAAGCTTGAAACTAGTACAGCGTTCCTTTGTCAGGGTTAAACAAATGAGCAACGATGGTTGCTAGACACTGTACGGCTTAATTCGGGATGTTTGTTTACAAACACACCGAGCATTATAATAAATGTTCGGTGAATCCATACGTACATATATATATATGTGTGCATGTATGTATATACATACTACTGTACGTCTGTATACATATATGTATGTACGTATACATACTTATATATATATATATATATATATGTATGTATATATATGTATGTATATATATGTATATATATATATATATGTAACTAACTTTGAATAACTTTGAAATGTTTTGGCCAGTATTGGCCCAGGCCATGTCTAACTTAATAGCACCACCTGGCGAAGTCTTTCAATTCGGGATTTGGGCACCATGGCCCATTCGAGAAGAGAATTACTGTTTGCGGAGACATATCCGGGTGTGGGTGGTTTGTCCGGGATTACTTGGAGGAATTTGTCCAAAGACTTCTTGAATTTTGTGTGGTCAGTTTCTGTTTTGACGTGTCCTGGCGTGATGTTGAAGAGAGCAGGGCCGATTGAGGTGAAATAATTGTGCCGTATTGTTGTTTATGAGTTGCGATTTAGATTTTTGAATGGGACGGATAGCATGGGGCCCAAGCCTTGGGTGTATCTTGAAGGCGATGCCAACATCATTTGGGCAGTGATGATGGAACATTTTCCACATCATGCAGATAATATAACGCTCACGGCGACGTTGGAGTGAGTAAAGTTTCAGGTTTTCTAGTCGACCCCAGTAGTCAAGGTCTGACATGCCATCTATCTTTTTCGTGATTGCCCTTTGAGGAGCTTCAAGTTTCATGATACTTTGTTTCGTGTGGGGAGACCACAGTGGACAACAGTATTCAAGGTGTGGTCGGGCAAAAGTAGAGAAGAGAAGGATAATGGTGTGGGAATCTCTCGACTGGAAGGTTCTGAGGATCCAGGAACACATTCTGCGGGCCATGTCAACTTTGCTGCTTATATGCGTGGCCCAGCTTATGTTGCTGTCCACGGTTACTCCCAAGTCTCTGATGTTGTTAGATGCCACGAGAGTTTCCCCGGAGGGAAGGGAGTACGGGAGTTTCAGAGCATCCTCTTTTCCAAAGTGGATCAGTTCGAATTTGTCTTCGTTCAGTAACATGTTGTTCTTTTCCGCCCATTGGGTAACAGCCAGTAGGTCTGACTGAAGGCTTATCCGGTCATTCACGCCATTGATGACCTTTTGGAGCTTGGAATCATCAGCGAAAATTTTAATGTTGCTGTGTTTGATGATGTCAGTGATGTCATTAATATAGATGATGAAGAGAAGTGGGCCCAACAC
>OZ024742.1:299202529-299205029 GCA_964016885.1 Eledone cirrhosa | reverse complement strand
CTCCAGAAAGCCAGACAAGGAATATTGAACTAGTTTCGTTGTTGTTACAACTCATCAGCAATATTTACCTATCTTCCGGCCTCTCTAGAGAAACGAAATTTAATTTCGTTTCGTTATTTGTTTATATATATATATATATATATATATATATATATATATATATATATATATATATATATATATACTGCATATATTATTATAATGCTCAGTATTTATTCTTTGAGCTTGTTAATTGCAGGGTTTCATTGTGAGTTATTAACTCTACCTTTCATTTTCTATTTAATTATCTCTCATATAAAATAATACAACCTGCTATCCACAGAATACTGATTAGTTAGCACCCCAAACACTAAATTGGGAGAATACTTAGGTATATCCTAATGTGTATTGAGTGAGATGGAGTTGGTCAGAGTATCGCTTAAGGCTTTCTCTGTTAATGTATTAAATATATAATCTTGGTGGCCAGATATGATTTCCAGATATTAAGGTATGACTTTATTATTATTTTTTATATGAAATACTGATTGATTTTCCTTATATCCCATGTCTGACTTTTTAGCCTGGCAGGAAGGTATACGTTGCTGACGATAGCTTGAAACTAGTACAGCGTTCCTTTGTCAGTGTTGAACAAACGAGCAACGATGGTTGCTAGACACTACGGCTTAATACGGGTTGTTTGTTTACAATCACACCGAGCATTATAATAAATGTTCGGTGAATCCATACGTACATATATATATGTGTGCATGTATGTATATATATATACATACTACTGTACGTCTGTATACATATATGTATGTACGTGTACATACTTATATTTAAGTAACAGCCGTACTAAGAGTGGGAAATGAAATTTCGTTTCATTTTCTCCGTTTATATATATAAATATATATACATACATATATATATATATATAAATATATATACATACATACATATATATATATATAAATATATAAATATATATACATATATATATATAAATATATAAATATATATACATACATATATATATAAATATATATACATATATATATATATATATAAATATATATTCATACATATATATATAAATATATAAATATATATACATACATATATATATATAAATACATACACATATATATATATATATATATATTAATAAAAGGAATTCCAACTTTGTCTGATTTACTCGTTTTATTTACAATCCTTTAAAATTTATAATGGTATTAGAATGAATTAGTATGGTAGAATATTAAATGTTAAGTGTTAATTGAGCAAATACTTTCATGCTTTCGCAATCTTCAGGTTCATAATTGTTTCTACTTTAGGCACAAGGCCAGCAATTACCCAGTGCATTACTGGTACTTTATTTTATCGACCCCGTAAGGATGAAAGGCAAAGTCAACCTCGGCGGGATTTGAACTCAGATCGTAAAGGGACGTAACTATGCTGGAAAGCATGGCGTCCGACTCTCTACCGATACTGCCAATCCACCGCTTCTTCAGGTTCATAATGTGTGGTGAGAGTCCAGAATTAGCCGTCGAAACGGCTTGAGATCAGCCGTCGGGGTCTTACTTGTTCCTATTACCCACTCTACTACCCTAAGTATTGAGTATTTTGGTGCGTTATGGTCCACCTGGTTCCTTACCACATTTCCTTCGTTATATATATATATATATATATATATATATATTATTATTATTATTATTATTATATTGTTCTTTGTGTCTCAGTCATTGATGTTAGTTAACTGGAAATTTGTTGAAATGAATATCAAGCCACTACCTGCAGCCTCAGGTATTCATGACGTATCGGAGTGTTCTTGCTATTCCCAGAAAGCATGCCTTTTGAAGCGTTCCAAAAAGCGTGGCGGGGCCAATTTTCTTTAACCATCCCTGGAAACTTTTTGAGATAGTACCTAATTATTATTATTATTATTGTTCTTTGTGTCTCAGTCATTGATATTAGTTAACTGGAAAGTTTGTTGAAATGAATATCAAGCCACTACCTGCAGCCTCAGATATTCAGGACGTATCGGAGGGTTCTTGCTGTTCTCAGCAAGCATGCCTTTTGAAGCGTTCCAAAAAGCGTGGCGGGGCTAATTTTCTTTTTCTTCTTCTTATTATTATTACAGTTGCATTTATCTTGCTTTATGTTCATACGAGTTATCACCAAGTCACAACCAGTGACCTCAAGAGACAACAAGGTCCGCCATGTTCAAGAAAGAACATACATATTCACACATGCATCTTTAGTGTTTAGACTTGTGATGTTTTTATTTTGACAGAATCTTCCTTAGTATATGGGCAGTTCCCATTAGTACTATCTTTTGTATTTCTCCTATACGCGGGTTTCCTGGGATTTGCGATAAGTAATCATTAGACCCCTTAGGTATCATTCCCAGAGCGCCTACAACCACTGGTATTGTTTTAGTTCTCAATTTCCACATTTTTCCAATTTCTATCTCCAGGTCCTTATACTTGCTCAATTTTTCAAATGTTTTTATAGATACATT
>OZ024742.1:299177529-299190029 GCA_964016885.1 Eledone cirrhosa | reverse complement strand
CAACTTGACCTCTAACTACTTTTCTATTTGTCAATTCAAAATCTGTTCCCAAACAGACCTATTATATTAAATCTTTGTTGTTTTTTTTTTTCAATAAACAAATCTCATCATTTCTGAAGTATATGTGAAGGTGTGTATATTTCCTCTGATAATTTGTAATATTTTTACATAGATCTATATGATATACATACCAACATACATATACATCCTAGAAACGATCGTAAAATATGAATTTTTTAATATAACGAACTATATTTCACCCTTAACGGGATCTTCTGAAACAGAAGAACTTTAATCTGTTATTTTAATAAATATTTGATTTACGGTTCTTATATATTTGATATATATTTATCCTTATCGAGCACTCTTTGGAATTTAGTCTTCAAATTTATTATTATTACAGTTTCTGTTTACCGAATTTACCTCCACGAGATATTGGTCAACTCGTGGTTAGAGCAGAAGATACATGCCTACAATGGAATACAAGGGGATTGAATCTGAAACCATGTGGTTGCGAAGCAAACTCCTTAACCACACAGCCATACTTCTCTGTACTAACGCTTTATATTCAATTATAAATGAAATATTTCCATTATGATCTTGATAGTGTGAACATTCGATGTAACAGAACAATAGATATCTACAATTATGTAAAAAGTAAGAATTATTCAAGTTGTATCGGATATTCTTAAAAGAATGTGCTAAGTCCAAAAACATGCTATTATTTTGAAGTTATTAATTACATAGACATTTTAATTTAATTATGGAATGCTATAGTTTTTAAAGACTTCTAACAACAGTGAATCGCATATGAAAGATTTCGCCCGAGGCAGAGAAAAAAATTAGTTGAATGTATTAAATTATCTGAATTTCTAATCGATATTTATTCATTGGAATTGTAGCCGACATCAGTTAGATTCAAGAATCCCGTGGGTTAATGTAGCAATATATGATTACTTTCCCCATCAATTCAGTTTCAATTTATATTGTTTTTGTGTTGGTTTCGGAGATAATAAACAACAAATTATCTTTCTTTTATCTATAACGTAATGTTTTGTTAAATATATAGTGTAAAATAAGTTAAATATAGTGTAAATTTTATATATTGTTAAGTGAATTGTTGGTGTAGTCAATGATCGTTTTTCATTTCAAATATTTTAGATACTGAAATAGAGTTTACATGATATATTTGCCAAATCAAACCTAAACTACATGTTCACCTCTCTCACTAACAAACATAAATATTATTTTTGTATATTGTAAACGAATTTATGATTATAATACTGGAGCCGCCCTCGTTTTCACAGACCAGTATATCCGGCTCAAATCTTGTGAGTGGAATCCGGTAGACAGAAACTGTATGGCAGATTTATTCTACTTGTAATTCAAATCGCCAGGCTTATAGTATATTGCATGACGCGGATTCGGTTTGGGAATTACCTTAAGGATACAATGTGTGCACAGAACACCCGACGACTCACATTTTAATTCAGGATTTGGACTGTCAATTGATCGAACAACTGAATCCTTATAGTCAAACCAAGGGTAGCTCCATCAGAATATCTCTCTCTATATATATATGTGTTGACAATAGGTCAATTCCTACTGGCTCGCTACATCTATATTGGGGAGAGTGACAAGACATTCTCTAGGCAACTCGAGCGCAATAAATATTCACCAGTGTTTACGTCCGTAGACAACGTTTCATGAGAAAGATACATCACCATTCAGGTGTGTATCTGTATGAGTGTGTTTGGGTGTGTGCACGCACACACACATACTACACACACACGCACACACGCACGCACGCACGCACACGCACACGCACACACACACACACACACACACACACACACACACACACACACATATATTGTTATACTTGGGGTCATATTGTTATATTGCCAGAAATAATAACAGAACACACTGTTAAAACAAATATATATATTATAGAGAGAGAGGGGGAATGCATACGTATGTATACTACAAAGAAATGTCGACGAAATAAGTACCAGACTTAAAAACATAGCTACTGGGGTTAATGGTTTCATTCTAAAAAAAGTTTTTAGCGGAGTGTCGGCATTGTTATGGTCTAATAATAATAATAATAATAATAATTGTTTTTATTTTTGGCACAAGGCCAGCAATTATTGCAGTGTATTACTGGTACTATTCTATCGACGCCGTCTATCGTTTTCCGCACGATGGCATTGAACCCAGAATGACTTTTTTGTGATACGAAAATTTTAACCAGAAAACCTCACAGATGCAAGTCTAATTTCATTAATTGTAATATTTAATAGTTCAAATCCCGCCGAGGTTAACTTTACGGAGTCAATAAAATAAAGTACCATTAATGCACTGGAAAATTGCTGGCCTTGTGCCAAATATAGAAACAGTTAACTGTAATATTTAATATTTTACGAATTAAGTTCCTATATTAATCAAAATAAAATTAATTATAATTGAATTAATATTGTTTCTACTTTAGGCACAAGGCCAGCAATTATCCAGTGCATTACTGGTACTTTATTTTATCGACCCCGTAAGGATGAAAGGCAAAGTCAACCTCGGCGGGATTTGAACTCAGATCGTAAAGGGACGTAACTATGCTGGAAAGCATGGCGTCCGACCCTCTACCGATACTGCCAATCCACCGCCCTTGAATTAATATTGCTGAGTTACAGCATCGTGGTTTCATATTTAATAGTAAATTTCATTTAAAATAACACTCAACTAAAAGTTAATAGATAATTTAATTACGCAACCTTCATATACAGGATAAATTGCATGCAAAAGTTAAATATCATTAGTAGAGTGCATATCAGGTAGAACGTAAGTAGAATATAACACGTAGAATCCATTTTAACTTACAGTGTGTGACAAAATTACGAAGTTGCTTTTAATACTTCAGACTTGTCAGCTGACCCCAACCGACGTTGAGATCTCAGTTTGGGGTTGGTGAAAGATGTCTTCTCTTGTGTAAATGGCTATAGCTTTCATTCTGTAAAATCTCCCCATTTTGCCTCATTTCTCCCCGTTTTGGGGCAATCTTTTTTTCATGGTACCCCCTGTTTGAGTTTTTACAGGTTGGCAGGTCAGATAACTTGCTGGGCAATTGTTCATAGCAGGTTGTATCTTTGCAAATGGAAGTGATGTCGGCGCCTCAGGCGAAGCAAGCATTTGTTAATTTCTTATTTTTACTGCAGTATATTTCTGTGGTTACGAGTCATCAAGAGAGACTCTGTAACATCATTCGACCTCAAAAATAGCAGCTGAGCTATCCACAGAATCTCACCCAAATTTCATAAAGGGATGAAAAACATATTGCATATATATATATAAAATTTGGTCGTTTTGGAAGCCTCAACAATGCAGATGGGTAAATCTCCGGGTAACAGAATCCGGTGGTGAAGAGAGAGATGTAAGAGGAAAGGTAGAATGAGATGTATAGTGTGTAGAGGGACGTAGAAAAGATTATAAAAAATAAAAATAATAACACGAGATAGAGTTACCTTGGGAGAGATTTAATTGTCCCTATATTTCGGATTTCGCATCCATCAAATGGGGGGTTTTCCGAGGGGGAAAGTTATCTGTCGGAGAGGAACGGTACCTGGTCTCTGTTGTCCACCGTGTGTGTGTAATTGAGATATTCTGTAGAGCGCACGTGCGCGCAGAATAGGTGCGGTCAAGCAAAGGTCGAGGCAGCTCCTCTTTATTGTGGGAGTAGGATGGTGCTAGCTCTCAATCCATTGTAGTACCTATATGTACTACCTATATATATATATGCAAGAAAAACCACAAACTCTCCATCTCAATTTTACTTTTGAAAGGCATAAGAACTGCAAAACCGGTAAAGGAACCGAATAAATATTCTTAAAAAGACTCCAGTTGCATCTTCGATTTCATATTTTTTCCTTATACTTTCATTCGTGTAGAACATCTCGTTCTTTTTTCATTTTGGGAAAAAAAGACTCATTTTCTTATATATATGACAGTAATGCAAATATGCCCTTCTCTGGACTTTCTCTCTCTCTCCCTGTCTCTCCCTCTCTCAGTCTCTATACCCCCCCCCCCATATATATATATATAGAGATATATATGATAGAAAAAGAGTCAGGAACCCGATGGCTGAGCTCCGGCCGTTTCGACAGCTAGATCTGAACAGTTCAGATCTTGCTGTCGAAACGGTAGGAGCTCAGCCGTCGGGGTCCTGAAACTTTTCCTATTACCAACTTTACTACCCTAAGTATCGTATTCTGTGGTCCCCATGGTTTTTTACCACACTTTCGTTGCTAATTATATATATATATATATATATATATATATATATATATATATATAGAGAGAGAGAGAGAGAGAGAGAGAGAGAGAGAGAGAGAGAGAGAGAGAGAGTGAGAGAGAGAGAGAGAGAGAGAATAGAAAACGAAAAATCAGTGATGCATCTGAACTCAATTTATTGTGTGTTACAATTGTTTCCCCGGCGGACAGCTCGAGACGCGATCATTGTGTGGATCTCTGTTTGATTCTGGACCCGCAGGTTCGACGGACACGTCTAATGATTTCGGAGCATGTTCTCTCACTCTGCTCTGTAAGAGCATAGAATGCTCATCCGGTATAACGCCTATGGAAGCATCTTAGCTAGCATCAGACACACACGACATATATATATATGCGAAAGGTCAACGAGGAAGAACAACTCAGAGGAATGATACAGTAATATGAAGATACATATTAGTTTAACGCTTGATATTGTACGAAAACATTCTAAAGATTTCAGACGTTAGGCCTTCATCAGAAGAGAGAAAGAGAGACAGAAGAAGAAAAATACTTCAGAGTAAGACGAGGAAGAAAAAAAGAAAAAAACACGCTTTACAGGAGGAAATCACACGTGTGTTTATTCAAACATTTTGAGGAAGTGCGGGTCAGAATATATCTTAGATATAAGTGGGTCTTCATAAGGGAGATGTTCCTTGTGTATTTTGAGTTAGCATTAGTGTGAGCATGTATTTCTGTTTATCTGTGTAAAGGTCTGAATGTACCAGGGTCTGATGTGCTTCCGACCGAGAGATAATTTTCCTAATTGGACAGATTATATTTAAAGGAACATTGTATTATACTTATTTCTGGTGAAATATAATGAGGTATCTTAACGTGTTCTTTCTAAATTCCTAAAAAATGTTCCTTGCAAAATACTTCATCATAAAAAGTAATGATTTCTAATGCAGACATCATGTTACAATGCAGTAGATTCGGTAGGGGGAATGAACAGCCGATTCAAGTAAAATCAAATCTGCCGGGAATTGAACTCAAAACGATAATAAACATTATTGAATATCGAAGGCACTTCGCTTGACACCTTAGTAATTCATCCTATAAACTTTAAGAGTTCGATAACATTTTAATGCTTATTGTATTTCAGTCGTGAGTGACAAAGATTTAATTTATGTACAAATGTAATCAGGTTTACTTTAGGTAAGCGGAATAAGTGCATGTCGTGGAAATATGTGGGTAGATATTGATTAATTAAAATAATTAAGACAGTATTCATTAATTACTTCTATCACTCCATTCGTTCAAACCTGACATTAACAATACCGCTTTCTATTATCAACCTATTATCAACACCAGCTGCGAATTAATCTCTAAACCATCAAGACTATATTGTATAGCATTTTATGAGCCGTTTATCTTAAAATTCTCTGTTGATTTCTTAGTCATGGCCTCTTTATTTCCCTCTCTATATACAGAAACCGTATTCCTATAGCCTTTGCACACAATCTTCCTCAAACTACTTCAGTACATTCTGTGCGTTTAAGAGAAGTATTTTCCCAAATCTAATAACACTGTATGAATACAAAACGTAAATGTGAAGAATCTTAGATAATGTCTACTGAATATTTCATCTTTTGTATTTACTGTTTAGTCGGGGTGGGGTGGGACATTGACTGTGATATTTTCATGGCCCCAGAGACGGATTATAAGCAGAAAGTATCCTTAAACTCGATGCCTGGCCTGAATGCTTATAACACAGTGAACTCTGCTAAAATAACACAAAGTGGTGGTGTTGATTCGATGGAATAATTCTATCAGCCAAATAGGCCATCAAGATATTTGAAACCAGAATGCAAGTAGCTGGAACAAATACAACAATGCATCTCGTCCTACGTTCTCGCAATGTCACCAATGCCCCGCCCTGGATTGGGCCTTTATTTTGTCGATAACAAAAAGTTGAAAGCAAAGTTTATCTCGATTAGTACAGAGTACAGAGAGCTGGAATAAATACCCCAAGACATTTTGTCTTACTCTCTAACAAATGTCATGTCACCGTCTAAGCATTGTCAAAATGTTGATCACAAGAATATTTTCAATAATTTTGAATTCAAAATTTATGCTTATAGACAATCAAAATATATACATTTCTGAATTATTCGGAGTGATATTATATTATTCGGAGTGAAAATATATACATTTCTGAATTATTCGGAGTCATATTCACCAAATGTCATAATTTTCAACTTGTTTAAGTTTATTTTCTGGTCTCTTGTGTGTTAGTCTTCCTACTCAGTAAAACTTTACAGATTTGTGTGATCTTTATTTTTGTATAAATTAGACAGTGGATGTAAGTATCAAAGATCTTAGCCTCCAAATGGTAGGAGACTCGTTTTGATGTTAGTACTTCCTTGTTCTTGCTGAAAGCTGTGCAACCTAGATCCATTCGTTATTCGCAGCAACCATTCCATTGTTCTTTAATGATAGTTTGTGACCGACATATACAAACTCCGTAACTTTGCTGGTTGTAGATTGTGAGTTGGAGATTGGCATTTTGTTTTGGAGATGTTGATGTGTAAGCCAGCCTCCAGCGAATGTTTGGCCAGTACATTGAGAAAGTATTGCAGATCAGTTCTAGAGTAACTTATGATGGCCAGATCGTCTGCATAGCTAAGATTTGAAAGGATTTTACCTCCTATTTGATAGCCAGAGGAACATTATTTTTCAGTTTGGTAAATAAGTGCAGCTATAACTATACAGAAAAGAAGTCCTGATAGTACATCCCCTTACTTAACTCCCTTCAAAATGTCTATACAGTGTGTAGTTTCCAAGTCTGTTTTGCTATATGCTGAGTTAGTGTAAATTTCTTTCAATAGGTTGATGTATTTTTTGTTAATTGAGGTCTTGTTTACGAGTTGACAAAAACTGGGTAGATTCACGTGGTTTTATGAAATCAATGAAGGTGATGTGCACAGGGGTGTTGAATTCTATTGATTTCTCAATGATTTGTTCAATAGCTAGGATATGCTCAATGGTACCTCTTCCAGGTTGATACGCGGCTTGTGTTTCAGGAAATAAGGCGTAATGGTCTAACTTCATTCGTGCTGCAATGATACTCATGAAAAGCTTGTAAACGTGAATCAGTAAGCTGATAGGACTATAGTTCCCACAATCGAGTCTGCTACCTTTTTTGTAAAGTACAACTATCAATGCTTTCTTGAACATGTCTGGGTTTTTTCCAGTGGTGATCATATAGTTAAAGAGATATTGAAGTGCTTTGATAATTGGTTCACCTCCAGCTTTGATGAATTCTGAGTGTATGCTGTCTAGTGCAGGGCTTGTTCCTCGCTTCAGATTTTTGATGGCATGAGATATCTCACTAGCTAAGATAGATGGAATGACATCTCATGTCGAATTCTGAATGGTTGTTTATTCTGAGTTGCTGATGTACAGTTCTTCATAGAATTTAATCCAGCGTTCAATGATATCATCTTTCGAAGCTCTATTCATGGCAATCAAGATTGGTATGAATACGGTAGCGGGAAGATATGGCCCAAGCAGAGTGCATTTTAACTGATTGATGAAACTGACTGCAATCTTAATGACAAAACAAATGTCACATTAGAACACTTTCTACTAGAATTATTTGAAGAATTGGAATTTTAAATCGTCATATCTATCTCTACAACACAATGTTGATAGTGGATCAGGAGTCAAACAGCTGCTATATATATTTATCACCACAGAGTAATGAAATCAACATCTATCTATCCATCTATCTATCTGTCTTCTCTTTGGATGTCTATATATCTGTCTGTCTGACTTCCAGACTATAGTTATCTGTTCATGTATACTTACCAATGTATTTATTTTTCGACAACAATACCAATAATTAAAACAAAGCACAAATTCCAATTGCAAACCGAAGATAGCTAGCTATCGAGCTAAAGATATAGGTAGGTAGACAAAGTCTTCATAATTTAGTACGTATGGTTGACAATGATTATATGTAGAAGATAATGTTTCTAATTGGTTTAAATAAATGGAAAATGGAATATAGTTTGAAATAAACACAACGAGATACATGTAAGTTTATTACACTTAAACATATTGTATGAGCATTCATATACGCTTCTAATGTTCTGGTGTAGTCATTAAATTCGGATATATGCGTCTTTATTCTGGTTGCTTGTTTGTTCCACGTAGCAATGCAGTGTGGAATGCGGAGGGAAGCTAACAATCCAATGCACACCAATCTATTTACTTATGGAATATCTAATGGGAACTTGTAATAGACTCCAGACTTTGTTTCAAAATGCACAGAAAACAGACATATTAGCAAATGAAAGATTGTTCAATTTATTAAATTAGGATTCTTTATTACATTTATATATGTTATATTTTGATGGTGGTCACGCAGTTTGTAAAGTAAGTGATATAAGATAAGAAATGTATATATAATAAAAATATGAGAAACTTCGATCGACTCAGTTCCTTAAATATCGTTTGTAGTTTGTTGATTAGATTACATTTCAAGATCTGGATATTGTTATTGGGATCTTAGTAGATATATGTGTTGTAGGCTAATGTTTAACCTAAGATGATTTATTTCAAGATAGTGTTAAATAAGCTGTATGATGTGCTTAGAGTGTTAATTCAATAAGCTTACGAAAATTTCATTGACTTAAAATTTCACGTTTGAAGAAGAGGCACGCTATAGCTATAATTATGATCATTGTTTAGAATCACAAGGGAGACATTTCTAAAACCTAAATTTATAAATTGAATAAGGGCATGCAAAGTCCGGCCGACTGATCCTATACAGGCCAGTCATGAGACTAACTGTGCATGTCATTTCTGTTCGTGAAGAAAATGAATAGGAGTGGTGACAATACTCAATCTTAACACAACCCGACACCCACAGATCGATAAAATACTTAAAAGACATGACAAAAAACTATGTGCATCGACGTGATTGACTGGATCAAGGTAGCATTCTAGAATGGCGATACTATAATGACTAAAGCCAGTAAGTATTGGTGACATTGTAATGAAATTTAAGATCTGTGCCAGGAACAATTTCGTTGTTTTAGCATAGAATTTTTATTTTTATGAATATATATCATGCTTGAATAATTCTTTTATTTTTACGGAATTCAGTCATTAAACTGCAACCCTACTTTACCACTACCTGGAAGAGATTAAAGGCGATCATACACACACACACACACGCATATATATATATATATATTTTGTTTCGTCTCCGCCACTGCCCGTCTCCTCAATCTTTCTATTTCTTCTTTAATTTCTCATTCTATTTACTGATGAAGGACTAGCAAACGAAACTTTATGACTCTCTTCCTACTATATCAAGCATGAAACTAATAATATATTTCCTCATTGTACAGTGTCGTTTGCTTTGTTATTTCTGTTTGCCTTTCACACTTACCCCCCCCCCCCCACACACACACACACACAGGTTTCCAAAAGCTATAAAGTTAAATGAGCTTAGTAATAAGTAAGAGAGAAAGTAAAGTTTCTCAAAATTTTCATAAATAAGCTGTGTATAATTTACCCAGTGGTATTTATAGATAAATACTGGCAAAAACGTGTCTCATAATGTTTATGATAAATCAAAACAAAATAGTTAATTTTCGTTTGTTTATTTTCTGTTTATTTGGAAAATCTTTCAACGAAGAATTAGATATTTCCCCTTGGAAATATTTCGTGTTTACTGATAACTTTAAACAATGCAGCCAAGTGTATGAGATTACCAGGACTGGCATCATTTCAGCAGAATATCTGAACATTTCAATATATCATTGAAGTAAATAATTCGTTTGTATTGTATTGTCGTTGTATTGTATAATATTGAAGAAAGATATTTGCACTAAGTTATGAATGCAGATGTTGTTGTCTATTCAAATAACATTTTAAATAGTTTAGATATCCACCATATGTACATTATTGAATATATTAATACGCACGCATATACATTCACAGACAGGTGCAAATATTCATGACAAGCGTGCATAGATGGGCATAAAATATGGTAATAGGTATATGTATGTGTGTGTTTATATATATATATATATATATATATATATCAGTATATGTGTGTGTGTGTGTGTGTGTGTGTTACGAAAAGGAAGAGAGTTGTTATCACATATTCAACATAAATTTCACGTACATCATTCTGTAATGTTCATTTCGAAGGTACAGAAAAGTTGTTATTCAATGATTATTCCATACGTTTTTATCAAACAGGCGAATCGAAGTTATATAAAAATAGTTAGCTTTTGTTGATATGCTGTCGTTCAGTAACCATGCATATATATATAAGAAAATTTTCGCTCTGAGTTTTTCGAATGTCAATAATAACATTCGATTTGTTTCCAATTATGCAAACATGCCTCAATTTTATAGCCATGTCAGTAGAATGAACCCTTCATTCTTGCCCTTGTGTTGGCATGTCAACAGAACTGCAGACACTAATGTTTCTGGGTATCACCCTTCATCAGTACAGCTCACTGTTCACCTGCCAAACTGTCATAGCTGGTGAAAATATATGCTATTTTCAAAAATACACAGTGACTGATCGGCCTTATTTGTTTGAAAATGGCAAAGCCGGCCATTTATCGCTCGTATACCGGAAACTAACTGGCCAGTCTGCTGATATGCAAATCTGGTTGATCAGTGGATCTGTTAATATGCAGATCTGACTGATCAGCCAGTCTGCTAATATCCAAATCAGGCCGATCAGTCACTGTGTATTTTTGAAAATAGCAGTGTGCTGTACTGATGAAGGGTGATACCCAGAAACAATAGCGTCTGCAGTTCTGTTCACATGCTAACACAAGAGCAAGAATGAAGTGTTCATTCTACTGAAATATATATATGTGTGTGTATGTGTGTGTGGAGAGAGAGAAAGCGAGAGAGAGAGAGAGAGAGAGAGAGAGAGAGAGAGAGAGAGAGAGAGAGAGAGAGAGAGAGAGAGAGAGAGAGAGAGAGTTTTCCGTAAGGAAGAATATTTTTCTTTTTGGATTATCATCATTCTCCTTTATGAGAAAATAATATTTTAAATGAATCAAACCTATGAATGAGCCTATATTCTTTGCGACCTGCTACAAATAACAGTTAAATCACCTTTAAATCCCTCCGTGCTATGATACAAAAATGATAGACAGTGTCTGGAAAAACGAAAACACCGGATGGTCAGCTTAATTTACCTTTGCTAATTGCCTTTACACAACTAGTTCTGGCCTGAGTCTTTAACGCCGCAACCATTACCACCACCACTACCCGTCCACTATCACCACCAGCACCACCACCACTGCTACAACCAATAATAATGATATCCCTGTCTATAGCTGTGTTCTGAAAATGGTTCCATAAAAGAGAGATCGTTAAAATAAGAACCAGACTTGAATAAATAAGTGCAGAATTCTTTATTGATTAAATCCTTTAAGGCAGAACTACAGCATAACCGCAGTCTAATTATTGATGCCAGTAAAAGAATATAAGTATTGTTCAAACAAACGTATAGATACAATTCATATTATAGGATTACATTTAACAAAAATCATCTACCAAAACATGAATTACAATTGTTGTAGGTGTTGTCACTTTTGCTATTGTCATTAACATTGGTGTTGTTGGTGGTGATGGTGGTGGAGTCTTAGCATTTGTATAATCGCAGATCAGCTTTCATCTTGTAGTTTCATGGTTAAATGTGATCTTTCAGCTAGCATACATTATTATATTGGCAGTATCGGTAGAAGGTCGGACGCCATGCTTTGCAGCATAGAGTTACGTCCCTTTATGATCTGAGTTCAAATCCCGCCGAGGTTAACTTTGCCTTTCATCCTTACGGGGTCGATAAAATAAAGTACCAGTAATGTACTGGGAAATTACTGGCCTTGTGCCAAAAGTAGAACCAATTATCATTATTATTATATATATATATATATATATATATATATATATACACACACAAACGCACACAAACACACACACACATAAATATATATTCACACTTTTATTAGAATGCTGTTGAAGCGTGTATACATTTTTGGGACACCCTGTATATATGTATATATATATATATGTGTGTGTGTGTGTATATGAGAGAGAGTGAGAGTCCCGGGTTCAATCGGGGCTGACCACAGTAAAGTACACAATACATTGTATACAACAAATTTAATATAGAAATGGCTGCTAAAAGACTA
>OZ024742.1:299137529-299175029 GCA_964016885.1 Eledone cirrhosa | reverse complement strand
GATAACTAATGATAAAACATATTGATATATGAGTTTCAAAATATTCCTTTATTATTGGACAGGTAACTAATTAATTCCTCGGTTAGTTTAGTAAACGTGTGGCACGTTCTGTGACATTTTCCATGATTAATGTTTTCCTCTCACTCTATGACACACTAGGACAGTAATACAAGAATGGTCAAACAGATATAAAACTATCTTCAATACAAAGAAGGAAACGAGTAGCAAATACCTAGTGACCAGTGAAAAAATAGAACGACTCATCAAAATGGACAAGGAGATAGAAATAAGAAGAAGCGTAGAGATGCAAACGATTGTATATACATACACATGCGCATATATATGTAAAGATACACGATAGTTGGGGGAGGGTACGCCCAGAGCATCACAAATGCATCATATATGCAGATAAAGGTTAACCCAAAGACGAAAGAAGCAATATATAAAGATAGAAACACAGGCACACTCATACACAAACACACATGCATATACACGCACGGCCACACATACATATACGCATGCACATGTCATACACACATTCTTGCAGAAGTAGTAGCATACAAAGATTTACATACACTCCAGCATACACACACACACACACGCAAACACACACACACACACACACACCCACACACACACACACACACACACACACATGCACATACCACACACGCACCACAGAAAACTAAGATGTAGTAAAAAGTAGAAAATCAAAAGGTAGAGGAAATACCGTGATGCAACATAGTTATTAAGAATGTCACAGAATGCGGGAGGAAAGAGATTTGACAATTAAATAACCATGATTATTAAACAACCAATTAAATAACCATGATTATTAAACACACACACACACACACACACACACATATATATATAAGATCGTCAAGTATGAAATTTGTAGAAATTTCTGGAAAGAAAACACATTTCTACTAATTTCATACTTCACGATCCAGTATATATATATCATTATAAAATAGTGAATGACATATATCTACACGCAAATATCTAATGATATAAATGTATATGACATTATCAGGTATCTATGTTTTAAATTTTTGTTAAATTTTAATATGATACTCTAACGAACTATGTATTCTTACATTCTATACAGATTTTCTCTTGTCATGTATTTTACAATCATATCATTGGATATTTAAGTGTATATATATATGTTATTCACTATTTTACAATGATTAATTGCTCGGATTTATTCTTTGAATTTTTTCTATGGGTAGATTTTGGGAGACAGGACACATGTTCGAGATTATTTCAACCATGACATCCATAACTTTGAATGTAATATATATATATATAAATATATATATATATATATATATATGCAGAAGTTATATTTAATTTGTTGGGATTCAACAAGCTTAAAAGTTTTATAACTGATATATATATATATATATATATATATATATATATATATAGTATTAGAAGGTAAGGCGACACAAACAAGAGATGGAAAGTTTCCCTTCGTCGGCTGTTTACAACGGATCACGGATGTTTCGGCGCATTATAAACAGAACATCGATCAATAGCGCGCCATACCTTTTTTATTTATCAAAATGAGGGAAAGAATTGATATATATATATATACATATATACATATATACATGTATTTCTAACATAGACTCAAGGCCGGTAATTTGGCTAAAGGGCGTCGTTTAAATTCACACCTGGTATATTATTTTATCAATGCTTGAAGAAAGATAGGCAAAGTTTATCTTGAGGGGATAATTAGAAACGTAAAGAACGGGAGAAATACTACTACGGACTTGTCCGATACTCTAATGACTCTGCCAATCCACCGCCCTCTAATAATCAAGTCCAAATTTATAGTGAAGGGAAAGTCAAGTATATCGATCGCACTAATTTTCTGGTACTACTACCCTCATCATCACAAAAAAAAACAAAAAAAAAACTCATTGATGCCCACAGCTCAAGAACATGGAGGTGTACCAGATGTTTACAGCAGGAACTTACATGGACGTCCCGAAGAGAAAAAAATAAGGATTTCTAATTTAGGCCAGCAATTTAGAAGGTTGATTATGTTCGACCCTAGTTCTTTACTGGTATTTTATTTTATCAAACCAGGACAGATAAAATGCAGAGTTGACCTGGGTGGAAATTGAACTCAGTAGGTATAGGGCCGGGAGATAGTAATAATGGTTTCTGATTTAGGCACAAGGCCAGCAATTTTAGGGGAGAGGAAAATCGATCAAATCGACACCAATGTGTGACTAGTATTTTATTCTATCGACCCCGTAAGGATAAAAGGCTAAGCTAGCCTTGGCGAGATTTGAACTCAGAAGGTAAGGACCGTAACTTTATAACGCAAAGTATGTTGTCCACCACCCGTCCAGAAAATAGCAATAATAATAATTTGTAAGTATTTTCCTGAAGCAAAATGGGAGGACAGGAAATTGTATTTAACATAATATAAAAATATAAATATCACTACTAAAGTTTCATATAAAATAAAACGTTCTTCAGACTATTTAATTTGACTGAAAGTGTTTGTCTCTTAACGGCAGTTAAATTTAATTATTTATATCTGTTCTTTAATTGTTCTTAATCTGGTCAGAGAGGTAAATACGACGCGTGTTTACTGCCAGTTGAAGACTTTCTGTGTCAACGTATTGTCAATCATCGTCTGCACATACATATGGTAATATATCAGTATGGCAGGATGTGGAGAGACAGATTTATACACACGCACGGACACATACATGCTCACATACAGGCGGTTACATATATGTATGTGTGTATATACGTATGTTTGTAAGTATATGTGTATGCATGTGTATATATGCGCATGTGTTTGCATCTATGTGTGGTGTGCATATCTAAATGTTTGTTAGTATATGTGTATGCATATGTGAGTATGTATGCATATGTGAGTATGTATGCGCATATATATGTGGTGCGCATATATTCAGATGTTTACATAAGTGTATGTGTGCGTGTTTACGTGTGTCCCTGTTTATATGTTCATGAATAAACATAGGTAATACCTATAATTATATTGCCATTGTTATATATATATTTATGCAACTGGACGTTTAATTTGTAGCCATGTATATATGTGTCTGCATAAAGATAGCATTCATAGAATTCTAAGTTAACGAAAACTGACATTACTGCATCAAATGATGCAGTAGAATATCAATGCAACATCTAAAGTGAAAGATAGCCAACTAAATATGCATTCTTTCAGGAGATTTCACTCTCATTGCAGTTTGTGCTATCATTAAATTTGTAAAGTTGCTAACACTTTTAAGGACATATTACGTCAAATAAGAACGATTACATAAGATATATGGTCTCAGATTTATAGAGAAGAAAACATAGACTGATGTTTGCTTCATAGTGTTGTTGTCGTGGTTGTTGTGGTGGTAGATGTGATTGTAGTTACGTTTCTGGTTGTCGTAGTAATGGTTATAGTTGTTATTGATATTTTGTGGCGGTTATTGTTGCTAGAGTTAATGATTCGTGTCTTGTATTGTAGTTGTCGTTGTTGTTAATTTCAATTTATTTAGGTTCTTATTGCGTAGACTTCAGATCACTAGCATCACCGTCATTGTGTATCGAAAGCTACATTATATTCAGTCGTAGTTATTATTTTTACGACGATAAGAGGTGACTTAACGGAGATTGGAATGTTTGTTATTTCTAGCTGGTCGAAAAACCATTTAGATGCCCTGTCATGAGCCTCATGATGGCTTTCTTTCCTTTCTATTTGTTCTTGTTTTTTGAGAAGCATTAATGTTGTACGGCAAGTGAAATCAGCAATCAAGGAATGGAACCTACACTATTTTCACTGTTATTTAACATTAATTCTTAAACGTAACTGGTTTTGTACCTCATGGAAGGAATTGTACATATAACTATCAGAGCTTGTGAATAGCTATGAAACCTTCATCTCATCGAAAGAATTGATAGCTTCAAAACTTCCGAACATATTTAGAATTCCTGCTTTGAATTGTTGAAGTGACATAGTCGCTGGAGAGTAGCATCAAATAGTTTCCAGTATTTGTACTGTCTGAGTTCAAGTCCTGCGTTACGATACATGGATGGTATACTCAATCAGTCACCTTATTTAATTCCACGATCTAGTCATTGGGTGAATTTAGGCCAGATCTCCAATGCTGGGATAACTTACCCCGCTTTTTACCACCAGTCCCAGAGACCTTGAAACTTATCATGGTAACTACTCGTCACTCTTTGACTAAAGAGTAAAAGAATAAATCCGATTGTAAACGAAGCATGTGAACCACATCCAAATAATTAGTTGTTACTTATTGTAAGGATCGCTAAATAGGGTTCATCTTCTATCGTGTCTTTGTTACTGTGGGAGTCGTATTTTATCAGAGTTTGCACTACAAAGAAACGAATCAAAATATCTAACAGCAAATGTATTAACAATCTCAGTAAATGTAAGAATATATCAATGGTGAAAGAATCCTTTCTGGCTATACGTTAAATTTGGCGGTTTTATCTTGCTGAAATGTTCGTCACCCATGCACGGATCTTGTAGTTATCTTTATTATGCATCGTCATGGGTTAAATTTGTTTTAATTATCTAAGCGCTGCCGACATATAAACAGGCTAAAAAGATCCAGTTATATACTGTGCAAAAAGTTGTAGTAAAGCGCATTTAACCAACTTACATGCTTGTGTCATATCACGCGTATGATTATCAGGAATAAACTAGCATACTTATTGGGAGAAAGTTACTGCTTCAATAATAGTTTTAATATAGAGAAAAACTGATTAAGGTAGCTTGTACTGCAATATGAGCTGTCACTTAACATCTGTTATCTGGATCAATCAGTGACGGTATAAACTTGTATTTTGCTATATATTTTGACACATACGATCATAGTATGTTATAAAACGTGCTTAAAGGTTTTGATATAAGAATAATTATAGATATGTGTTTCAAAATGTCAAAAGCAATATAATAGTGAACTATGGTCATTTATCTCCATTATAAAATGGAAAACGACAGAAACTCTCTTGAACACTTACTGTTCCTTATATATTTAAAACAAATATAAAGACAACCAAGTTCTATAATATCACATGTGACATAAATAAATGCTGCAAATAAAACGAAACATTTACACTGTCTAATTAGTTATAAATTCTATCTATGAGAAGACAACAAATACTAACTTTTCAGTTCTTCCCTCCAGCATCCTTCATCTCTGTTATGCAGTCTAAACCAATTAAATATATATTGCTTACACCAAACTCAATGGATCATTCGATGATGTAGAAGTTTTAATATCTATCGATGCCCCTTTGTTCAGTAAAACATAAAGTCAACTGGAATGCAAACATTTCGAAGACAGATTACTTTTTTGTAACATAAATTAATGTATATAAAATTGGTTTCGTCTGTTATCATTAGGTTGAATTGTCTTTATACATTCCTTGTTTTTCTTTATCTGTGTCCAACTCCTGATATTATCCATCCACGTAATTACTTGTTTTCCTTTTACCCCATTCATTTTGCCTAGAAAACATTGTCAGTTATGTAGTAAATAATGTCATTCACACGAATTACAGGGAACGTACACGGCATATTGCTGGATATTCTTTCAATTTAAGAAATATAAACGATTGGTCAGTAGATGAATGTAGAAAGTGCCTAGTAAAATTATTGAGTGACTTGAACTTAAAATTACTCTAAAAATCAATCTTAATATATTGAATTTATTAAATGTAACATTCAACATTAATAATAACTTGGTAATAATGTAATCCGAGATTTCAATCCTACATTAAAATTAATGATACAATATTACATTTTAGCAATTCAAACCAACAACCGTCTATCCATAGAAATCTACCAAATAAACCGAGCAAGCGAAATTTAACAATTAGTATGATGACATATCATTCAAAAGAGTGGAGAAAATTTACAATACATTATAACTAATAGTTTCAAAGAGACCATTAAACATAACAGATGCACACAAACGAGTAGTAGGAAGAGAAGAGAAATACTCTATAGAATAATCCTCCATTTTTAATAACTGTAGCCACGCTGATAGGAAAGAAACATTTTTTTTAAAATCTGGTAAGAAAACATTTTCCTCCTGTAAACAAGAAAATCTGCAATACCAGTTCTATTAAAATAAATTAATCCACATATATTGACTTCACCAACACTGTAAAAGCTGTGAATAATTAAAAGAAATAAAGAACTAAAACAACAAAGAACACCGATGCATTATGTGAGTTGTTAGAGCGTCGGAAAGAATGCCAATCAGTAATTGTTCCGGTTCTAGGCACTCTCTGTTAAAATCCCGTCCAAGCCAACTTTTCCTTTCATTCCTTCCAAGTAAATAAAATACCGTACTAATCCAATACGTGGAATGGGTGGCTTGTGCCTGGTTTTAAATCCAAGGCGCACCATATTTCACGGCGGCACTTATATGTCTCCTTCAAGGTCTGAGCTTCTAGGACAAGCCAATAGGTTGAGAGAAGACAATTATACAATTATCAATCAGAACCCTTTAACCAACACCCTTTAAACTTCCACCCACTATCAACAACCTCTATCCACACCCAACACCCTTTAACCCTCCACCCTCCACCAAGCACCAACATCCTCCACCCACCATCCAACACCCTTTAACCCTCTACCCTCCACCAACACCTTCTACCCACCACCAACACCCTTTAACCCTCCACCCTCCACCCTCCTCCAACACCATCCACCCACCACCACACTTCACCCTTCACCCAATACCCTCCACCCACCACCAAATACCTTTTAAAAATATGTTAGGCCATGTACCAACAGTCGAAGTTCTTTACAATAATCAATCAGAAAATGTAAGCTCTCTCAATGGAAACAATATTTTAAAATCTATTATATAGACAGACATGAAATATTATTCCAAACTTGGCACCCATTATATAAGTATGGATGTAACATGTACTTATGTTTAAGTGTGCTTCAAAACCATTAGTTTCCGGGTTCGATCTCATTGCGTGGCATCTTGGATAAATGTCATTTACTATAGTGTCGAGTCGATTGATGTCTTGTGAGTGGAATTGTGTTGGTGGAAACTGTTTAGAAGCCCGTCAGATGGGCTGTACCGGTAATTCACAGGGCCAGCCTTGTCACACATTGTATCATAATTCATGAACACCTATCTTCTTCTTCTTCTTCTAAGAGTGGAAAAGACAAAGGGGGAGAAAGGAAAAGAAGAGAAAGCGAAGGAGTGAGAAAGCGATAATAAGTGAATGGGAAAAAGACAGAGACAATAAAAAAATTGATCCGAAAATGATGAAAGACAAAGCAGAAGCCGGCGAGATGTTAACTCAATGCCCAGAAAACCAGAACAAATAAATGGTACACGACATGTTATCCAACAACCGTACTCTCACATAGATCAAACACCTTCAAAAGACTACTTACTAACCTCTGAGTATTTTGTAGGATTTCCTTAGTGCAGTATCCATTACTAACTAAATATGAGAGAGAAACGGAGTGCGGAGTGGTGACAGTATAATGGAGTTGTTTATGAGAAGACAGTGCAGGAGCCGAGCAGCTAAAGGCTTAAATAAGAACAAGAACAATGCGTGGTGGATAGACAAATAGAGAAATATGATAAACTGAAATGTTTATGCATAAACACAGAGGCTTCATCGTGCATTTATGTATGTATACACACAAACACATACACACAGACACACACACACTCACAGACACACAGGCACACACACACACACACAAACATATATATATATATATATATTCATATATATATATATATATATATATATATATACATACATATATATTCATACATATATACATATATTCATATATTCATATATATATATATATGTGTGTGTGTGTGTGTATATATATGTGTATATATATATATATGTGTGTGTGTGTATGTATATAAATATATCCATATATATATATATATATATATATATATATATATATATGTGTGTGTGTGTATATATATATATATAACATGAAGGGATTTAAGCATAGTTTTAATGGCGTGTGAGTTGTCATAACAACAGTTACCAAGAGGAACAAGACATCCTTGTCAATTGCTACTTTATTTTCAAGCCTGTCTTTGTGTTGTAGTAGTTAATGTGACAATGACAAGAGTGTTCGTTCTTGCGTTAGCATTCTTGTGAATGTAAGACGAGTGTTCAATTTTATATATAGTTAATGTGTGATAATTATCAACCGTAGACTACAACAAAGCGTACATACAGATATATAATACACTAAGAGAAATATGCAATCAGTCTCATTTGAACAATAGGTATACACGTATAATTATATTTGTATGTCATTGTGTATATGTGTGTGTATGTCTGTATGTAAGTTTGCAATGTATGTATCTATGTATTACTGTCATTGATTGGCAGTATCGGTAGAGCGTCGGACGCTATGCTTTGACGCAGAGAGTTACGGTCCTTGCCATTCCGAGTTCAAATCCCGCCGATGTTAACTTTGCCTTTCATCCTTACGGGGTCGATAAAATAAAGTACCAGCAATTACCCAGAACATTACTGGTACTTTATTTTATCGACCCCGTAAGGATGAAAGGCAAAGTTAACCTCGGCGGGATTTGAACTCAGACCATAAAGGGCCGTAACTCTTTGCTGCAAAGCATGGCGTTAGACCCTCTACCGATACTGCCAATCCACCACCTTTCAAATAATAATAATTGTTTCTACTTTTTGGCACACTTGTGCCAAAAAGTAGAAACAATTATTATTATTTGAAACTTCCTTTGAATTCTGCTTCTTTCCCAAACCATGCCAAGTATCAACCTGACACCTGAGGTGGGTGGTGGATTCGCAGAATTGGTAGAGCGTCTGCCAACATGCTTTGTGGCATATAGCTATGGCCCTCTACGTTCTGAGTTCAAATCCCACCGAGCTTAGCTTTGCCTTTCAACCTTACGAGGGTCGATAAAATAAAGCACCAGTAGTATACAGGGTTCGATTTAATCGACTATCCCCTCCCTCAAAATTGCTGGCCTTGTGCCTTTATCAGAAACCATTGTTATTATTATTATTATTATTATTATATGGATTACTTCTTCCTTACGGGGTCGATAAAATAAAATACCAGTAATACACTGGGATAATTTCTGGCCTTGTGCCAAAACTAGAAACAATTATTATTATTATATGGATTGGCAGAATCAGTAGAGTGTCAGATACCATGCTTTGTAGCATAGAGTTATTGCCCTATACATTCTGAGTTCAAATCCAGCAGAGGTTAGTTTGCCTTTCATCCCTACGGGGTCGATAGAATAAAGCACCAGTAATGAACTGGGTCGATTTAATCGACTTACCCCTCCCCCCAAATTACTGGCCTTGTGCCTCGGTGGATTGGCAGTATCGGTAGAGGATCGGACGCCATGCTTTGAAGCATAGAGTTACCTCCCTTTATGATCTGAGTTCAAATTCGGCCGAGGTTAACTTTGCCTTTCATCCTTACGGGGTCGATAAAATAAAGTACCAGTAATACACTGGATAATTGCTGGCCTTGTGCCAAAAGTAGAAACAATTATTATATGTAATCCTATGGTCAAGGGTGAACCGTTTCGATGACAATACACGAGTCCGCCCGCTCTCAGACAGACACACATTCATATACATACATGTAAATCAAGTTAGTTATATATGTAGTCATGGAAGATATGTGCTGGGAAAGAAGGCCTTCTCGGGGAGGGGGGTGCAAAATAGGGGTGTGTATTGGAGAGAGGCGTCATGTAGAAGGAGCGTTTGAGTGATGAAAGCACAGGGTGAGCAGGTGCCATTGTAGAAGCGGTAAAAACGGAAGCCAAAGGCTGGAGCATATTTATATATACAGTCAGTGACTCTATATCAATCAGAGGAGTAAGAAATAGATGGTCAGTTAAAGGGAGAGAGAAGCATCCTCGACAATAGGATAGGACTGAAAATACTTGGATATCACAAGACTTTCTCTCTGGAGACCCTATCAAACCACACGTCTGAGCAGATTTTGAATTCTCTCTGTCTCACCCTCTATCCCTCTCTCTCTTTGTATATATATATATATATATATATATATATATATATATATAACGAAGGAAATGTGGTAAGGAACCAGGTGGACCATAACGCACTCAATACTTAGGGTAGTAGAGTGGGTAATAAGAACGAGTAGGACCCCGACGGCTGAGCTCAAGCCGTTTCGACGGCTAATTCTGGACTGAATTAGCCGTCGAAACGGCTTGGGCTCAGCCGTCGGGGTCCTACTCGTTCCTATATATATATATATATATATATATATATATATATATATATATATATATATATATATATATATATATATATATATATATATATATAATACATTATGAAGAGAGAAGAAACATTAGATATAATTAGTAATAAGATATATCATACCTAAACTGGTTCTATAGTCCCCGACTACGTAGTTTCGTGGCATATTATGCAAAAACACTACATCATAGAGATATAGAGTTTTTGTGAGGTCTGCCGACTTATCAAGAGGATACCTCATTAAGGGTTTCAAAACACGTCTGTGATGCGCGAGATAGAATCTCGAAAAGACGGAGGGGGAGTCAATCACGTGATATAGCGGTCAAGAAACAGATCTAAGCTCCTTATAACCCTGAAAAAAATACCTGGCAGTATCGGTAGAGGGTCGGACACCATGCTTTGCAGCAAAGAGTTACGGCCCTTTATGGTATGAGTTCAAATCCCGCCGAGGTTGACTTTGCCTTTCATCCTTACGTGGTCGATAAAATAAAGTACCAGTAATGCACTGGGATAACTGCTGGCCTTGTGCCAAATATAGAAACAATTATATTTTGCTTTTAATTCAGAGTACCCTGGGTTTGTATTAACATCTTTAGGTTATTTACATGAGAACTTAGTCCAAACGATTCGCTGTATTGCGTTTTCCCCTGTGTTGTCTCATGTATATATATATGTATATATATATATATATATATATATATATATATATATGTGTGTATGTGTGTGTGTGTATGTGTGTGTAGGTAGGTAGATATGTGTGTGGGTGTGTGTGTGTGTGTGTGTGTAGAACAATGAAAGTGGAAGAGAAGAAGGTGGCAGTCTCTATGACAAGGGCGTGGTGGTGTTTCAGCTGCGCCCCGCCAACACTGCAAAGGCATGTCTGCGGACAATGGCCAACGACACCCACTGCAGCTTCCACCCCAACTCGCGTTGTTCCTTCCTCGGACAGGATGCTGGCGTTCCGGTTTTACGTAGGAGCGTAAAAATACTGGGTCCGAGGACACCTGAGATTTCGACTGCGACCGGTGCGACTAAGTTGGAGGCGGAGAACGTGCCACAGCATGTAGGGTCTCAGATGAGAGATTTACATCCTTCGAATGGGAAGAGGGTAATTCCGTCGAGGCTGGCTCCTTCTCAACATGAGCGGCATCTCAGGGAAACCGCCTGCGCTCTGGCGGCATCACAGTGGTTTCAGTCCAAACTCTTCAATGGCAGCCCCACAGTGGTATGTGTTTTGGGGCACTCCGATGCGAGTACACTCGCTTGTATTGCGTATTTATTCAACAAGTTCGAGAAAATGTAGGTTTTCAGTAAAATTATCTGATATATGCATATAAATATGATCGTTAAATAACGACGTTCAGCTAATTAATATGCATAAAAAATATTTCATGTTCTGTTTATGACACATTGATCAAATTTGGTATGCTGAGGTGTATATTTAAAGCAATTAGGTCAGTAAATAAATGGATGTGCAAATTAGCCAATTTGTATTCCTGCCTCAAATGTGTAAATTAGGAACAACAATTTTTTTTAAATATTTAAATGGGTTACAGTTTTCAATAAAGCTGTCATGTTTGAATATAATTATGTTTTTGAATATGTTTATAGTAGAACTTTTTACAATAAAATGTACAGAAATAGTGGTGCAGCTAACAACTCTTGGTCATCTCCTTGTGCTATTTTCATTGTATAGAATATCTGATTACGCCAGTAGGCAATCTAATCTTTGTAGATTCACAACAAATGTCTCGTTTTTTGAAATTCGCAACGAAAACAAGGAATTTATTAGCAACATATACCTGGTGGTCCAAACTGTGATGTTGAATCTAGTTATATTTTAACGGTGGATTGATATTGCGCACACCGTTCAATATTATAACACTTGTAAATGACATACAGATTCATTGAAGGAAACACTCAATGTCTTTTCGTTGGAGGAGTGTTTGAAAGTCCAGAATATGTGATAAATGGGTGGCCACCTTATACCAAAAGTAGATCATTTCCAGGCCATAAAACTGACTACAATTGTAATTAAGAAACTACTTCTGCATAGACAATTAGTTTCAAAATGATCTATAATATTTAGTACTACTCTATCAATGAGTACATTTGCACCCGCTGTGAATTGATCACTCGCTCCACCCCTCCAGAAAATATGAATTTCGCAATGCATGTAAGTGTATTTGTATGTGTGTGTGGTACGTTTACGTATATAGATGTGCTATACTTAATAATAGTTCTTAATTAATTTGACTAACTTTAAGTTTTCCCCTAGTAAATTTGTATAATACCTCTTGCCCAGTTTCTATTTGTTTATTATTTGTAGTGTACAATTGGGGGCCATCCATATACAAAAAGCTGTTGATTTTTCTTCCATAAAAATTGTGTCCTCAAACATTCCGTCGAGTGGGTCCTGTCAGATGACAATCGTCTCCTGCTGATCCAGTTGGATCTTCAAGCAAGACCAGACAAACTGATGCATGTTATTCAACCATCTTGTTCTGGGTCTCCTGTCGATTGATTTTGCAGGTAAAATATATTCAGTGATTCTTTCCTGAGATATTCTAATGACATGACCTTAGTATCGGTGCTGTGATCTCTCAATTTGGAGAAATAGTGGCTCTGCTTAGAGTGAATCTTTGATCTCTGAGCTACGCACTCTATCGAGTAACTTTTCTCCAAAGACCCTTCGGAGGAACCCCATTTCGGCCACTTGTATTTAACTAATCAATTATTAAAAACACAAATATGTTTTTTAGTAAATGATTTCCTTAAGGATTGAAAGTTGTGTTATTACTTACTAACCTGTTGTTTGTGTTTTTCACTCTAATTAGTGCTGCTTGTCTGACGGTCTAGATTTCTTTTTCTTAGTGTTGATTGCACTTTAAGAGTGAGGGGAGATGTACAATCCGGTAGGCACAGTATTCCCCACATATCAATAGTTTTGAAAGATGATTGTACCATAATGATGGTACAATGCTACACATATACTACAATTAACGAAATATGTCACGCATACTTCACCGTGCCCGTTGCAAACTGACAAAGAAAAAACTATAAAATTTTGCGTTTTTATATTATTGTATTTTTATGACTGCATTTGAATTATTAAAAAATAATATTTCGATCCTAGAAAATCTAAAATCTCAATTTTTTTACTATTTTCTATAATTCTTATTGATTTCCATTTTTTCATACAATTAAAAATACTATGAGAATTTGCCGGATGGAGTTGATAAAAAAATTAGGTTAAATTTGCCTTGAATTCAAAAATATATTTCAAAGAACGAATTGAATCAAATATTTCCAATACACTAAGGCTATACCATCAGTTTTGGACTGCAGGAGCTGTTTTACAAATAAATTACATTTTATGATACGAATGAATTATTTTTTATATGTTCTGTCGTCCTCATCAGATCTCCTATTGTTTAATTCTTGTGTAAATGACACAAGTGTGACGATGTCATTAAGAAGTTCCCTTTCCAACCACGTAACTCTAGGTTCCATTCCTCTGTGAAGCACCTAAGACCATTCATAATAGCGTCGGTTCGACCGAGCTATTGAGAGTGAAATAAGGTAGACCAAAATTGTGCGGAGCCGGTCAGATGTGCCGTATTGTTTCTGAGAGTTTAAGCATTAATCCATCGCATGGTTAAACACCAACATCTAATCCTTGGGTATCGTTAAGTGAAGATGTATGATCTTCTGATTAGGTTGTTAGGCTTACGATCGTAGGTCTAGGCGGTATGGCTTGGTAGCGTGTACCATTGTTTCGCTAAGGGGTTCAGGTGTCCATGCTGATGGGAGCAAATACAGACAACCTTTCGATTAAACTTCTTTCAATCTAGCGAAACATAAAGGATGTTACAGCTGAAAGGAGTAAGAGCTGCAGCAATCTTGGGTTATTACTTTCTTCCTCGAGCACGAAAGGATGAGCGCAAAGTTGATCTCGGTGGGATTTAAACTGGAGTATAATGGAGACGCAGACATCTGGCATATGACAGATGTGTTCGATTCCAGCGAGGGTCAATGTCCAGTCTCAAGGGGTTTTATATACCCAACGTGTTCCACAATCCAATACTTAAACCAGCGTTATAATAATGGTATATTAGTACAGTGCTTAGTGCTTAATAGAGTTTGTATATAGATATATATATATGTGTGTGTGTGTGTGTGTGGTGAAAAAGTGAGTCTTGTTACTCTGGAGTTTCGCCTATTTATCACAGGATCATCAGGCAAGAACACATTTTAACCCTTACTATTAATGCATATCAAAACTCTACTTCGGTATAGAGTACTCCTTTCTCTCTGCCGTAGACCACACACACACACACACACACACACACACACACACACACACACACACACACACATATATATATATATATATATATATATATATATATGGAATGTAGAAAAGCGATATATATAATGTAGAAAATATATATGAAGCGATATATAGAATGTAGAAAAGTTGATATATATAAACAAATAGTAAAAAGGAAAATATTCAGTAGAAAATGCTGGAGGGATCTTTTCAGTATAATATCAAAACATATATTTATAAAGTGGGTATTTCCACATTTAATTGTGGTACCAGTTTCAGCATTATATGCTTTTTCAACGGTAGATGTTCAAAGTGCAGTTGGGTTGCATATTTATACGAATAATAATAAAATGGGGAAGAAAAAGTATTAGTTTTTACATACATATTTACAGAGGAAAGTTCATGTCTCTGTCCGAGGTTATTCTTCGTTTTCTGTTTATATATATACGCGCACACACACACACACATATATATATATAAAGAGTCAGGACCCCGATGGCTAAGCTCCGGCCGTTTCGACAGCTAAATCCCAACTAAGGCACCAGGCTTAGTTACGATCAAGCTGTCGAAATGGCCGGAGCTCAGCCCTCGGAGTCCTGACTCTTTTCCTATTACCCACTCTACTACCCTATGTATCGAGTACGCTGGTGCGTTATGGTCCACCTGGTATCTTACCACACCCTCTTTGTTTCATATATATATATATATATATATATATATATATATATATATATATATATATATATATATATATATATATATATATATATATATATATTCTTTCCTTGTTTTACTCTCCAAAACATCGACTTCCTCACTATTTCTCTCTTCCGATGGAAAATTAGCGTCCGAGATGTTTACACTTTTCTAATTCCATTAACTATTGTAGATATTAAGAAAGTTTTATTTACATTAATAATAATGATAATAATAATGACACCTATAATAAAGGAATAATAAAAAGAGAAAGGAAACAAAAGAAAGAAAAGAATAGGGAGATATAGAGACAAAAGAGAAAAAGAAAGAAAAAAAAACGGGAATTAGAGGGGAAGGGCGATTGTGCTTTGGGCCTAGAGCATGGGGAAGAAGCGCTGCGACTCGCGGACAAAACCTCAAATGCATTCTCGCAGACAATGACCAGTGACACCCACTGCAACAGCCATCCAAACTCGCTGGGCTCCTTCTTCAGACAGGCCGTCAACGTTCCGAACTTTCGGAGCAACTCGGCTGTATGGGGTGCAAGTACGCCTGAGGTCTCGACGGTGACCGATGCGAAGAGGAAGCAGCGGGACAAACCTCGTTTATTTTACGTACTTCTGCGTGGCGGGCCGTGATGCCGGGTTTGTGGCCGAAGCGACTAAGTTGGAGGCAGAGAACGTGTCGCAGCAGGTTGCGTCCCAGATGAGGGATCTACCTCCTTTCAATGAGAAGAGAGTGGTTCCGTCAGGGTTCTTGCTACCTCTGCCGTCTATGCCTGCTGGTTCCAGTTGAGATGGAAAGCCAGCAGCATCCATTCTCCTTCTCAATATGTCATTGAGAGCAGCATATCGGGGGAACTGGCCTGCGCTCTGACGGAAAAACAGAGGGTGCAGGCCGAACTTATCAACAGTCACCCGGAATATATGTGGCTCACACACGCGGAGGCCAAGGCGTTGGTCTACTCCGATACGAGTGCACTCATCATCAAGAAGGGTACCGGTTGATGAAGAGAGACCCAAATGGAGCCATGCACCGCTGTTGGGCTGAGAAGCGGAGCGGAGGCAAGCGAGGCGGTGTTGGTCCAAACCAAACTTAATCTGCTTGACAAAAGACCTGCAATTGATGTCATCCCAGTTACGTTGGACCGTAGTATATTGGGGGAGAGAGAAGCGTTCGCCTGTCCAGTAGACCAGAGCCTATTCCATCTGAGGGGCCAGGTCAGGTTTCGGCAGTCTGGCTGACAATCTCACTGGCAAGAGCGTGACTGGAGGAGATGGAGGAGAGGTAGGCAGGTAAAGCAGATCCGAAGCTAATCGAAGCGTGAATAGGAGCGAATAGCAGAGAGCGGAGTGAAGGCGTTAGTCATGAGGCGAATGCGCTGGAAAAACATCCGTTGTGTTGGCACTGGTGGGCACCACAAAAGTGCCGGGAGGCTCGCGGTCGAAGGGTTGCAGAAACATTGCCCTTGAGCCTCGAAGCCAGGGAAGGGGCAGATTTGTCTCTCGCCGTCAGGTTCTCCACCAACGAGGTCCCGAATAGGAGAGTAGCAATACAGAACAATCTAGTCCAGTCCCGTGGGTCGCCCGAGTCAAGCGCTCGGTTGATTGAAGTCGCTAGCGCTTCAGCCACAGGAGTGCAGGCAGAACTGCGGATCCTGATGATGACTCTCCATGACTGTCTGAGGCGGGAGATAGCCACCAGACACTCGTCCGAGTCGAGCGGGTTCAGGTCCCCCTTGGGTCGGGCGCTGGTGACTACCTGTGGTGTCACCGTTGATAGGCATGACGGGCAGTGTCACCGGTGCAGGGATCAAACGAAGTGGAAGAAGCTGTTGCAGTAATACTTCATTAATATTGTGTTATTCTTTTCGTTGTACTTTCATGTTGATATATATATATATATGTATGTATGTATATATATATATACATGAATTAGTAAAATTTTAAAGGATTTTGTTAATTTCTATGTTAACTCTATACCTAAACATACATCACGTAATTCCCTGATCTGTCATCTTCCTAGCCTCCCTACGACTAACAGTTTGTTATCACAGTGTCATCAGGCAAGATGTCTGATGACCCTGTGATAAACACGCAAAACTCCAGAGTAACAACACTCCTCACCATTTAAAATTAATAAAATTAGTATATATATATATATATATATATATAATAATTGTTTCTACTTTTGGCACAAGGCCAGCAATTACCCAGTACATTACTGGTACTTTATTTTATCGACCCCGTAAGAATGAAAGGCAAAGTGAACCTCGGCCTGATTTGAACTCAGACCGTAAAGGGACGTAACTGTGCTGGAAAGCATGGGGTCCGACCCTCTACCGATACTGGCAATCCACCGCATATAATAATGAGAGGTACACAGATATATGTGCATACATACATACACATGTATATATACACATATTTTTTTTTCACAAGTATGTGAGATTGTGTGTTGTCGACCTTAACCAGTGTTGCTCTATGATTATGAGAGACAAGATAATCGAGATAATTAAATTGACTCAATATCAGAGCTATGTAACATATTATAAAGTAAGAAGAGATAATAGACATAAACCTATTTTTTCTTCAATGTCCCGACTGTACAGTTTCGCTGGTCACTATGCAAAAATCTTATATGAAAGAGATGTAACATTGTTGTGGGGTAAGCCAGCTTTTGAAGGGAACACCTTAGGGAAAGAACGCTTCCAGACACGCTCTTTCCCTGAGGTGTTCCCTTGAAAAGCTGGCTTACCTCACAACAATGTTACATCTCTATGATATAAGATTTTTGCATAGTGACCAGAAAAACTGTACAGTCGGGACATTGAAGAAAAAATAGGTTTATATCTGTGTCTATTATCTCTTCTTACTTTATAATATGTTATATATATATATATATATATATATATATATATATATATATATATATATAAATTAATAAAAAAATTCATCATTTTACGATCGTTTCTAGGATATATATGTGTCGTTGGTATGTAAATCATATAGATCTATGTAAAAATTGTACAAACTATCAGAGGAAATATACATACCTACACATATATATGCTGTCTTTAGAAATAATTGTTTCTACTTTTGCCACAAGGCCAGCAATTAACCAGTGTATTACTGGTACTTTATTTTATCGACCCCGTAAGGATGAAAGGCAAAGTTAACCTCAGCGGGATTTGAACTCAGAATGGCAAGGGCCGTAACTCTATGCGTCAAAGCATGGCGTCCGACCCTCTACCGATACTGGCAATCCACTTCAGAAATAATGATATTTGTTTATTGAAAAAACCAACAAAGATTTAATATAATAGGTCTGTTTTGGAACAAGTTTTGAATTGACCAATAGAAAAGTAGTAAGTGGTCAAGTTGATAGAATAGTAGTTGTAGAAATTTAATTTAGGGGTAGAGGAATGCAGATTTAAGTTTTGAATGGAAAGAATACTTTGAATGAAAAGATTACTTTGGGGATGAAAAGAGCTCAAGCCGGTGAAAGGTACACGAAAATTTGATGTTATTAAAGAATAATTGTTTCTACTTTAGGCTCAAGGCCAGCAATTACCCAGTGCATTACTGGTACTTTATTTTATCGACCCCGTAAGGATGAAAGGCAAAGTCAACCTCGGCGGGATTTGAATTCAGATCGTAAAGGGACGTAACTATGCTGGAAAGCATGGCGTCCGACCCTCTACTGATACTGCCAAAGAATAATGCTAGTGTTAAAATCGAATGAGAATAAAATTTTAGGGTAAATGTGTTAGTGAGAAATACCAATCTTATTTAAAATACAAGAAATTTAGATCTATAACAAGAAATTAAATTAATTTAATTGATAGGTATACTTATAGGGATAAATTTATATGTGATAAATAAGAGTTAGATGTTATTAAAGAATGTTGTTAAAAACGAAGGAAAAAAATGTTTGAATAAATGTATTAGTGAGAAATAACAAACTTATATAGACTACAAGGAATTTAGATTCATAACAGGAAATTAAAATAGTTTATATGTATACTTATAGGTATTAATTTTAAGAAAAGAGAGCTGTAAAAGGGAAATGAAATTATGAAGTTCTCAGTAGTAAAATACCAATTATAGGTTAACTAAATTAAAGAAACTAATTATAATAATTTGTAAAATATAAGTGTAAGGTGTATATTAATTAGGTGTATAAAATTTGAAAGTTCTTCTAATTCTATGATTGCACGATATAATTAATTCCTGTCGCTTATTTAATAGGATATCCTTAGATTTCATTATTTCAAAAAGTTCCTGGGAACATAATCTACACTCATATCTGTTATTTTGATAAGGGGTGGCCCTTTTGAGCACACTCCAGGTCAGGTTATAATCGATATTCTTTTTTCTATAATTATTAATTATTTCAGCCAAGGATGTTGTATTAGCTAATGCGGCATTTTTAAAACAATGTTTGTGGGTATTAAAACTTACTTTAAATTGGTTAGAAATAGCTCATATATATGAATAAATTGAGTCCTTAGTGCTAATTTTACATTTATATACTATGTTATTAATAAGATAATTTCCCTTTAATGGGCAATTTCATTTGTTTCTACAGTTACAACCATTCGTGAATATTATATCAGGGGAGTTAGTCAAATTTGATGTGGAATTTACTCGACTTGTTATATGTGAAGGAGATGGTGGTTTGTTGCGGTTTATTTTAGTATTACGGTTAGTTTGATGTGTTGGTGGTATATTCATGTTTTTTTTTTACATTTATATGCATTGTAGGCACTTATATTTTGTTGTATATTTTTGGTAGTGGAGTAGGAATATTTGACCGTTGATCTATTTAAAATTTGATGGTATTTATGGTCGGGCGGGAAGTTTTTCTCTAAGATAGTAAAAGTTTTTTCAGGGATATTATCTTTAATTTGTAGATTAAATGGAGCATTATACCAAGTAACTCGTCTATTACGGTTTCGATGTTGTTTTTTATATTTATACGATGTATCAGGATGTTTACTAAGAGAGTTAGTATTAGTGAATTTATTATATATAGGTTTAGTTAGATTAACTGATTTAGGTGTTTTAGTCTGATTATTAGGAATGTTGTTAGTAATGTTATTAACGTATATTGGAGTATTAGGATGAATGTGTTTTTTTTAAAGTTATTATATTGTATGCGAGAAGAGGTAGAGAAATTAAGTTTTAGGTTGGTATTTTTGGGTGTAGTGTGAGTGGCATTTAGGTGTGTGTTTTTCATTTGGTGTTTGTTGGTAATGTTGGGTTGTATGTTTGAAGTATTATTGGTACAAGGTATATAGACTAATTTGTTTTTGTGGCCGCTTCTAGCTAAAGCTTCGTTATAAAAGGGCGCATTTTTATCGAATGCATCCTGGTTAGATGAAAGGTTAGACATTCTGAGTGAGATATTATATGCTAGGTTTTTAAGGATAGATCTAGGGTGATTGGATTGTGAGTGTATGTAATGTAAGTTTTGGTTAGGTTTATGGTAAGGTTGGTAGATACCCGTAGACAAGTCTAAAGGAAATTAACTACTTTACTGGTGTTTTCAAATATATATATATATATATATATATTGAAAGGATAACAAGAACGATTGGTTACTCCTTCATTACATTTTGTGGTTGGTGACGCGCGTTTCGCCACTGATCAGCTCAAGGTTCGATCTGTATCGATCCTAGCCGACTCAATGATCGGCAGCTCGACGGACCCTTTAAAATGCTATACATATATTTATGGATATATATATATATATATATATATATATATATATATACATCCAGTGAGTGTAACGTGGAGTTACTGTAGGTTCACCCGGGTGAGCACTCAATGTTTAGGTTCACTTCTGTGTCGAGATGTAGAGCTAGACAGAGTGTATTATAATTTTTTTTCATTACCACTAAAAGGGGTCTGACGATTACAGAGTCGGGCGGAATCGATACAGATCTAACCTTGAGCTGATCGGTGGCGAAACGCGCGTCACCAAACAATAAATGTAATGAAGGAGTAACCACTCATCCTTGTTTTATTTTATTGTATATATATATATATATATATATATATATTTATATATAAAGAAGAAACTAAAAGATGGTTAAAAATGTTCTATATATTTTATTATGCGCATGTCGAAAACAACATCATCCTGGGACACAAAATTTGTTCTCATCAGATAAAATAAGGTAACATGATATGAGGCCTAAAAATGTTGAGTGCTACTTATCTGATATATGCATAGTTTTATTGTTCTACAATATTATATATATATATATATATATATATATATATATATATATATATATATATATATATATATAGAGAGAGAGAGAGAGAGAGAGAGAGAGAGAGAGAGAGGAACCTCGATCCATCTTTACAGAACATACTTCTTATTACAACCATCTGGATACAAACAATTCTAGTCTATCGCTTGTAAAACTGATCTAAGGTCCCTTTAAATATGTTGCTACATTATAGATCAGAGCTTAACCATTTACAACTGGAAATCGGATTTTAATAAATACCCCAAGAATAATTATTATAGAGAAACAATATATTTTTTGTTTGCAAAATGTTCTACGCTTGTTGCATATATTTATTATTAATCTTCTTTAAAATAGTTGGTTTTGTCATTTTTTAAAATTAGATCAAAACTTCATATTTTTAGTTTTTAGCTATAAGACATAGTGAATTGGGTATTGACATATATAATTGTGTGTGTTTGTGTGTGTGTGTGTATGTGTGTGTGTGCGCGTGTGTAGTGTAGTGTATGTGTGTGTAGGCCAGAAATATAAGTCATATGTCAAATAATTTTATGAAAGATAGCACTCCATTCCCGAAAGAGTTAGCCGTCATTAAAAACTTGACATAGGTTAAGCAATAGTGCAATAACATAAAACAAAGCGCATTGTTGTTGTGTGTGTGTGTGTGTGTGTGTGTGTGTGTGTGTGAGAGAGAGAGAGAGAGAGAGAGAGAGAGCTTATATTATTATTGTTACTGTGGTTAATGTCACCATTATTACTATCTAGTAATATTATTGTTATATATGTTTTCCCCTTGTCGATTTCCCCGTCCTTTTAACTCCACGGATTCCTGTTTCCAATAATAGAAATCATTTTGCCTTTCATCCTTACGGGGTCGATAAAATAAAGTACCAGTAATACACTGGTTATTTGCTGGCCTTGTGCCTAACGTAGAAACAATTATTATTAATATATAGGGTGGTGGATTGGCAGTATCGGTAGAGGGTCGGTCGCCATGATTTCTTTACGTTCTGAGTTCAAATCCCGCCGAGGTTAACTTTGCTTTTCATCCTTACGGGGTTGATAAAATAAAGCACCAGTAATGCACTGGGATAATTGCTGGCCTTGTGCCAAATGTAGAAACAATTATTATTAATATAATTTTGGCTGATCCTATAGATATCCTGGCGTGTAGCTGGTTCCTCATAAAGTTATATACATATATATATATATATATATATATATATATATATATATATATAAGAAAATGAGATTTTCTTTTTTTTTTTAAACAAAAAAAACGAGATGTCTTACACGGGTGAAAGTATAGGGAAAAGAAATAGAAAATGTAACTTGAGTCTTTTTAAGAATATTTATTTCCTTTACCGGTTTCACAGTTCTTATACTTTTTAAAAGTATAATTGAGATGGATGCGAGACATACCACAAACCCTCCATCTCAATTATACTTTTGAAAAGCATAAGAGCTGTAAAACGGGTAAAGGAAATAAATAAATATTCTTAAAAATACTCCAGTCGCATATTCGATTTCTTTTCCTTATATATATATATGTATTAAAAGAACAGATTAAAGTTCAAGCAAAGAATCGCTGCTTTTACCCTTAACGGGATCTTCAGAAGTTCAGAAGATCTTGTTAAGGGTGAAAGCAGAGATTATTTGCTTAAACTTTAATCTGTTCTTATAATAAATATTTGTTCTACGGGTATATATATATATATATATATATATATATATATATATATGAGCATGGCTTTTAGAACAATGACCCCGTGCATGGTTTAATTCTCAGGCAACGGCAGTGACCATTGTATATACTGGCCTTCTCACACATGGGAAACTTATACGGTTATTGCCCAGTTTGGCTGTGTGTGTTCTTAAGCATACATTCGAATATCTATTGATAAAAAAAAGTGCTAATTAGAAATCGATAACCATTAACAACCGTTGCCTTCCCGAGAAAAATCGATTAAACTGATCGCAAAATTTATTTTATTGATATCGGAATAATGAAAGACAGTGTGCGTTTATTTATATTCATGAGTATAATATGCTGCGCATGGCTCTGATGTATTCATTAACTGAGGACGATTCTTTATCACATATGATGTTATTATCAGGGTTGGATTTAATGTGGGGGTTGCCTCGGGCCCCCTGCAGTGAGAGACTCCACAAGCGATGGCGGTAGAAATTTATTTGTACCCTCAGCTGGGTCTTTTAGTTTTAGGAGGGTTAGATCGTTTGAATTTAATACCTGTCTGTATAACTTTTCATTTCCAAGTACTTGTGCCAAGCTAACTTTGTTATGTAAAATTGGGGGGAGGGGGGCTGTGTATGCTAATATTTTTTGTGTATGAGGGGTACCCATACCTGAAATGCCCTGGGCCCAAAAAGTCTAAATGCAACTCTGGTTATTATGTACTAATATGTGTTTCCGATCCTTCTAAATTGATCACTCTGAATTTAAAATATTTAAATATACATGGAATAGGTTATCTACCAAAAATTAAACAACTGATGTGATGGAGCTGCATCGGTTCTGACGACATGTCTCTCTAGTTGTTTGATCAATTGAACAGCCTGTTCGTGTAATTAACGTGTAAGTGACTGAGCATTCCACACAGACTTGTGCAACCCTAACATAATTCTCAGGGAGATACAACCTGTCACAATGTGTGACAAGGCTGGCCTTTTGAAATGCATGCACAACTAATGTTTTCCAGCTGTGTGGAATGAAGCAATGGGAAATAAATATCTTACTCAAGAACACAACGCCATGCTGTCGATTGATTTCATGATCTTAGGTTCACTAAGTCAGTAGTAATCTTTATATTATGCTACTATTCCCAGCTCCTATATGGTTACTAGAATCTGCCATTCATCAGAAATTCATCTAACAATTAAGGATCAGTGTTTCCTTTTACTTCGACCCGCTTACGAATGCAATAACCTCATACACAACCTCTAGAACCGGCGAGAAATGTTGTCCACATACACACAAAAAAAAAATACATCACACACACATACACACAGGTACATACATACGTACGTACATACATACATATATACACACAATTCTTCTTCGCCCACTTATTCTTGGGGGTCGTAAGGATTTATATATATATATGTGTACGTGTGTGTTTGTGTGTGTGTGTGTGTGTGTGTTTGTTTGTGTGTGTGTATGTGTATGTGTGTGTTCGAATTAAATCATCCATTAAAACATTTTTTGTTCAATTTAATGTCTTATTCAAATTAACATGGTGAGGATGGTTTGTCAAATATAGCTTCGGATTCGGGATATTTAGAGCATTCTATAAAGAATCTGCGACAAAACAGGGAATTATTGATTTAGTGCGTAGCAGACATTTTCACTATGGTCATTTATTTCGGGGAAGTAACTCTCTTTGATACGAACTTAAGGAACTAATATTTTCAAAGTAGAAGCTGCTTTGTTAAGAATCAATCGATGATACGGTAAAAGTTATCAATGAATATTTTTCGATCTTCTTATCGCATTACGTAGATAATATTTCATATAGAAGAATGCAATCATTTTAGTCAGCAGCAATTATTTTCTATACTTATTTTCGATAATTATCTCCCTTATATACACAGAATCGTATTATAGAAATACGTAGTTTAATCACGGTTGTTTAGCTCCAGTGTCAGTATTGTGCAATCAGATATAATATAAAAAGCATTCCAGTCGTGACTACTCCACATTTTCCTCATACACAGTACACCAAAGACCTCATTATTCAATGTGACCTTATTTAAGATGAGGTAGAGAGAGATTTGTCAGCTATTTCTCGAAGGTTTTGCGATTACGTGCAGTAAATCTTTCGTTTGCCTGTAATTATTTTCCAATTCAATTCCTAAAGCAATTTTCAATTTGAAATGATTTCTTATTTTCACATTTGGAGAAAAAAACTTCTGTTATTTAAACACTGTGAAATACAAATGTTTCTCATTTAACCCCCTATTCTTCTTTCTGTCTCTCTTACACACACACACACACACTCTCTCTTACACACAGACACACACACACACACACTCTCTCTTACACACAGACACACACACACACACACTCTCTCTCTCTTACACACAGACACACACACTCTCTCCCTTACACACAGACAGACACACACACACACACACTCTCTCTCTCTTACACACAGACACACACACACTTTCTCTCTCTCTTTCTGTGTCATCTTCCCTGTCGTTATCCCCTCACCCGCTCCCACTGTTTTTTATTCTTTCTTTTCTCATCCTTTCCTCCTTCTCTGTCTTGCACGTTCAATCCCTCCCTCTCTTTCATACCCCCCCCCCACACTTTCTTTCTAACATACATGATCTAACATTCACTTTCTTTTTTTTACTCTCTTCCTCTCCCTCCTCTCTCTTTTATCTCACTCTCTGTCTGCCTGACTATCGCTATTTCTCTCATTCTCTCTTCTTTCCATCTTTCTCTCATCTTTCCTTCTCCCCATCTCTCTCTAATATACGTCAACTTTGCACATTTTTACTTCGTTATTTTGTCCATGTTTAAATGTCTATAATTAATTCTAATATCACTTGTTAACCTCCAAACTTGGATGTCAGTTTGACGAGCCATGGGAAATTCAATTTTCCATTCAATTTATAATTTTCTCCCCATAAAAAGAGGAGCCGGACCATCAGTTGCCAAAAAAGTATGTGTTGTGATTACACCCCACGACTATGGCTGTATCCGGCCAGAATTTTCTCACCTGTTTCTGTTCAAACTGGCCGTTACTGGTTACTCATACTGACGTTAAGGTATTGTTCTCAAAATAAATATCAAAATCTCATAGATTTGATATTATGTGAGATAATTGTGTGAGGTAAAGCTTTTACCACAAAAATACAACAGTAAATATAGAATAATGTAAATACTAAAGGGTTAATCCTACAAGTCTTCATTGATTGGCCAATGTTTTGTGAGGATATCTAGTAAATAAACCGCGGAAAACATCGTCAAAAGTAATTACATTGCTAATCACTGTAGAAAAAACGTAAATACAGAGTAAATAGCCTGTATTTCAGTAAGTATTGGAAAATACATACATGTATGGAACAATAATCCGTTAGTTTATGTATATACTTACTGGTTGGTTTGTCTATTTAATTTGTAAATCAATAGTGCCAAACAACGAACAATAACTCATAGTTGCTATTTTATAACTTTTACGAGTTATTTCCCTTGGAACAGTGTAAAATTATTTTTCCTACTTTAGTAGAGTGCAATTTAGTATTGTATAATTTAATAGAATTACAGTCAACCAAATCACAGTTGTGTAAATAGCATTGCAAATATTGATGGAAATATGAAAGAAAAAAAATAAATAAAAAAGGATTAAAATTAAATCAAGCAATAGACAGAAGGGGAAGGGGTAAAGAAGGGCTGATCTGACTCTATATGAAATTAGGAAAAAGGGCTATAAATTCTATTAAATTATGAAATAAATTTTAAAATTACAAAAAAAAAAAAATGTTAGGGAATTTAAAAAAAATAGTATTAATTTCTCATTTATTCCATAACAAACACTCTTTAGTAAGATGGAGAAAGACTATATTTAGTCTTTATTCAGTTAGTATTAATTCAAAGATAGAACTTTTATGTTTCATTCATTTATTTATTTTCAGTCATGAGTTCAACTACTTGTTGCAGTTAGCTAAATATTTTGCAGACTGGAATACTTTAAAGAGAAATACATTTTAATGGTTACTTTTTAAAGTTAATGTTACAAACATTATATAAATATAATTTTAATTGAAGTATTTTCTTTAAACATTTTTTTCTGTAAAATATTTTCATTGTGTCGGTTTTTTAAATGAAACCTATTTTGGCTTTGTTTAACATCCAGGTCAGTTTTCATTTCGAAGACCTAAGTTTGAAGGCGTTCAGTTGTGATTATTCCATATATCAGGTACATGGGCAGGCCAAACATTAGGTATGACACCATTGTGTATTACGTCATTGAAAATGCAGATTTCAGCATCTCATTGACAGTTCAACAGATTTTCTATTTTTCATTTAGCAGATTATTTATTTGACTCGGTAAATATCAACTTCCATAATCAGTCCCTCACTTGAGTTCATCTAGATACGGTTAATGGCTTTGTTTATCTAGGGAGTACAATTTCAAGAGATGGGTCACCAGATGAAGAGATGAATTTGCAAATTAGGAAAGAATGCTCAGCATTTGGAAGGTTACAGGAAGGAATGTAGTCCAAGCATTATAGAGTTATCAATAAAAATAGCTGTGTATAATGTTGGTGTTTTCACTGCAGTTCTGTATGCCCCTGAAACATAGATCATATACAGGAAGCACATAAATACTTTAGAAAGGTTTCATCAGAACTGTCTTAGAAATATTGTGGGAAGGAAATGGTTATGCTTTATACCTGATAGTGATGTGCATCAATGTGCTAAGTGCATGAGCATAGAATCTCAATTTATGAAATGTAGCTTATGTTGGATTGAGCACATTGTTCAGCCTGTGAATGAGAAAATTTCCAAAACAATTCTTGTATGTTGTGATAAATATAGGGAAGAGACCTGCATGTAAGCCTAAGAATGCAATTTTGTGACAACAAAAAGAAAATAACTGGAAATGACGAGGTATCGTACTGAACAACTGTGAAACGGTTGCTTGTGATAGGGTTTTATGGAGGAAATATCTGTATGAGGGGTTGCAGAATTACGAGTGAAAACGTAAAGAGCATGAAAAAGCTGAAAAGGGCAGAATGGGTGATATTCGGCTTTCTGAGGATATAAAGAGTTGATATGACCAGTTTGTAGTTGAATTGTTTTGTCTAAAGCCAGGTAAAGAAGACATTTAAAGAGTCGTGGAGAAGGAAAACAAAAGTCTGCAAGTTAATGGTACAACCAAAACTTACCATGTGTGTTGTAAAGTATACAGGTCCAAGTAACGCATAAAGTGCCATGTGAATAAACTGGATGTTGGTGAGCATGGTGCATTTCTCTTGGATGCGCAGTAAGTACAAAAATCACTTGCTAGTTTAAAAGGTCACTATTGAGCTTGTCATGGTGCCAATGGCACATAATTTTCATATAAGCAGAAAATTCATCAAATGTGAAAGCGAGTAGACAACCACCATTTATGTATACACACACATATATATATATAAATATACACATCTGTATATATATATCTTAACTATAATAAAGAAAGGAGTGTTTTATCCCGTTTGTAAAATAAGTTGGATTACTTTGAATAAATAATGAATGAATATTACATAATTTATCTACTAAATTTCGTAACTCTTGATTAAATATATTTTATTGCTTATTTAAAGATTCACTTCTTTAAAATTTTCAAATGTCAACACTTCCGGTTAGTTCCGTCACTAATTTTTCTCCTAATGCAGTTTATATATAATATATATATATTTTAATGTGGATTACTTTACTGATTACATAAGCGAGTGTAATACAGACTTCGTTCAATTTCTGTGCATATTGTCAATTACGATTTTATTTGATGTATCATATCTCCATGCATGTATATTTGCATATAATATCAATATGCACACTACACATGCTAGCAGAAAACCATCCGAAGGTTGGTTTTTCTGCTAGTATATATAATTGTTTCTACTTTTGGCACAAGGCCAGCAATTATTCCAGTACATTACTGGTACTTTATTTTATCGACCCCGTAAGGATGAAAGGCAAAGTAAACCTCAGCTAGTATATATAATGAAGGAAGTGTGGTAAGGAACCAAATGGACCATAATGCACCAGAGTACTCAATACTTAGGGTTGTAGTGTGGGTAATATGAAAATATTTAACCCCGACGACATATATTTAATATATATTTAATGTGCTTGTAATTTCCTTATCAAACATCTTTCCTTTTTATAGGGTATCCTTTAACATTTTATTTAAAGCACACACAATATATTGATTTGTTAGATGCAGTAATAAATCTTCTAATGCTCTCCATATAGAGAGCAGAAACGAGCATGACAATGAAACCAAAACAATTTATATAATAGCCATAAAGAAAAACTGGGATTTAAGACAAATTGATGGAATAAAGTAGTAATCCTTCCAACAAATGTGAAATTGGATATTAAATAAAAAATGTTATCTTAGAAAAGCATGAATGTATATGCATACACACACACACACACACACACACACACACACACACACACACACACACACACACACACACACACACACACACACACACATATATATATATATATATATATATATACATATGAGAGAATATACTCCAAAATCATTAGACGTGTCCATCAAACCTGCAGGTCCAGAATCAAACAGATCCACACAATGATCGTGTCTCGAGCTGTAACATTTGTAACACACAATAAATTGAGTTCAGATGCATCACTGATTTTTCGTTTTCTATTCTATCATACTCTGCTCTGTAAGAGCATAGAGTGCTCAACCGGCATACCGCCTATGGAAGCATCTTAGCTACCATCAGACACATATATATATATATATATTTATATATATATACGTATGTATATATTTTGTCTATTTATATATATTTGTCAGTCGATCGACTTTCATCAAATTGGTCCGAGGAAACAATGTTTCTATGAGTCAATACAATCGCTAATACTATCTATCGGTTGCAACTCCAGGTAGAAGGAGCAACGTGAAATAAAGTGTCTTGTTCAAGGACATAATGCATCACCCGGTCCGGGGATCGAAATCACACCCTCATGATTGCGAATATATATATATATATATACATATATACATATATATATATATATATATATATATATATACACATATATAATCATATATATATACATATATATATATATATATATATATATATATATATATATATATATATATATATATATATATATATATATATATATATATATGAAAGAGTCAGGACCCCTAGGGCCGAGCTCTTTCTGTTTCAACAGGTAATTCTGAACTCCGAAAGTAGCTGTTGAAATAGCAAGAGCTCAGAAGTTGGGGTCCCAACTTTTTCATATTACCGCACTCTACTACCTCAAGTATGGAGTACTCTGGTTTTTACTACATCCATTTTCATCTATATATGTATAAATATATATATATATATATATATATATATATATATATATATATATATATATATATATATATATATATATATATATAAATGTACATACACACATAAACATGCATAAATACATACATTTATATATGCTTGTGTGTGGTGGGATGAACACAAAACGAAAAGATTCCTTTCCTACTATATCAAGTGTTATATTAATATATACTTCTTCATTGTACTGACTTGTTCATTTTGTTGTTTCCATTTACCTTTTGCTTACAAAAGTAATATGTTTATATGCATGTATGCCCATACATAAATACCATCTTAAACAATGGATAAGTATGAAAGAAAAAGAAGAGTATCTAATGTTCCAACTATCTGGTTATGTAAGAAAACAATGTTTGTCTTGTTATTCTTTAAACATCAATGAAGGTTACACAAACACTGGAAATATCATACCACCACGTCTGAGTGTATAAATGAAACAACTATATATATATATATATATATATATATATATATATATATATATATATATATATATATACATATATATATATATATATATATATATCATCATCATCATCATCATCGTTTAACGTCCATGCTCCACGCTTGCATGGGTTTGGACGGGGGTTTTCCCACTTGAGGCAAGAGTGGTTATCTTGCTCGCATAGGACTATCTGGCGGGTTTTCTACAGCTGTATGCCCTTCCTAACACCAACCACATTTACAGTGTGGGGCTGGGAGGTTTTTACCGTGTTGCCTACACGGCCACATTACAGCGTGAACTGTGTGTTTTTTGACGTGACACCTACACGATCTCATTTGTTTCGGCCTGGATGTTGTGGTACCAACATAACTTTACATTGAAAGGCGCGGTGTGGATGGGGTGGGGTGGGTGGGATGGGGGTGTGTTTTGTTAGAGATGCCTACTGACTGTAGTAGGTTTTACTTTGTATTTAGGTAAGGCGGGTCTTCTCTATTACTAAGTACCGCCAAAGGTCTCGGTCCAGTGACATTGTCTTCGTGAGGTGTAAGTGTGTGAGGTCGGAATTTATCAGCTCGTCCCAGGTTTTTCTGGGTCTGCCTATTCCGTGGCTACCGTCTATCTTTATTGCCCTGCACTTTGTTATACAGCTATCGTCCTTCATGCGCATCACGTGACCATACCAACGTAGCCTTCTCTCGAGTAAACAACATCTGATCCCTCTTATTTCTAATTTTTTCCTTAGTTCGTTTATGCTTTGCCGTTCACGTATATTACTATTACACATCCAGCGGAGCATGCAAGCTTCGTTTCTCTCTAGTCTGCGTAAATCCTCTGCACACAATGCCCAGGTCTCACTGCCATGTAACATTGCTGTTCGTATGCAGGCATCGTACAACCTGCCTTTCATTTTTAGGGAGAACCCTTTAGCGGCTAATAGCGGTATAAGCTCTCTGAACTTTTTCCATCCAGTTCTGACTCTAGCTACTGTACTTTCAGAGCACCCTCCCCCACTGTTGATTTTGTCACCCAGGTAACGGAAGCTGTCCACTATTTCTATAGAACCCTCTGCGCAGTTGAAAGAGCTAGTATTTAATGGGCACTTGCTGCTACTTATTGCCCCAGAGCACCGGCCACATGTAAAATATATGTTCTTAGTTAGCTTACCTGTGATCCCACTACATCTTTTATGCACCCATACTTTGCATTTGGGACACAAAATGGAGTTTCTACCTACGCCTTTCCTACACACTGAGCATGGCCACTTCCGGGAGGGGACCGCCGCCTTATTTTCTTTCTTACAAACTAGAACTTTAGTCTTAGCCAGGTTAATTTTAAGTCCTTTTGATTCTAGGCCGTGCTTCCATGTTTGGAATTTCTTCTCTAGCTCGGCCATTGATTCAGCTATGAGCGTTAGATCATCTGCGTATAGGAGTTCCCATGGGCAGCCGGTCTTGAACTCCACTGTTATAGCCTGGAGGGCAATAATAAATAGTAGGGGGCTAACAACAGAGCCCTGATGAACACCAACTTTTACGCTAAACTCTTCCCTATATTCGTTGTTAATTCTAACCTTGCTGACTATCTCTTTATACATGGCTTGTATAGCTCTCACAAGCCATTCATCAACACCTAGTTTTCTAAGAGCCCACCAGATAATGGAACGGGGGACTCTGTCGAAGGCTTTCTCCAAGTCGACGAAAGCTAAGTATAGGGGTTTACTTTTAGCTAGGTACTTCTCCTGTAGTTGTCGTACAATGAAAAGAGCGTCTGTGGTACTTTTGCCTGACACAAACCTGAACTGCATTTCATCTAGATCAATTCTCTCTCTGATTAGTTGCGCTATTACTTTTTCCGTGACCTTCATGACCTGGTCGATTAATTTAATGCCTCTATAGTTACTCCTATTTAGGGCATCTCCTTTACCCTTATAACAGTTAACGATGATGCTGCTACGCCAGTCCTTCGGAACAACCCCATTCTGTATGACTTGGTTGACTATCCGGGTGACCATGGTGTATCCCACCGTACCAGATGCCTTCAGCATCTCGGCAACTATTTCCGAAGGCCCAGCCGCCTTACCCGTCTTCATATCTTTGATTGCCTTACTTATTATACTACCCTCGACTAACACTGCTGGTCCCTCTATTGGGTCGATGTGGGGGAGACTGTCTTTCTCCCATTTATTCTCCTCATTTAGTAGCCTTTCATAGTGACACTTCCAAGCTACCTTCTTATCAGCTTCGATGATGGCAAGTACGCCGTCATCATTAAGTACACACTTCTCCCCGACAATATCACGGTTTTCCTTGATACATTGCCTAGCAATCCTGAACACCTCACGTTTTTGGTCCTCGCGTTGTAGAACATGCTTGAACTTTCTTTCCTCTGCTTCCCTTCTTGCGAAGTACACTTGTCTCCTAGCTTCCCTCCTGGCCACTTGATAGTCTTCTCTGCTTCCCCCATCCTGCCATACTTTCCAAGCCTGCTTTTTGGCCTTAATTGACCCCTCCACCTTACTGTTCCACCACCATGTTACTCTCCTCCTGCCTACAGGCCTGCTCCAGCCACAGACTTCGTCTGCCGCCATCAGCAGGTTTGCTTTCAGGAATTCCCACTGTTCCTCTACCTTGTACGACTCTAATTGCTCTTCCTTACTGTCGAAAGCATCAAGTAATATGCTTTGAAATTTATTTCTGGCTGTGGGGTCCTTTAGCTTCCATATTTTTCTCCTGAGGATAGTCCTCTTCTGTTGTCTAGTACGTCTCGTCCTGACTATTAGGTCGCTAATTATCAGTCTATGTTGGGAGGTGCATTCTTCATGGGGGAGGGATTTAGTGTTTACATCAGACACTCTGTCACGTCTTCTGGTAAGGATATAATCTACCTGGCTTGTGTGTTCCCCCGATCTATAGGTGATCAGGTGATTGTCACGTTTTTTGAAGTTAGTGTTACAGATAGTTAGGTTATTTGCGTCACAGAATTCCAGGATTCTGGAGCCTTCCTCATTTCTAGTACCAAACCCATAGCCTCCATGGATTTCATCGTAGCCGTCACAATGTTGTCCAACGTGACCATTTAGGTCGCCTGCAATAATTATATAGTCACTGTCGGTTATTTGGGAGGTAGTGAGCATCAGTGTTTCATAGAATCTGTCTTTTATAGTGCTGGGCAGTTCGGATTGGGGTGCGTACGCAGATATTACTGTCACCGTCGTTCTACTGAGGACAAGTCTTATTTTAATTATTCTGTCGTTCACTCTATTTACGTCTATTAACTTATCTGCCCACTTTTCTGATACCATGATTCTGCTACTCCACCCAGCCCATTGTCATTTCCCACCCAGAAAAGCTTATAGCATCGTTTTCTACCCACAATGAATCTAGCAGACCCACCCCTCCACCTGGTCTCTTGAATACAACAAACATCGACCTCCTTACGTTCAAGCATTTCTACAACCTCGTTAGAGCGACCCTTTAAGGTGCCTACATTCAAGGTACCAACTCTGAAGTTTTGGATTGCGTTTGGAGGGTGGGAGCGGTGGGGAGCGGGGGGAGATGGGGTTATGTTAGCCATCCGCGGCCGAAACAAAGAGGCATGCTCGCATTCTCGTCCACGAGGTGTATTTGTCTTTAACTTTGGCACTGTCGCTGAGCGTCCAGATTTTTCTCTCTTCAACTCTCCGGAATTCCGTAGTCCTTCCATCCTACATATCGAAGGCGACCAGGTAAGCAATAGTATAGGCCTCTGGCTTATGATTGATCCACGTAATAATAATGGTGGTGCGTGGGGGCGGGAGGGAGGGGTGTTGAGTTGTTAGCGAGAAGAATAGGTTTAAGTAAGATCCTCGTATTTAACAAGCGATAACAAAAATACAAGATTTGTTTAGTAAAATACGCCAAAAACTTCGTATTTAACAAGCAATAACAAAAAATACAAGATTTGTTTTGGAAAATACGAGAGAATACACAGAATACAGGAGGATTTGTTTTGGAAATAGGATAGAATGGCTAGTAGTGAAACAAGAATTGGAATCTGAGGATAGAAAATGCTATCGGAGTTGGAAGGACTATGAAATTAAGCGGATGTTAGAAAAGCTAGAAAAATGTGTACATTACATTATACCGTGAAGGAAAAACACCCACAAATTTGGCGAATGTGAATATATATATATCATCATCATCATCATCATCACCGTTTTACGTCCGTTCTTCCACGCTAGCATGGGTTAGACGGGTTGTCCTGTTGTGGGCAGTGTCTGGTCGGCTGACCATGCCTTGCTCATACAGGAACTGATCTGGCTTGATTTCTACAGCTGGATGCCCTTCCTAACACCAACCTCATTTACAGTGAGTGCTGGGTGCTTTTTCGTGGCGCCTACACGTCCACTTTACAGTGTGGGCTGGGTGCTTTTTTGCCGTGGCACCTCCACGACCACCTTGCGGTGGGGGGGGGGGGCATATTGTTTATATGCTTCAGCATGTACCCATGGGAGGTCGGGTACCCTGTATTACTGCGTGACGCCAGAAGTCACGGTCGTGTATATATATATATTTATATATATATATATATATATATATATATATATATATATATATATATATATATATATATGGGAACTTCTATACGCAGATGATCTAACGCTCATAGCCGAATCAGTGGTTGAACTAGAGAAGAAATTCCAAACATGGAAGCATGGCCTAGAATCAAAAGGCCTTAAAGTTAACTTGTCTAAGACTAAAGTCCTAATATGTAGGAAGGAGAATAGGGCACTGGTCCCATCTGGGCCATGCTCAGTGTGTAGGAAAGGAGTAGACAGAAACTCTATTTTATGTCTCAAATGCAAAGTATGGGTGTATAAAAGATGTAGTGGGATCACAGTTAAGCTAACTAAGAATATAGATTTTATATGTGGCCGGTGCTCTGGTGCAATAAGTAGCAGCAAATGCCCACAGAATACTAGCTCATTCCATTGCCCAGATGGTTCTATAGAAATAGTGGACACCTTCCGTTACCTAGGTGACAAAATAAGCAGTGGTCGAGGGTGCTCCGAAAGTACTCTAGCTAGAGTCCAAACGGGATGGAAAAAGTTCAGAGACCTTATACCACTATTGGCCGCTAAAGGTTTCTCTCTAAAAATAAAAGGCAGGCTGTATGATGTCTGCATACCAACAGCGATGTTACATGGCAGTGAGACATGGGCGTTGTGTGCAGAAGATCTACGCAGACTGGAGAGGAACGAAGCTTGCATGCTCCGTTGGATGTGTAATAGTAATATACGCGAACGGCAAAGCATAAATGAACTAAGTGAGAAATTAGGAATAAGAGGGATCAGATGCTGTTTACTCGAGAGAAGACTACGTTGGTATGGTCACGTGATGTGCATGGAAGATGACAGCTGTATAAAAAAGTGCATGAGATCAAAATAGTTGGTAGCTTCGGAGTAGGCAGACCCAGAAAACCTGGGACGACTTGATAAAGTCTGACCTCACACACTTACACCTCTCCAAGACAATGTCACTGGACCGAGATCTTTGGCGCTATGTTGTAATACAGAAGACTACGTAGTAATACAAAGCGAAACCTACAGTCAGTAGGCACCTCTTAACCAAAATACACCCCTGTACCACTACCCCTGCCCCCACGCCATCTACACAACCCCTTTCGATGTAAAGCTATGTTGGTACCACAACATCCAGTCCTAAATAAATGAGGTCGTGTAGGTGTCACGATAAAAAAAACACACAGTCCACACTGTAATGTGGCCATGTAGGTAACATGGTAAAAACCTCCCAGTCCACAATGTAAACGTGGTTGGTGTTAGGAAGGGCATCCAGCCGTAGGAAACCCGCCAGACAGTCCTGAGCAAGACAACCAATCTTGCCTCAAATGGGACAATTCCAGTCCAGACCCATGCCAGAGTGGAAGATGGACGTTAAACGATGATAATGATGATGATGATGATGATATATATATATTAATATCATCCTTATCGAGCCCTCTTTGGATTCTAGTCTTCACAATATATATATATATATATATCATCATCATTATCATCATCATCATCATTTTACGCCCACTTTTCCCTGCTTGCAAAGGTGGGACGGGAACTGATTCTGGCTTGATTTTTACAGATGGATGCCCTTCCTAACATCTATTATCTCATTTCTACAGCTGAGTAAACTGGAGCAATGTGAAATAAAGTGTCTTGCTCAAGGAAACAACCTCTCGATTGCAAGGCCAATGCTCTAACCACTAAGTGATGTGCCTCCATTAATATATCATCATCATCATCATCATCATCATTTTACG
>OZ024742.1:299065029-299132529 GCA_964016885.1 Eledone cirrhosa | reverse complement strand
AAAGTGTGGTAAGGAACCAGGTGGACCATAACACACCAGAGTACTTGATACTTACGGTAGTAGAGTGGGTAATAGGATAAGAGTCAGGACCCCTACGGCTGAGCTCCGGCCGTTTCAACAGCTAGATCCGAATTGATCTAGCTGATCGTTCAGATCTAGCTGTCGTAATGGCAGGAGCTCAGCTTTCAGAATCCTGACTCTTTTCCTATATATATATATATATATATGAACCCATGCTAGCGTGGAAGATAGACGTTAAATGATGATGGTGATATATATATATATATCATCATCCTCATCATAACCGTTTTATGTCCATTCTTCCATGCTAGCAATCCCATGTCTCGTGACCATGTCTTGCCCATACGGGAACTGATATATATATATGTATATATATATATATATATATATATATATATATATATATATATATATATATATATATATATATATATATATATATATATATGACAGTGTTCATCTACCAAATCTCTTTGACATGGCATTGCTCAAGCCTAATTAACAGGTCACTTGCCCAAGTTGTCATGCATTAGCACTGTATCTGAAATCGAAATGTGATACAAACTTATCAACCACACAGTAATACCTGAGCCTGTGTATATATTTCTATATTTGTATATATTGCTGTTATATAGATGATTGAAACATGTTGCTTCCTTAAAAAAATTGATATGGGAACAAAATTCATTGCTGCTTTATTTTGAATTATTTAAAGTCAAGAGGGGAATTGAAAAATCCAATAGAATTTTCTCATTAAACTGTGTACATTTGATTCATGTCCAACTGTTTATCATCATCAGCATCATGAACATTATCATAATGGTTATCTTTCTTTATTAGTTTTTGCCATTTTTGTAGGTAGCTGCAGTAGGTGATCATGAAAATGATAAATGTTTAATTATAAACCTCCATACAATCATTGTGCACACTTTTCTTTTCTGTTTATAAAAAGATTAGTTGATACCAACAAATACATGTGTGGGTAAAGTTATGCTCACCACCATAATTAAATTTAACTCTGGATCAAGTTTAAATCCTTACTTAAAGGCAAAATAAACCACATTTAAGCCATTCACTACCATATTTCATACTGATAATACAAGACACTGTGGATGATTACTGAATAATGTCTCATTACTAACTTTTTCATTACTTAGCTTGTGTGAGGATAGTGGATAGGCACTATCAGTAGAGTGTCAGACAACATGTTTATCAATCAGCATATAGTTACAGCCCTTTACATTTTCATTTGAAATCCTGGTAACATTAGCTTTCGGTTTCATTCTTATGAGTCGATAAATTACTACCTTTTTGCCAAATGTGGAAGAATTACTTAGCTAATGTCTTTTTGATGACTTGAAAATGGTCTCTCATTGAAATTAAGATAGAAGGTTTTTAGATAGAAATAAACACTTTAAAATCAGCAGCTTTATCTCATAGGAGCAAAGCTAGTTTCAGATACATTGGTATCAATATATATATATATATATATATAATTGTTTATTGTTGCTATGGCAACCTGCTGCTTCAGACAGATTCACCTTACATTAAAACACATTTTAACAATAAACCAGCATATATTTAGCAGACAGATACTCTAGCATCATCAATTGTATCCTTCTTTTTCTTTGAAACAGGTATATATTTTTAATTTGTATTTGACAATGGGTGTTTACTGCTGGAGTGAGTTCTACACAGAGAATCAACTCATTATCACGAACACGATCATCCAGCAGAAAGACAATTTGAAAACAACCTGGATGCATCCTCAGTTCAAACATTTTCACCTCATTGATTATATTCTAGTGTCCCAGTTTGACCTGAGAGATCAGATTGATACCCAGTGCAGAATAAGACACTGACCATTGCCACATTCACTGCAAACTCAAGCTCCACTTTAAACCCAAATCAAAGAAATGAAGGGTCTCCAGGTAAAAGTTCAAGGTTGGCAGTTTTCAGTCATATGATGTTAAAGCTAACTTCCAAGTAACCATTCAGTTGAAGCTTGAAGATGCAAGTGTTCCCACAGATCCCTCTCCAGAAACATTTTGGGAACAACTCAAAACCGCCATTCTTCAGACATCTGGGGAATGTATTTTCTTCCTGTCAAAGAAGAGCAAAGACTAGCTTGATGAAAACAAGGAAATTCAAGAATTTCTGCTGAAGAAGAGATCCATCTACCAAATCTGCTTATCTCAGCCATCATATGCAGTAACCTCCTGCGCAAGCCCTGAGAGTGGTGGACCAGCCTTGCTGAGAGAACTTAGCTGCACTCAGAAACCGGAGACATCGAGGGCTTCTACAAAACCTTAAAAGCAATGTATGGTCCTATGTATCAGGTCCAGAGTCCTATGTGCAATACAGGTGGCAAGGCACTCCTCACAGACAGGACGTCCACCCTAAGCCAGAACATTTTCAGCCCCTCATCAGCACTAACGACATAGTCCATAAATCTTCAATCCTCTGCATTCCCCAACAAACAGAAAAAATGGAACTAGATGAGATGCCCACCATTGAAAATACTACCAAAGCAATAGAGTAACCAAAGTATGGCAAAGCAGCAGGAGCCAATGGAATTTCACCTGAGATCTGGAAGTATGGGAGCCCAGCGTTACATGCGAAACTCCATGCACTCTTCTTCTGTTGCTGGGAGCAGAGTAGTCCACGATGCAGTCATCATCACCCTGTACGAGAACAAAGTAGAAAAGTCAGACTGCTTAAATTACTGAGTGATTACTCTATATTCCGGGAAACATCCTCAGAACATTTCTGCTGAAGAGAGTGGTACCCACCATCCCTGAGGAACACCTCCTCAGAAAATCAGTATGACCCTCAGAGCCATCAGGGTCACCACAGACATGGTGTCTGTTCTCACACAGCTCCAAGAGAAGAGCTGGGAGCATTATAAAGCGCTGTATGTAGCATTCATTGATTATCTAATGCACACGACATGGTGAGAAGAAAAGGAATATGACAAATAAGGAAATGACTCGGCTGCCCCCCAAAGTTCCTAGCTAAGTGTAAGCTGCTATACCAAAGTTTCGTAGATCTACAAAAAAGTCATTGACAGAATACCATCATCTTTTAGCTGGTGGTCCTTATGAAACCAGAGTGCATTTGTGCTAATGAAGCTCTGTGTAAAGTGAGAGTAAGAAATTAATTTAGTGAGGAATTCAATGTGCAGGTGAATGTTCATTAGGAATAAGTTTTCTGGCCTCTCCTGTCTATTATAGAGTTCTGTTGGCCATAACGGAAGACTATAAGTCAAGGTGTATGACGGAAGTTATCTAGGTTGATGACTTGGTTCTTATAGTTAAATATGTGGAAGAGCTCGAGAAAAAATTCCTGTTGTTGCAACAGAACTTAGAATCAAAATAGCTCAGATTAGAGCTAGTAAACACCAAAGTCTTAGTAAGTAGGGAAGAAGACAAGACTATGATATAATCAGAAATGTGACAGTATTCGATATGTAGAAAGTTAGGTAGTAACTGAATACAATGTACACAATATAAGGTATGGTTAGACAATCAGTAGAGTATAATTGTAGGCATGCTAAGAGAAACATAATCTTTAATAATCTTTATATGTGGCAAATGCACAGGATTGGCGTATAGTAAGAGCAGTAGTGAAATAAACCTGTTCCAATCTCAGTGAGGTTCCATAGAAATGGTTGATAATTCCTGTTATTTATGACGTAATTAGCGGTGGTTGAGGTTGTTTGAAAGCAGAACTGCTAGAATGAGAACAGGCTAGAAAAGGTCTTGGGTGCTACTACTTCTGTTAATTACTAGGTATAGATTGTATGATGCCTGTATGAGAAGCTCGATGTTGCATGACCGTGTAGCATGACTGGTTAATATAGAAGATATATGGAAGTTGAAGAGAAATGAAGTGAGCCTGATCTGTTAGGTGTGTAATTTTAGTGTGCATATACGATAGGGCGAGGAGGATGATATATATATAGAGATATGTGTGTGTGTGTGTGTGTGTAGAATCATCATCATCATCATCACCATCATCATCATCATCATCCCTGTTACGTCCACCTGTCCATGATTGCGTGGGTTGGGCATGCCTTTAAAAAACCAGGCCACGAATTTCATTATTGGTGCAAACATTTCTAGTGATTTGGGTGATTTTACACCAATCGCTCCTTAGATAAGCTGAAATTTTAAAGCATTGTTCTACCTCTGTGCATTCTGATTTTAAATTCTGCACCCGTTACCATAAAAGCGTAATATGACACATTGAAACACAATTTAGGTAAAAAAAACAGTAATTTGGGGAAGGGGGGTTAATTAAACTGACCCCAGTACTTGCCCGATACTTTAATCTATCAACTCCTAAACGTAAATATCCATAATAAAATACCGCAAGGCATTTTGATCGGACCCACTGCCTCGAATCTGCAAGAAATCACAAATTATTCATAGTTGTGGTTTCATGCAACAGAAGGATATTTAGTCTCTTCACACGGAGGCTTAATTATGTTTGCATAAATCATATTATATCTAATTGTGAGTTATGAATAGTTTGCATTGACTTATGTGTTATCTGACTGAATACAGGATGTGTATCAAAACCAAGTGTTTTAGTGGTTAAGTTGTTTTACTTACCTGGCCTTATAGGTAGAGAATCGGACGCCATGCTTTCCAGCATAGTTACGTCCCTTTAGGATCTGAGTTCAAATCCCGCCGAGGTTAACTTTGCCTTTCATCCTTACGGGGTCGATAAAATAAAGTACCAGTAATGTACTGGGTAATTGCTGGCCTTGTGCCAAATGTAGAAACAATTATTTTATGTCACTCAGCTGGGGAAATCAAGTTGTACTTGTGATTTAAAGAGCCAACCTTGTCACACACTGTGTCACGCTGAATCTCCCCGAGAATTACGTTAAGAGTATATGTGTCTATGGTATGTCAATCACTAAATGTTAATTTAACATAATGGTTTCTCATTTAGACACAAGGCCAACAATTTGGATGAAAGGCAAAGCTAACCTCGGCGGGATTTGAACTCAGAACGTAAAGGGCCATAACTCTATACTGAAAAGCATGGTGTCTGACGCTCTACCGATACTGCCAATCCACCGACCTTGTTTCGGAGGTCCAACACAGAGTGATGTAGTATGACCAAAGTAGCTTCTTCAGATACTTCCAATATCCATTTTGCATTACAGACCAATAACTATAAAGCTATCTTTCAATAAGTTGGTTTTCACAAAGTGTCTTATCTTTCAGTGATAGTGTATATTGTTAATCCGAATTCTATATAAACTTCCATCGCTGCAATATTTTATTACTTTAATAGATAAAATGTATCGTAGCAATTTCGAGCAGTTTAAAGTTAAATTCAAATTTTTCACACCCCGTAAATATTTGCATATTTTCGACATGCACCTAGTTACTTGGCCATTGACATGCTACACGCAATAATATCTTTGCATGCATTCCCTTCAACAGATCAGATGATCGACTCCATTATTAACTATTATGGAATCCATTTAAATTGACAGACACGATTGCCTGGATCGAGACCATCTATTAAGTGATTTGATGGAAACTTGATAATCACTTTAGAGACCAAATGTAGGTGTACACATTATATAAAATTCTCTATCACAAATCATATCAGAGCTGAAATAATCTATTATACTTAACAACCTACTTTAATACATACTGAGCTTTGGGTATATCACTGCTTTAGATTACAAGTAATACAATTTGAAATAATCTCTATAAACGCAGGTATGATTGCATGTTTAAGAAATTTGTCTTGTAACCAGATGGTTTTAGTTTCAGCCATACAACGGGAAACGTATGCAAGTGACTTCTATAGTTTCGGCTTGACCAGTGTTTTGTGAGTAAAATTTGACAGACGGAATTTGTGGGATACCACATAGTGACTACATACGTGTGTGTATCCTGCTTCTTTTATGTACTTTATATTAGTGGTATACACAAAAATCAATTTTATACAATTTTGTATTATTAAATTTAAAATACTTTGTAATCTCCTGCGTTCAATAAATAAGTCATTAAACATATTTGCCGCGTAGCAGCGTTATGAAAATATTCAAAGCGGTGGAGAGGGTCGTATGCTGTTATGATCTGTCATATAAGTTGACGGGCATATGTGTTAACTGTGTAGTAGAAACTGCAGGCTCTGTCATTGGTGAGTAAATCCTCAGACGCTGGTTTTGAATGCAAACATTCTATCATAATTCCTTTGTTCTAGAAACGTCTATTAAGTGGAATTTCTTATACATTTATAAAGATGATATTAGTAGTAGCACCGGACGTAAAACAGAAATTATATGCACTGATCAAACAAATTTCTTTGAGCTATGCCCAAATATTTATTGTCATTTTATAGAGTGCTTCACTAAATATGAAGGCAAACAGTCTCATATAAATAAATGTTTCTTTATGAACTCAGAATCCCAGTGCCAGCACAGATAGTGAAAAGAAACCCGTCTATTACCATCCATGGACATGTGAGTTATTTATCGACTCTGAGAAGATGAAAAACAAAATTGATCTTTTCAGTATTTGGACCCAGAGCACAGAAAGCGGGAAAATCAGAGGCATTTAATCCGTCACTCTATCGATACTTTCTTTGCTAGAGACACCAGTAAACTTACTATCAAATCTCCTACTTCAATAATCTCTTATCACATATGTGTGTTCACTCTGATGGCAGGGCCTGTTTCTGTTATATTCATATTGTCTTTTGCTTCTGAATGATTCTTTTCATTGCAGCTTAAATTATTAATGATCATGAGCCATTAAAGTAGAACTTCCCAAACATTTTCACATTGGCGATAAACTTGTTAAAAATCAATTTTGTCGTGACACATAAGGAACATTTTGTTAGCAGCACGAAATTGGTGAAATTAATAAGTATACAATTAGATATATCACATGTCTAAAAGGTAATTAGTGGAAGATTTGCAAAGAACATCACAGCGTCATAGTTATGGCGCACAGAATAGTGATTGCGTTAATCCAGAAATTACAGAAGGATGGGCACTGAAAGAAATAGTCTACCTCACCAAGAGCATTCTTGGGGGGTGGCTTTCTTCATCCAGACCGAAATCAATGAAATGTTCCGAGGTTTCTGGATGCCAAACGTTCCCAACGATATGGGTTCGACAGGAGACCTATCAGAAAGCGTCCGGTACTTGTGATTTTTAGCCTGCCAGGTAATGAATTCTGGGTCTGATGCGGATTCCATCAGGTTGCCGCTAGAGAAGGTAACATTGCATGTCGCATCTAAATTTAGGCGCTCACCACCTTGTAATGGAGACTTTTTCATTGCCCTCAGTTTAACGGCACTGTTTCTAGCTGCGATGTGGAATCAGTTACGCTGAAGAATTTCGTTGAGACCAGCACCCTACATCTTGTGGAAAGAGGCTGCCCCGAGGTGACATGCGAGCGAGTGAAGTTCAGAAACGTCTACTATAGATTAGCGACGACATTCGTTTCTCACACACGAAGACCAAGCCTAAATGAAAAGCCAATTTGCAAACCTTACTGTCAGATCTCAAATATATTTCACAGCCAAATATTCATAAAATATTATAGATTTAACCCAATTTCGTGACACTCCTAGAGATTATCAGCAACACATTAGTGACACATAATTTGGAAACCTCTGTATTAGAGAATTCCAGCATAGAGTTTCACGCATCTACTCGACCTCTAAATATTTAAATATATCTTCTCTTATAGATATATACCTCGACTGGCAGTAAACCTGTTATTTATTACCGCAGTTATAAATTATATACAGCAAAGTGTAATAAATATTTTCTGTGTTGTATTATTTTTTTATGTTTGTGGTTTATGAGTTGCAATTTGAGACGTGAAGATTGTATTAGAATTCGTTTGAGAATATCTATTATATATTAGCATTCTTAAAATGGTTTGGTTTGAATTTAAGTGTTTCCAAATAGTCATTATTTAATGGATTAGAGGCAAGGCTATTAAAATAACCCACATGCGTTCATGTTTGTATTATTACGTACAACTTTTCTATAATATAATTCTCACTTGGTTGCTTTAGCAACAACGAACTATTTCTTAAGAAATTAAGCTTTTCCTGTTGCACTCCTTGAAGATAAATATAGAGAAACATAAAGCTTGTCGAACTTTTTTTTTCTGTTAGATAAAAAGCTATATTGGGTACCATAAACTATAGACGGGTTTGAAGAAAGGAAAATATTTCGCTCTATTCCTCGCATTCATTTCTCACACGAACTTAACTGCAATTCTAACCTAACTATGACTCTAAATCAAACTCTAACCGAGAGTGCATGAATAAAATTCTGTACAGGCTGGACGTCGTAAATCCGGCAAAATTGGAAGCTCGTTATTATTCGTCCACAGAAAATTTCCGGAACACAGTAATTGAACCGACAGATCAACATAGTTTTGCTATTTAATTCCATATATATATATTGGTTTTGATTTAGGCACAAAGCCAACAACTTTTGATAATTCGTTGCTGCTCCGTTCTGAGTTCAAATACCGCCAAGGTTAGCGTTTCATCCTTACGGAGTCGATAAAATAACGTACCAGTAATGCATTGGTTCGATTTAATCGACTTTGCCCTCCCACCAAATTGTTGGCCTTGTGCCTGAATCAGAAACCATTATATATATATATATATATATATATATAGTAAAAGAATGAATAATAATATGGTCGGCTGTACATAGGGTTTATTTACAGTATTAACAATCGTTTCTTTAATCAGGTAAGTCTGAAAGCCGCTGATCGTTAGAAGTTACGTCACTGGACCTTAATTACAGTCCATACCCGACCAAATAGTCAGAATACTGGTATTCTGAAGATTTTTAGACCCACCTGATTAGAGAAACCATTTTTAATACTGTAAATAAACCCTATTGTACAGCTGACCATGTTATTCTTCATTCTTTTGCTATTATTACTCTAAAAACCGCCTGCCTAGGAACTTTCTTAAACTGGCCACCCGACTAAGGAAACTTCTTGTTGAGTCAAACAACGCCGTACGTTAAAACTATCCTCGACACCTCTAGCTAGATTACCTTAAACAATAACTTGTTATCCTATATATATATATATATATATATATATATATATATATATATATATATATATATATATATATTTACACAAATGTGTGTAAATATGTATATACACATGTACATATGTATGTATATGTATATATACATGGGTGCACGTGTATGTATATGCGCGGGGATATAGAAATAGTCGGGCTGGACACCCGATCGTGCGGTTAAACCACTGGGAGTGAAGGACCCCTAGCCTTTGTCAGGGCATTCTTCTAGGAGAAGGCAACTCAGGAAACTGGGATAACTCCGATATAAAACCTGCGGCTCAGTAGTTACCGATGATGGTGATCTTTTATTCTTTTCGGGTTATAGCTACTGTCGCTCAGAGAGTGGGATTGGCTCAGTGCACAATCTTTCCTCACTTTAAAAAAATCTTGACGCACAGGTATTGCACGATAGAATTAATTAATAATTATTAATAATGGTATATCGTGCAATGGTCATACTGGATAACGAGGGGGCAGCCATCATATACATATATATATATATATATATATGTGTGTGTGTGTATATATATATATACAATGTGTGAGGGCGCATGGGTCTCAGACATGCTAATGCATTGTGGCGTTCAGCAAGACACCTTAGTTCGAGTTGCTGCAATCCACTCACCTGGAAATATTTAATTGTATCTGTAATTCAAGGGGCCAGGCTTTTCACACTGCATGTCGCATTGAATTTCCCTGAGAACTACATTAAGTGTGCATGTGTGGGAAATATAGTTTCGATGATTGAATCAACTGGAGCACTCGTTGTCGGGAACGACGGAAGGCCACCATATAATATGTGGGTATATACGTGTTTGACTCGAAAAGAATTTGTCTATCTTAACCCGTTAGCATTTAAACCGGCCGTATCCGTCCAGAATTCTCTCACCTCTTTCTGTTCAAACCGGCCGTAACCGGATGCTCATTCTTATGTTAAGGTTTTGTTCTCAAGACAAATATCAGAATCTCATATATTCTATATTATGTGAGATAATTATGTGAGGTAAAGCCTTTACTTTGAAGATACAATAGTATATAGAGAATAAGGTAAATGCTAAAGTGTTAATCCTAGTGGCTCATTAGTCCGGATAGTATCCCTGTTTCGTTGACGTTATGCGTTGACTGAGACGCTTAGACTATGTCCTAGGGCGGAAATCTGCCCGTCAGTCTGTCGAAGAGTTACCACCCATATCCTCACTCCTTGCTATTGTTAATTTATTTCAACTAAGTGAATTGAAAACACGTGAAATGGCGAGTTAATTCCCCCCCCCCCCACACACACACACACCCCTACACACACACTATTGTTTGTGCATACGAAATTTTAGGCTTGTATAATAGCGTTTAATAAGTTGCTTTTGAAAGATACAAGGGACATAACTCTAGCATGCTTATTAGAATGTAGCCAGTCGTTTGTTGTTTAGAAATACGTGTACTGCAACGAGACTGATAATTATGATAAATTGTGTGATACGTACGGCTGGCAGAAAGACAGTACCAGAGAGAGAGACACATAAGATTGACAGCTGGAAGGTGCAAGCATTGATATTGACTGATGATATAGTTATAAGTAGTAAGAAAGACAAAACAACAACGGAATTATAAATTTTGTTTATTTATTGTATTTTGCTCAAAAAATTTAAGAAATGAAAGCGTAAGTAAATATATATCATAGCGAGATTATAATCAAAAATGAAATGTAGATATGCGATTGTATGTAAGTGCTTAAATGTCTATAAAAGAAAGGGAAAGTGAGAGTGTGTGTGATGGATAGAATAAGAAACAAGTTAGAGAGTAAATGAGAAGCAGCGAGTGAAAGGAATAAAGACAGAGAGAGAGGGGGGTATAGATAGATAGACAGACGCAGAGAGAGAGAGGGGGGGGGCATAGATAGATAGAGAGACAGAGAGAAAGAGAGAGAGAGGGGTGGGGAGAAGGTAGGTAGATGAGCATATATGGAATAATATGTAATTCAGATGATGTCCGCTACCGATAATGACTGCAGGCCCATTAGATCAACGGATACAGGAAAAAGATGGGAATGTGCTGAATGAATTGTTGTATATATAAGGTATTAATGTCTGTATCTACATACTACATACAGGTATATAATTAAATGTATCTCCATAAATGGCTGACTGAATATACACGTGCTCTTTTAAAATTAAAATAAAATAAAAACAAAATGTTTCCGTTCCTTTCTTTTTTCATTCTCTATCTATCTATTGCATTCTTTATTTCTCATTCTAACATCTGATGAAGGATTAGTATCCGAAACATAAAGACACTTTCACTACTATATTCCGTTTATATATATATATGAATATAAATAAATAAATATATGAATATATATATATATATATATATATATATATATATATATATATATATATATATATATATATATATGACAACGAGGGTGTGGTAAGGTACCAGGTGGACCATAACACACTAGAGTACTCAATACTTAGGGTAGTAGAGTGGGTAATAAGAAAAGAGTCAGGACTCGAGGTCCTGACTCTTTTCCTATATATATATATATATATATATATATATATATATATATATACACACACACACACACATATATATATATATATATATATATATATATATATATATATATATATATATATATATATATATATATATATATATATATATGTGTGTGTGTGTGTGTGTGTGTGATTCTGGCGTTGTTGTATGAGGAAATCTGTTGGTCTTATGTATATATGTATATATGTTCTGGCTTTATAATTTTATAAATATTTTACCAATAGAGAGAGAGAGTCGGTTTCTAACATAGATACAAGACTCTCTCATTGGAATTTACACATCAACTAGGTAGATATGTATGCATGTCTGCATGCATGCATGTGTGTGCAGGTATGGATGTTATTGTATGTGTGGATGTGGATGTTTTGAGTTGTATGTATTCATGTGCATATCCTTTCTATCTGTACAAGTGTATATGCAGTTATTAGATGCAGTTTTTGGAATGTTTTACATATTTTTACTGTTCCATTAATGGATTGTACTTGTAATTTCCTAACTAGTTGTGTTCTTTCTGTTCCTGTGAAGCTCAGCTTCTCAAGATTTGTATTGAGGCAGTTACTAACATATCCCAGTGCCCCAATAATCACAGGCATAAATTTGAAGGTATAGTTAGGGTGGAGTATCTGTAGATTTCTCATTAGTTCTGCATAAATATTCTCCCTTTCGCTAATCTTTAATATTATATTGGCATCTGCTGGGCAGCTAACTTCTACTACTGTGCATGCCTTCTTTTCCCTGTCCCATGACATTATATCTGGTCTGTATGTATGTATGTTTGGATGGATGGGTAGATGGATGGATTTATGTATGTATGTATCACTGTCACAGCCACTGTCCTTCATCCAGATGTGTTCGTAGTTTGACAGTTATTCGGTTTGCCTTCCCAAATGTTCCTGGTAGATTTCTTATTCACTAAGTATCTCTTGTGTGCTTCACTTTTCTATTCATCAGTAAATTATTGAAATCGCGGAATATGCCAAATGTCTTGTAGAAGTGTTGCAAAAGATACTTATTTTTGTCACAAAAGTCATCTTGCTACCCTGTGATTTGCGTTTCTAACGGCGTTTGGCATTTAAAACGAAGGATTCTGAGTAACACATTTAGTTAACCTTTACCTCATCCTCAGCCAGAAGTACACACACACACACGGACACACACACACAGACATATTTCTCTCACTATCTCTTTCTCTCTCCCTCCCTGTATATATATATGTATATTATGTCTTACTATGCATCTTTATCTTTTATCTATCTATCAATCTATCAATATATTATATATACATACATACACAAACAAACACACGCAGACACACACACGACCGCGCGAGCGCGCACACGCACACACACACGACCGCGCGAGCGCGCACACGCACACACACACACACACACACACACACACACACACACACACACACACACACACACACACACACACATATATATATATATATATATATATATATTAGAAAATGAGGTTTTTTTACAAAATGAAAAAAAAACGAGATGTCCTACACGAGTGAAAGTATAAGGAAAAAAGCTGAAATCGACAATGTAACTGGAGTATTTTAAAAACATTTATTTGGTTCCTTTACCGGTTTCGCAGTTCTTGTGCTTTTCAAAAGTAGAATTGAGATGGAGGGTTTGTAGTTTTTCGTGAGAAAAACCACAAACCCTCCATCTCAATTCTACCTTTGAAAAGCACAAGAACTGCGAAACAATATTTTAAAAAATACTCCAGTCGCATTTTCGATTTCATCCTTTTTCCTTATATATATATATATATATATATAACTAAAGAAACTTTAGTCTGATAGTGGGGTTTAGAACCCCCTACGAAATGGGAAAAAATGAGTATTGATGTGTTTGTGTAATGGTATCACAGTGGTCTGGATAACCAAATATGTGGGTTCGACTCTACAGTACGTCAATACTCATCTTTTTCCATTTCTTAGAGAGTTCTAAACCCCACTATCAGACATAAGTTTCGTTAGTTAAAAATATGACGAATGCTTCTATTTCTAATTTTTTTTAAAAGTGTCTCACTGTTTCAAAACATACTTACATGTATATATATATATAATATATATATATATATATATATATATATATATATATATATATATATATGTCGTCCAGCAAGTACTAATCGATATGTTTGAGGCAATCACAAAGCACAGATTGATGCGAAATTTAACAGAACATTAGGTCCAGAGTAAACACAACAGTGTGACACAAAAAACCGACTGAAGGTACCAGTCATACATATATTATAACGGCGATATATATATATATATATATATATATAAATACATTATCGGAGAAAGCTTTTAGCGATACTCCGGCCAAAAATATATATATATAATTGGTGTTGGATGCTTAAAGCGTCCGTATGCGGTAGGCCGTATGAGCACGCGATGCTCTCATAGAGCAGAGTATGATGTCACAGAAAAAAAGAAAATCAGTGTTGCGACGAATGGAATTTATTGGACATATTACAATCATTTCTCTGGCGACCAGCTGGAGGCACGATCGATGTGATGATCGAACCTGACTCTGAAAATCGCAAGACCCTCAGATACGTCTTGATTCTACGAATACGAAAATCTGTTTCGTAGAATAAAGACGTATCAAGAAACGATTGTAATATGTCCAATAAATTCCATTCGTCGCAACACTGACTCTCTTTTTTCTGTGATATATATATATATATATATATACACAATGCATATATATATATGGTCAGGGTGGAGTGTTTGTAGATATATGCATATATATATATCTATGCATTGTGAATATATAAGGCAAGTCAACGTGGAAAACAACAGAAAAGAGGGCATGTATGGTAGCCTTTATGGCGCTGTAGTTATATTTAACGAACAGCTCTTTTGTCGTTTGAGTAATATCATTGAATTAATATTCCTGAAATTATATTGTTGCCTGTTATAATTTAGAGATGTCTTTTTAAATGTCATTCACCTGGGGAAACATACACTTGGGAAAATGACTATATTTGCATGGATTTAAATATTCATGATAGCTAGGCTTTACATCTTAAGTATTTGCATGTCGCTTTGTGTTAGGGTGTGTGAACCTCGGTTGTAAGGTCCTGCGTTTGATTCCCGTCAGTGCCATGTGTCCTTCTGAAAAACAATTTATTTTACGTTTCCCAAGCTGGAACTGGAAAAATGAGTTGCATCTCCGGGGAAACGCCTTCTCCATTCTGTCCGCCGGGGCTGTGGGGAGGCCAGCACGTGGGATCCCATTTGCTCACCATGCGGAGAGATGGGGAGGGCGAGAGAGGTGGAGGCGATGACAGTGGGAGTTCGGCTCTTTCATATTCGGACCATATCCTTGTCGTTGTGTTCATCAAGCCGTAGTGCAGTAATGAAATATATGTAAAAATAATTAACCACGTGAACAAGAATTTAAAGTCACACGTTCTATTACGTTAGTCGTTAGGGTGGGTGTTGAGTTCTTGATCTCAAAGGGAGTCTTAAACTTGGTGGCACGTTTCATGTCGTCTTGCTTTTCATGATATTGTTGCATTAAAATACCTAGAAAACCTCTCATGGAATGTAACCTCGCTGGGGCCAGTTAAACCCCAATATGTTTGCGCTATAAGTTTCACTTTTCATTTTCTTTAGTCAAATGCAATCCAATCTTTTAGAGGTATACATGTTTTAAGACTTCGTAGTTTAGTGATTCAAGCCTTCTACCCGCATCTAAGATTCGATGGATTTTCCAAAACTTTCAATGATGAGCATTCAGTAGTTAGAAACTTCGATCCGTGAAATAAATTGAAGTGGTTGAGTATTCCATGTAATTTTAACCTAATCACCAAGTAAAATCAACGCGACTAAATATATGATAAAGCTAAACTATTGAATTACAATGTATCCAACTGGCTTCTATACAGTTATCGCCAACTCAATTTCACTCACTATGCTTGGGTCGACTAGAGGCTATGGCGAAGAAATTTACAAGAAACTGTGGCAAAGATATCATCCAGTGAGATTGAATTTAAGACCACATGATTGTGTGAGAAACTTCTTAACCACTCAATTAGCTAATAATGTATCGGGCAACGAATTAAGTTTTATACCTTCATCCAGTATATTTCTTTTTATATTCGTATCTCATAAAACATTATCAACGGCGAGCCTACTCAAATGTATTTTTCTTACAGTTTGGTATGAACTTCAGAGTATATCAAAGTACACGTATTTTAGCTTTCTATTTATTTATTTTGTACAGATTGCACCAGGTCAATGCCTAGAATGAAACCGTTTGGGCAATCGGTTGCACACTCAACACTACATAACCACACGGATAGATTTCGTTATTGCGGGGTTAATGATTTGATTTCAGAGATTTCAACAAGCCTTCGAACAATTCTCTGAAATAATGACATTATATTGTAGTTTCCAGACACGTGGATCATACCAATAGACATAAAATAGTATACTGACATCACATATACTGACATCACAGTCTTAATGACAAATTATCGAAATTATTCAGGATGTTGGCTGGAGTTACTATAGATTTTACTGTTAACTCACAAGCTATATGCATTAAATGAAAATCAATTTTGCATAGCCTAAATCGTTACAAGAATAGCTATACTGTAAATGATGCAAATAGCCTTATTGAAGGAAATATAGCGTCATTTGGATTGGGCCATAACTCTATGCTTTGCAGCATAGAGTTATGGTCCTTTATGTTCTGAATTCAAATCACGTCGAGGCTAACTTTACCTTTCATCCTTAAGAGGTCGATAAAATAAAGCTCCAATAATGCAGTGGGATAATTGCTGGCCTTGTGCCGATAGTAGAAACAATTATTAAAACTAGAGTTGTGGATTGGCAGTATCGGTAGAGCGTCAGAAACCATGGTCTGCAGCATAGAGTAATGGCCCTTTATGTTCTGTGTTCAAATCCCACCGAGGTTAGCTTTAGTTCATCCCGCCGAGGTTAGCTTTAGTTCATCCTTACGGGGTCGATTATATAAAGCACCAGTAAAGAACTGGGGAAATTGCTGGCCTTGTGCCAAAAGTAGAAACAATTATTAAAGAATATTGCGAGTAAGGAACAACATAAGAATTAAATGTGTTGAAATGAACTACAGACAAAATACGTTACAAACTTCATTCTTAAGCATTTGGTCAGTAATAACGACTAGCAGAGCGTGTAGAAATTCCTGTTGCTGATTGTTAATGATCCTAAAATAAACACGAATTTCCTATAGTACAAGGTGCATCCACATTTCTCAGTTATGCGTTCGATTTTTCAAATAAAATAATTTCAGCCTAGTGTCTAGTAAAATGATGAACATTATTTTTGATCATTCTTGCTCAGACCACAATAAGAATATCACTAAGCCTGCATTTTTTACGACACAGCCCCTGCTGACCATACAAAATGATATTTGAGGTCATGGCACCGTACGGCCCACTTCACCGATTTGGGTACATCCACAACGCTGCTTGCAGCAGATATATTTAGTGATTTTAATCGAAGGAAATTATATATATTTTAGTTAATTATATAATTTGTTATATAACTGCGATCATCTAAGATTCTGTAATGTGCCTTTCTAATATCTGCGTCCAAGGTGGCTGCCTAGTTGGTCTAATGGTAACGCTGACTCATATTCAATGGTAAGCCCCAAAGATTAATTACAATAAACAAGTATAGCACCCGTTCATTATATGTTTATGTATAATAAGCAGACACAAAGTCTCACTATAAGTATTTTAAGTTGTTGCCATCATAAGTATCTCAAAACACGTGTAATAGCGCTATATACACCAACAACGTTGTTTATATGTGATACTCTAATATAGAAGACAAGAAGTGTTTTGCATATAAGTCTATTCACGTATAAAGATACACTGTATCGAAGCAAGTTTGAAAAACAATAGTATTTACAAAATCGATAACAAGATATTATCTTCTATACTTCAGTATCTTGAAGTAAGTAAGCTTTGCTAATGATGAATAAAAATTCTGAAACACATGTATGCAGAGCTCTTACATGCGTACTGAGGTAAGTGAGATGCGACCATAGCTTAGAATACATAATTGAGGAGCCTCGTCGACAGGATGTCAAAATCGATGCCAGAATGAACAGCCAGCGATATCCGCTGCATTAGCCGTTACACATTCCTTAAACGTGTCACCACCATCCAAATTAGTCGGAGGAAAGCAACGATCCGGTGCGCGAAAGCACCAGAAGGTTCATAGGTGTTCAGCGCAATATGAAATCCTCCGTTTATATCTGGTATTTAATAATGTAGTGGATGGAAGCGCGCAAGAAATACTGCAGCGAATGGACTTTAGTACGTAGTGTCCTGATGAGCTACTGTTCCCACTGAAAAGTATCAGGAAAACCACATTACTGCGACTATCTTAATGACATCAAAATCGTTTTACAATGTTTAGTTAGGTTGACATAATTTTCAATACAGTCTCACACAGGGCTACTTTATATATTGATATAACCAGGTTGACTTTGTTGAAGACCCATTGATATTTCCTCAGAAAAGAAAAGAAAAAATCAATTTGAACTGAAACACTATTGTTAATATTAGTAACACCTGTAATGGGAAGAAATTAATAATAGCATATTAACTTGACATTGTCGTGCTTATATCTAAAATGAAAGTGAAAGTGGCTTGTAATTGACAATATACTTGGATATTAATGGTATTTGTTTCCTCCTGATTAATAAATATTCTTTTGTTGTGGAACGGACCTCCATCGATTTCAACTATGAATGTTTCAGTTGTTCAATCAACGGAACAATCTGCTAATGAAACATGCATATACATACCCTTAATGTAATTCACATGGAGATTTAATGTGACACAGCGTATAACATGGTTGGCTCTTTGAATTACAGTTGTAATTCACCTGGCGGGCTTCCAAACAGTTTTTGTCAATGCAATTTTACTCACAAGGCATTAGTCCACCCGGGGTTTTAGTAAATGATACTTACTCAAATGTCTCCTAGTGGGATCAAATCCTGGTCCTAATGATTGCGAAGTAAACTTCTTAACCGTTCGATTATGCTACTTCTTCATTCTATTATAGATGGAAATATATACTGCAATGTGATTGAAAACAAAGTTACACTCGGTAGAATAGTTAACCGACATTTTACTCCACCCTACACATAAGTAGAGGTTAAAAAAGCTTTCTTCGACATTTTAACCAGGACGTTATGATCTAAGTGAATGGTAGTATAGTTTTGGTATTAACCCTATATGTTTTTACCAACATGCTATGAGATACAGAAATCCTAATTTGAAAGTATTTATATTTCTCAAGAAAACCTTCCCTCCTAATTTCACTAGAAAAATGCTGAGGGTATGAAAAGAGTTACGCGACATCTGAAAGATCTGATACAACGAAGAAGTGTTTACTTGTGTAGCGATTTCATATCTCATAAGGTATTTGTGGTACCACGTATGATCATCATCATTTAGGGTACCGAATCGTTCTATCAAAAAGGAAGAAAGTTGAATTGTTTAAAGGAGAAAACAAAGTATTCAGAATCACTAGTAACCTTAAGAGGGGTGCTATATTAGTATAATATATATATATAATATAGATGAGATTCTACAGGACTAGAACTGTTTCATTCTTTAGAAATCATCAGGAATCTGGCTGTCCAAAATAAATGTTATGGTATTTATATCTTTTCTGGTGGTAGGAGAAGGCGGGGAGTGGGATGGGTGGAGGTCATTGGTTGAAAGAAAAGGGAATTCATTAAAAGGTAGTTCTTTAAGTCTATAATTTATATTCTAGCCTTAAAGAATTAGCTTTTAATGAATTCCCTTTTCTTTCAACCAATGACCTCCACCCATCCCACTCCCCACCCTCTCCTACCTCTCCTACCACCAGAAAAGATATAAATACCACAACATTTATTTTGGACAGCCAGATTCCTGATGATTTCTAAAGAATGAAACAGTTCTAGTCCTGTAGAATCTCATCTATATTCAAATTGCTATGTATTGAGTACCTTACTTACATATATATATATATATATATATATATATATAATAATATATATATACATACATACATACATACATACATACACATATACATATATACACATATACATATATATATATATATATATAATATGGGATGGTTTGGTAACGTAACTCCCGAGAGAGTCGTAGGGGTGTCGTATTGATATGCGGCATTTCTTGAACGTTATAACCCTGGCAGAGCCCATCCCCCTGCAAGTCTGATACACACACACGCGCGTACACCCCCCCCCCCACATATATATATATATATATATATATTTATATATATATATATATATTTATTATAGTATAGGCTTCTACAGGACTAGAACTGTTTCATTCGGGAGAAATCATCAAGAAGACCTGCTTCCTGATGATTTCTCCCGAATGAGACAGTTCTGGTTCTGTAGAAACCTTTTCTATATTTAATATTTATACTCTGCTTTGTATTGAATAACTTACTTACTGTGGTTACCCCCGATTGAACCCGGGATAAGCTTTTATGTATATATATATATATATATACAGACTATTGAATGTTAAGTTGAACGTAATATTTTAAATATATAATCGAAGTTTGATGACATTTTATGTAACCTTATATCTTTTTGAGAATCAAAACTTGTGAGATTTCCAAACAGGCGAAAGCATTGCATATTGAGAAAAGAAGCATACATACAAAGACACACATATATATATATGGGGGGGGGGTATATATGTGTGTGTGTGTGTGTGTGCGTGCGCGTATGTGCGCTCGTGTGTATGTATGTGTGTGTGAGTTAATATATATAAATATATACACACAGAGATGGAGAGAAAGCTAGAGAGAGAGAGAGAGAGAGCTAGCTGTGGAGAGAAAGAACGATAGAGAGAGTGAGGGATAGAGAGAAAACATTTCTCTTTTAAGACTGATAATATATCCATTAGCTTATCTATCATTTTATGAGGGGGATGTACGTTTTGTGAAATAACTACAAACGGTGGATATCATATATCTTATAGAAGTACAAGGATAATGTATTTTTTCCGGTGGAGGTGATTAGCAATCGATTGGAACTAAATATATACAAACCTGTCACCCTCTAAAAACCCCAATAGGGAATACTATGAATAAAAGTGCTCCGAAACGGGGAGAAATCAGGCAAAATTGGGAGATTTTGCATAAAAAAAGCTATTCCCATTTTCATAAGAGAAGACATCTCTTACCCACCCCAAAGTGGATGAGGGATGTCCCCGTCGGACGGAGAGAGTTGACAGGTCTGTATATTTCTGTTATTTTGTTGTACGTTTTATAGGATGTAACAAACTGCAGTCAACTCCAGAGGCATTTACACCAGCGGCCAGAAGAGTAAGTTAATAAGCATTTAATATTATTTGCCAGAGTCGTTAGAGTGTAGGCTATTTGATCCGGGTTTTTTAGTTTTGGGTTCAAACACCACCGATGTCCACTGTATCTTACATCCTTTTGCGAGTGACAGCTCTAGCTTTACTGCACAAACATATGCACTATTTATTATTTTTATTTTGCAATATTTAATTTGAAATGTTAAAGGTCTGCAACTAATTTGCGTGAGCTTTAAAAGCGCTGTTGTAAACTCCTTCCAGTCATTGCCGGATTTTCAATTGTGCTTAGGTGAGCTTAAGCACAGATCCTCGTTGGCCAGGAAGAAGGGGACTATCTTCCTGCCAAAAATATTTTACTTTCTTCAGGGCCCACGTAAAGGGTCTCATAACTTAACTAACACAGGGCCTCGTTTGTCCTTAGCCCGACACTGCTTCCAGTCTTTGATTTCCAACTCCTGCAGAAGTCAACTTTGTTTGCATCTTTTCAGAGTCGACTGTACACTTGAAAATTTAAATTTTATCGGTCGACTTGATCGGGTTGAGTGCCCAACCTCATAGGTCGTAAGATCATCTATCTTTGTGCCACTGGCTGACACACCTTAGTCCCTGGACATAAAGTTTGCTCTTGGTAACTAAGTAAGCAGAGCTTTTATATGGGCTATCTGAAAACGAGGCTCTCTCCTCTCTCTCTCTCTCTCTCTGGGGCTACATAATTTAGCTGCCCAAGTAGCTTGTTAGGATTTAAGAAATTTGGGGGATAAAGGGTGAATATACTACTGATAAACAGACGGTTGTTTTCATATCATGAGTCAAAAACTATCCACAGCCGGCTATTGGTACATATTCTTCATTGACCATACTTAAATATGGAATGATACGCGACGCCCCCCCCCCCCCGGCAGAAGGATGGAGAAGGCTTTTCCCCGGAGGACGGCAAGGGAGACGCGCTGGAAAAATCACTCCAACTCGCGGGGCTCACACCTGCGGATGGCCAGCTCAGCGCCTATGGTGGTGTGTAGGGAGGTATCCCTAGGGCCGAGGACACCAGAAGTCTCCACTGCCAGGGGTGCAACCGCAAACCTGTCGGAGAGCGACCGGTATTTGAAGAGTTTGACCTCCTCAGCCCGACCTGCAGCAGAACTTGGGTTTGTCGCAGACTGTACCAGGTTGCGGCTGCAGAAAGTGTCGATGCAGCATGGCGTGGAAGGCGGCTGGCACTGTGGCAACAGGAAAGCGGGTGGAGGCCGAAAGAGTCCACGCTGGATCCGCAGCGACATTGGTGTGGCTCTCAGATCCGGAGGCCAAGCCTCAAGGAAACGCCGATGCGCAAGCCAAAAACTTATGTCAATGTCTCGGCTAAACTTGTATATATATATTTAAATAATAGTAAAACTCTCAAATAAATTGTCACTGATTGCTCATTTCTTTCCTTCTTCTTTTCCCCCTCTCTCTCTCTGCCTTGAGGGTTGTCAGTGCGTGAGGAATTTCTAATAAACAGGATAAATTTCTAAACGAAAGTCCAGTATAAAGAAATCGATACGCGTATGTCTTTGTGTATGTGACCATATTATGTATAAGCTAGTATGTAGCAGACATGTAGTAAAAAGAATCATTTTTGTCTTCTATTTATTTATTTATGTTTTTGTTTTGCTTTTTGTATTCATTTTGTTAAACATATTAGCATAGGATTTTCCTTCTACATTTTCAGACGATATTTCCTATTTCGCTTATACGATCCATATTGCAAACAATAACATCATTTCCAGAAAATATATAATAAATTGAAATTAAACAAATTACTTCCCGCTGGTTGTTTTGTTAAATAACAGCCAGTATATTATAGATCCATTAATGTTCTATCACATATTGTTTGGTTATAAAATCTCAAAAGAATCTTAAATTATTCTCGTAAACATTAGACATTATGTTATTGTGATACATCGAAGCCTGGCGTTGGAAGAAAAACTAAACAAAATATTTGAATTTTTTTACAATCCGATGGTTTGTCTCTCCATATCTTTCTCCTAGATTTAGTTCATGTATTGAAATATTTATTTCTCTATAAATCTGACATTTCTTCTTTTCTTAATTTCTCCCCTTATTTAATGTACTTTCCCTTTCGAGAAGAATTTTGTGCAAGTCAGATGTTAACAAATTTGATAATATAAAAAAATCTAGATTATGTCTTTCAGAGCTGACATATTTAACATATATAGAAATACATACATGTACAATATGTACTCATGGATGCATGTACTAATTCACATGTACACATACATTGTCTCTTTCACAAAAATATACTGTCACAGTAATATAATTATCAGGTGTTTGGTTTATCTTATTTTATTATATTTTGGTACAGGTAGCCATCCACCTTTACAACATAATCAATTATCCTTTACTGATTCAGTCTATTTGTTAGCTGTCTATTTTATTTTCTGTCTGTAGCTGTCAGAAAATGGTGCAAGAACGAAATCTATTGAATAAACTTTCAATGCTTGCTTTTCTTCAATATCACAATTTCAGGCGTAAGAGAGAGCGGGGAGTGAAAGAGAGAGAGGGGGAGAGGGGGAGGGAGGTATATATATGTATATAGAGATAGAAAGAGTGACAAGATATATATTCACTAGTATAAAAAATATATTGGAGGTGAAAGAATGTGTCATGTTGTGAAGAAAACATCAACATAAGAAAGGCTTTACAAACCTGCTTCAATATAGTACTATTTTGTGTATCATCACTTCAACCCTTCCGTAACAATATTTGCAACGAAGTTTAGCCAATGTGTATGGATTATTTCTGAAAATAATCAGTTCGGAGGAAATTTGTAAAGAAGGCTGGTTCTGATATAATTACGAGCTCTTTAAACGGACATTATTGTTTTCATAGAGCGGTGGATTGGCAGTATCGGTAGAGGGTTGGACACCATTCTTTGACGCATAGAGTTACGGCCCTTGCCATTCTGAGTTCAAATATCGCCGAGGTTAACTTTGCCTTTCATCCTTACGGGGTCGATAAAATAAAGTACCAGTAATGCGCTGGGATAATTGCTGGCCTTGTGCCAAGAGTAGAAACTATTATTGTTTTCATAGAGCGAGGGCTGGTTTCAGTGGGATTGATATTAAAAGAATTAAATGTACACATGTAACAAGATTTCTACCACATAAATTTCAAATATTTGAATCCAATGAAAGAAAGAAGATGCAAGTAAACATTCTAGGTATTAGTCAAGTCTGAGCAAGGTGGGGGGAGGGGCAAGTTAGTATGAACATAAAATGTTTGGTGAGCCAGCAGTCATCAAACATCAGATTAAATATTTAAGTATTTGTTCTGATCCTCTGCACTTTGCGTCCCAACCCCACCGAGGTCAACTTTGCCTTTCATTTATGAGCGTTACTAAATACATGTCAGCAGATTGGCAGAATTGGTAAAAAGGCAGACAGGATGATTGCTCTATCTCAAACAGCTCTGTGCGTTCTGAGTTCAAATCCCACCTCTCTCTGCCAAGAATTGTGACCGACAGATTTTATCAGCATTGTAAAGACCAATGCGATCATAGTTTCCTTCGGTCCATCTTACGATCGACAGATTTCATTTTACAGTTGCCTCAAATTCTAGTTGTTTTGCTCTGTTCAGTTATGTCTATGTGTATCGTGTACATCCCATATATATCTGTTTATACTCGAATCTACATATAAATCATATGTAATTAGTAGTGATTTCTAAATTATTTAGTGAGCAGTTTTAAATAAAGTCTACGTTTTACACCTTGGTTAGGCCTATTACTAACTTTACACAGGCTTGGTGATGGCAGCGAAACTTACAACACAGTAGATTGAGAGCTAGTCTCTTAACTAATGTCAAGTTCTCTGCAATATATTACTGAAATGCATAGAATTACAAAATCTGCATTCTATGAAAATATTCTTGGAACACTTTTCTCTCTCGTTTTATTTGACCAATCATATAGAGTAATGTTTTGTAGTTAATGATGTCTCAGCATGATGAATAGCAAATAACTTGAGCTTTAGATATCTTAAAGCCTTATCGTCATCTATAAATTCTTGAAATACGGTGCTTTTTTAAATTCTTTAGAAATCCAAATTCATTTTGGAATTCCTTTTGTCAACGGTAAAAGATTGCTGCAGTATTTAAAACGCTTTCATTGTATATCAGGTAGCGAGAAGAGAGTTATGCTGATAGATGTCTTTGGTCTATATGTTTAAACGTATTTCCATATTGTCCATTATGCTGGCAACCCATGCAACGAAAAAATAAACGAATATAAAAGGGCTTCTTAAGAAGGTTTGCATATCGTATCCTTAATAATAGGCATAATGTCTAAGAAATTTACTGCTGTTGGTTTTGATTGTAAATGAGAAACAAGCGAAAACTCGTTTATGTTATTTCATACAAATGAACAGTAGTTAACATATATTATAGGAGAATCAGGATTTTCGTAGTCTTAAAATTTTCCAAGAAACTATATTTTAAGTGTGCCCAGTCTTCAGTGTTGTAAAAAAACAAAAACAATTACGCAGCATACTTCTGAAAGAAACTAATCTTTACAGACGATCTAATTCAAAGTGAAGCGAATTGGTTATATTGTTTATTACACAATACAAATAGAACCATTTAACAAATCTGGAATGACATGTTGTGGTTTGGAATAAAAGACACGAAGTGGTGTGCTATAGAAGAGACAATGGCGTAAATATATTTTGATATCGTTCCGAATCATCTAGGATCTATCTCTAAGAGTATTTTCATTACATTTTACATAATTACTTCCGTCGCTTGCTGATGTTCCTTTTCTCAGCGAACCGTAATGGACTTGTCTAGCATTATAATAACCCGCTTTATTCTTTCGTTACATCACATGTATAATCGCTTAGTTGAATTATCATTTATATTAATACGTCGCAGTGCTCTTAATATCTACAAATGAAATTTTTCATAAAATCGTTTTATTCAAATACTCCTGCTTCAGTGATGATTCTTTTCTACGGTTGTGAAATGAATATATACAATCTCAAGATAATATTGCTCACTTCGAATTATATAGAATAGACGACCATCTATTTCGATTTACACCTAGAGAAAAAAATTAATTACATTTGATTGAATCTTATCTTTCGGCAGATGTGTGAATGTGGAACTGTATTGTGATAAAACTGATCCTAACAGCAAAATATTTCTGTTTTGAGATAAAAGAATTACAGCGCACAGTCGCAAGATAAACCTATTGATTTATCAATGTGTATATTTTAAAGAAAATAAAAAGAAACAAAAAGAAAATACGGTTTGTTATGGAATTATAAATTGATTATGAGGCAAATATCTTGGAACTTAATTAGTAATTAAATTGCATTATTACAGAAATTGTTTATCGTAAATGTTCAGCAGATTCTACTCTAAATATCCGTAGAAAAAAAACAATAAAAATAAAGCAATCATGAGACATATGTACGTTGGACCTGCCCCGGTTCCAGTAGCGTATGTTCCAGCTGATTCGGTGAAAGAAAGAGCTTGCTTGTGAAATTAACTTGTAAGTAACTGAGCATAACACATAGATGTACATCTATAATCTATAACGCAACTCTTAGTGAGATTCAGCGTGACACTGTGTGGCAATGTTGATTCTTTGAATTAGAAGTAAAACTCATTTTCCGCAGAGTGAACAGGACCAATGTGAAATAAATTGTCTGACTTAAGAACACAACACAGAACACCCTATTCACTAAATTTATATATATATATATATATATATATATATATATATATATATATATACTCGCAGAAGTACCCGGCGTTGTCCGGGTGTAAGTCGATCTTTGCTCTGTTGTTAAAATGTGTTAAAGTTACTTTCCGCGCATGACAGGTGCAAAAACCTTCGAAGCCCAAGGAAAAAACAGAGGTTAGTAAACGCAGGTGTGTAATTGAGCATAAATAATGGATCAATTGTAGGTTCACAGTGTATCGTTGAAATTGTTCTTTGCACGACTGACGGAAGTCAAATTCACTTGAAATTGAATTTTCAGTTGATTTTTGAAGCAGGGTGAAAAAGTCGATTTTTTCACAGGTTTTTATTTTTACAATTTTCGCCCTCACATGTGCAGAAGAAGAAATAAAAGGGACTTTATCTGAACCGCGGCATAATGGGGAGTCTTTTGCGGAAGTTTTCAAGAAAATCGGACGTTCCTGCAAAAAGTTTTCCCATGTGCAACTTCGCCTTGTTTTTTGCGCAAAGTCGAACCCCCGCTTCAGATTTATTGATTTTTTACATCAGTGCGTGACCTCTGAAGTAGATTTGAGTAGCTAAAAACCTCTCCCGGTAAATTTGCTATAGGTGAAAAAAAGTTGATCAAAATTGTGTCTAGGGTTATTGCCCTTTGCAACAGCCTCAACGTGTCTACAAGTTTGGTTTGTTAATTTGTTGTGGAACTAAATCGACTTTCGTCAAATCGGACCGAGGAAACAATGTTTCCATTTGTCTTTCTAGCTGGTGTACCCGGTTACACTCCGGGTTATAAGGCGCTGCATTTAAACGGGTCTGCGCTAAATTCCAGCAGGATGCTTTAACCGAAATAAATGAAGAACAAACGTTTCTTTTTGTGCTCCAATCTGTGATATTGGTATTTTGTAAAAATAGCCCACAAACATCCATGGAGCATGTGTAACACATGTATCAGGTTATGAGAAAAATGGTTTTCGATTCTCCATTCATAAGATACCAAAACATTGCACGCAAATAAACCGGGATTTTAAGGCACTGCCCAATTCATAGCTGAAAGGTAAGAATCAAGTGGAATAATGTTTTGCGACATTGTCAAATGTACAACCGTACAAAAGCAAAGGATATAGCCATTGAAATCTAGGTAGACCAAAGAATTTGGTGGGGTTGTATATCAGAGGATTGTTTTCCTTGTGATTCACGTCTAGCCTACAAAGTGAAGTTAGATGATTGTAGTCGGTGTTGTATCAATAACAAATAAAAGCATACGGAAGACTTAACACTTACGAATTAAGTGAAAATCACGTTGATATTCCTATCGGAGCAACATGTGCCGAAAAACCTGACGGACTGTTGTATCAATATTGAAATCGTAGAAATTGCGAATCCCGACCTCTAAGATGTAATGGATAGGCCTTGGAGATGAAGAGGAAGATTTGGTACAATTGTTTTGCTGGACATGTTGACCATTAATTTAAATAGACTTACGCAGCATCATCGTGCGGTTTTGTTGTTTATGGCCTAGAATGAGGGCCGGTTAAACGCGGCAGAAAAATAAGCCATGCTGATGATGTTTAGGGGCGTCGCAGGGAATAGATGCGGCGTTGTGAGTCAATTGTGAGGACAGTGGAAGGCACGCTGATCGCTTGAGAAGACGCGATGCTACATAGGATGCTTCTCGGCCATAATTGACAGAAAGGCATGTCAGGAGAAATGAAAGAGTTGCTATTCATCCTTTGCTTAGCATGATGAACATGAAATTAAAAAGATTTACCATGGACTATCATGCACGTTGGTATTGTGTTTAGCCTGCAAAAATCAGTGGGAAATGGCGCAACAATAAGCCATGCTGATGACGTTTAAGTGGGTGGCAAGGAATTGATGCCGCATAAATAGCCATGGGAGTCTTGAAGGTGCACGGCGGTCAGGCAAAAGAAAGGGCCGAGGAGGAGATGGCGGCTGACAGAGCTGACGATGCAGTGGGACGATGGCGTGAAAATACTAATATATATATATATATATATATATATATATATATATATATATATATATATATATATATATATTAGTAAAATATTTATTTATTCTCAATTTCTAATTTAAGGTTATAATTATTGAAAAATTCTATGATAATTTTCTTTTCCCTACTAAGTTCGCTATTGCTATGGTTATCAACTATAAGTAAAATATCGTCGCGATATAAACCTCCGGCCATCTCTGGCATTTTTCTATGTAGTACATTAAGAATAAATATTCCAACGAGGTCTGTTACTTGAGCTGAGTCAGATGATGCTATAGTGATATCCAAATTGTTGTCTATCAGCTCTTGTCCAGAGATGGTTATTAAATTCAATTAGGGTTTTACGTGCGGTTAAAATGATATTAATTTCAGACTTATTTCACTATCTAAATCTGATTTAGACATAATTAGCAAACTAGATAGGATCATACCAGTACTTAAGCACAAATTACACCTTAAACTCTGGAACGGTACAAATGAAGTAATAGATTGGTTCGCAGACATTAAATTAAAACATAGGAAACAATTTATACAAATTGATATTGCTAAATATTACTCCTCAATTACCCCTAACTTACTTAATAAGGCACTTATTTACGCTTCAAAATATATTGAGTTATCTAGTGATGAAATTAATATCATTTTAACTGCACCTAAAACCCTAATTGAATTTAATAACCATCTGGACCATAACGCACCAGAGTACACAATACTTTGAATAGTAGAGTGCGTAATAGGAAAATGTTCAAGACTCCGACGGCAGTGCTCAAGCCGTTTCGACGTCAGTCCGGAAATAGCCATCGAAACGGCTTGAGCTCTACCATCGAGGTCTTGAACATTTTCCTATAAATATATATATAGGAAAAAGAGTTAGGACCCCGACGGCTGAGCTCCGGCCATTTCGACAGCTAGATCCGAACAGTTCGGATCTAGCTGTCGAAATGGCCGGAGTTCAGCCGTCGGGGTCCTAACTCTTTTCCCTATTACCCACTCTACTACCCTACTTATCGAGTACTCTGGTGCGTTACGGTCCACCAGGTATCTTACCACATCTTCTTTGTTATATATATATATATATATATATATATATATATATATATATATATATATATACACATATATATGAATGTATCTATAGTATATTTAGGAATATACTGTATGTTTAATATATATATATATATATATATGAATGTATATATATTATATTTGGCCATTCGCTATGAGTTTTAAAGTAGTGACAATGTCACTTACTTATTTTCGGCAAATATTTCAGAGCACCAATACTAATATATATATATATATATATATATATATATATATATATATATATATATATATATATATATTCTAGGCTTAATCATAACTATTAGCTTTATCATGCCTCCTTCTACTAGCACTTAGCTAAATCCCCCACCAGTGCGAATAACTAGTAATCGTTTGGTATATACGATGGCCAGCCGGCGGTGGCGGACTTCCGGCTAACACACCCGACGCTTAAGACAGTTACATTCCTGGAGTGCTCGGAAAAATTAATTTCCATTTCTTTCGCTAGACGATAATACTCGGAACGGCTGATACGTCGTTGGGGCACGGCTGGCCGAGGGTCCGCAGTCGTCGCTGGTTATTGACCGCTAAGCAAGGGCTTAATCTTTACTCTATATCCTACCCTGAAACTTTATCGTGACTATCTATAATACACTTAAACTTTTTCATAAAATCTCCTTCTGTAAATTCTTTACCTAAATTTCACAACCTAAAACCTTTATTTTTCTAATTTCATCTTCTAACTCTAAACATAAGTTTAACCTTTCTAATTGTTAATCGAAATTTCTGTCCATACATTATACCATACAGACGTCGACTATATATCTCTTTGTTGAAGATATATGTTCTTTGGAAATAACATTTTTCGCGGCACTTTCTAGCACGCATGATCAGCTTGATTGTGGCATGACCTCTACGCTGGCTTCTTTCTTTGACAGGGAGGTAGTAGCACACTATAAGCCTGCGCCCCTTCACCAGATGGTCATAGGTAAACTTAATAATCAACACTTGAGAGCGGCCGACCGAGATAGAAGCTGCTAAATATTCGGTCGCCCTCATATCTCTGATTTTCAGCCCCATGGATTTTGTCTATTGTATTCCTTTGTTATATTTTGAATACCTGATGATGTCACCGGATTCATACTGAACCCGGTCATTGAAATGATCATAGTATAATAAACCTTTCAAGGATTTAGACCAGTCCAGCCTCCTGTTATTTTATAATATATATATATATATATAGATAGATTATAATGTAGATTATGTTCCCAAGAACTTTTTGAAATAATGAAATCTAAGGATATCCTATTAAATAAGCGACAGGAATTAATAATATCGTGTAATCATAAACTGAGAAAACCCTTTAAATATTATAAACCTAATTAATATACACTTTAGAAATTAATATATAAACTGTTTTTAATTTAGTTAACCTATAATTAATATTCTACTACTGATGAACCACATAATTTTACTTTCCTTCCTACAACTATCATTTCCTAAAACTGATACCATTAAGTAAACATTTATAATGCCTTAACTTCAGGTTATGACTCTATGTTCCTTGAAATCTCTATATATTTATTATTTCTCACTAATAAATTTAATTCCCCCCCCCCCCAATAATTATATGTATATGTAACTATGTATGTGTGTGTATATATATGTGTATGTATGTATGTATATATGTGTATATATATATATATATGTATATATATATATATATATATATATATATATATATATATATATATATATATATATATATATATATATATATATATGTGTGTGTATATGTGTGTGTGTATGTGTATATATATATATATATATATGTATATATATATTATTTTTATATTCTTTTAATTTCCCCTCATCTTTAACGGCACTCTTCAACTGCATCTAACTCTTATTTATCATATCTATATGCATTATTATAATTTTATCAATATAAATATACCCATCACTTAAATTAATTTATATTCTTTTCATAGATGTATTTTTTTCACTAACATCTCTTATCATAAAATTTTAGTCTCCTTAGATATTTGCATTGGCACTATTGGTTTATAACAGCAACTGCTCATATACCTTTTACTGACCTGACCTATTTTCACCCCTAAAATAACTTTCTCATTCTTCACACTCCATTCAAAACTGAAATCTGCCTTATTCTACCCCGAAAATAAGCTTCAATTACTACTATTTTACCATTTGGCCAATTATTAACTTTCTATTGGTTAATTCTAAACCTCTTACCAAACAGACAGAATATATTAGATCTTTGTTGGTTTTATTCAATGAACAAATATAATTATTTCTGAGGTCAGCATACGACCTATTTTCATCCCTAAAATAATCTTTCATTCATAATATTCTTTTCCATCCAAAACTGAAATCTACCTTCCTCTACCCATAATTTATGGTTCTTCTACTACTATATTACTATCTTGACCCTCACTATCTCTCTATTGGTCAATTCAAAACCTGTTCCCAAACAGACCTATTGTATTGAATCTTTGTTTTTTTCAATAAACAAATATCATTATTTCTGAAGACAGCATATATATATGTGTAGGTATGTATATTCCCTCTGATAGTTTGTATAAATATTGTACATAGATCTATAGAATATGCATACCAACTCTAACACATATATATCCTAGAAACGATCGTAAAATGATGATTTTTTTTTTTAATATAAGGAACTGTTTCTTTGTTTATTCATTATTTTATTAATTTATATATATATATATATATATATTTATACAACAGTTAGTTCACCGTCCCATGTACTGAGTGCTCTACCACTACGGATATTACCTTCCCGTGTTCTACCACTATATATTTATATATATAGTTCCTCGGAGGACTAACAACACACCCAGGAGCTGGACATATTGACAGAGTGAACCACACTTCAACAACATGTGTACCTGTCTTTTCCACACCAATTCGGACTGCCTGTAGAGGTCAAAGCCAATAATAGCTGTCACCGAAATATATATAGCAGTAAATTTATAATTTATAATAAACGAAGACAAATATTACATATTTGACTTACTTATTTTATTTTATATATATATTCTAAACCAATTAGAAAACACAGTGCTTGTTTTCCAGGTTTTGTATCAGTTACAATAGCATTTATTACCTCTATAATCTCAGAAACGTACCCTTTCAACATCTTCGCCTTCTCTTCACTACGACATAGTTACAGGATGAATGAAAATATTTCAATGTGTTTACAAAGGGATCTTACAATTTTTTTTCATTCATTCCCAGAATAAACAAAATTATATGAAACAAATACTGAAAGAGAAGTATTAGTAACTAATACAATAGTGAAGAAAAGTAAGTCAATATGTATATTATTCTTTGAAATAACGATTAGAATATAAGCATCTATTATTTATTCAACATTGTGGTGACAAGCGGTAGCATTTTACATTTACACATATGATAGAGTTTTACTATTGTGTATATTAGTAATTTATAATTTGTTGACTCCAATATGATGAATGTCAACGACAATTCTAACAACAATCTAAATCTGAATATTAATGTTCTTCTCTCTTGTATTCTAACAATTAAGCTATTGTCCTGTCAATGACACAAGTACATGGCCACATTAATGTTTGCATGAATGCATATCATTATATGAAGTTTATTTATTGAAAAACTCGATCATAGATATGACGTTTCTACAGCAGTGTCCATTTCCTGTGCTGCAGTGTATGTATCGATTTCTTTCAGTTGTATTCGGTTAGTCCTACATATAACAATTACAACAAATAATAGAAGGCAATAATTATTTGTACAATATGGATGCGAGAGGATAGCATAAAATATATTCTAATCATGTTTGTTTTACTTTATATTTGATAATGAAGTTTACGTTTAGAGCATTTACTCTCATCGTTCTTTGTTTAAATGCTTCAATATAAAATTCAACACAACAAATAGAATTGAATATGTGTTAGATATATAAGGTGTCAAATTGACAGATTCGTTAAAACTTCGGGTCGAGTTCTTTACTGTATTCATTCAGTCTATCTGTGTTCTGAGTTCTACCACTCTGTCAGATTTTTTGATCTCATAGATGGGTGGATATTGAAATTACTTAAACTATAATCAGCACAATATGCACTCTTAAATCCATTTGAATATATTGTCTATGCACATAGCTTTGTGGTTGAGGTGATCGGTTTACCAGATCGGAGGATGCGTCGTATCCTTGAGCAAGAGATTTTATTTTACGTTGCTTTACTTCACAGAGCTGGGAATGATTATCAGCGGCATCTAGGAGTTAGTCCTGCTATTGACTGACGTCATTTCCAAGTAGGAATATTATACTCTCAATAGGTTAACGTCCATAAAGTCAGGATAAGCACCGATCCTTGTTCAGTCCGTGAGAAATGGAAAATCGAACGTGAAATTATAACTGTAACTCTATATGTTATTATTTTCTGTTTCATATTACAAATAATATTAACATATAAATTACACTTTCTGCTAGATGGTTATGATGTACATGCTAGATCTGAGGTTTTTGCTATTGAAAACGCTGTAAGGAATCAAGTAAGTAAATTGTAATAGGAATTTATATTGTAAAAAGTGAGATTTAATATGTAGATTAATGGACTTCGTGTCAGCATGGAAAAATGGATATAAAACCGATGATGATGATGATGATAGGAAATAACATTAATAATTGTTTCTACTTTTGGTACAAGGCCAGAAATTATCCTAGTATATTACTGGTACTTTATTTTATCCACCCCGTAAGGATGAAAGGCAAAGTGATCCTCGGCGGGATTTGAACTCAGACCATAAAGGGGTGTAACTCTATGCTGTAAAGCATGGCATCCGACCTTCTACCGATACTGCCAACCCACCGCCCAATAACATTAATAATATGCAGTAGTTTCAATTAATTAAAAAATCTCTCCAATATGATAGTTACTATACGTTTTATAAATGTTCATATCCTAATTGTAGATATACATTCACAAATGTCATTATTGAACTCAAAGGTAGCCCTTGACAACAAATCCGGTCATGATTGATACCTTTATCTTTCATCCTTATATGGTCAATAAAATAAAGTATCAGTTACAAACTGGGGTCGATTTAATCGGCTACTCCTCTCCCAATGTTGTTGGCCCTGTGCCAAGATCAGAAACCATTATTAAACTCAAATTATGGATGATGCTGGGAGAATCTCAAAATATACATTTATTCATGTGGATGCCTTATACGTGAAATAATTGGTAAAAGACTATCGAATAGAATTTCAGATTACTGCGTGACCATTTCACTGATTAATGAAAACTTAGGTGAACAATCTTAGGTCTTTGAAACTACGAATATTTTGAAGAAAACTAATAAATACACACAGATATTTTCGTTTACTTTCTCCATTTTCTTTCCTCTCTCTCTCTCTCTCACTCTCTCTCCCTCTCTCTCTCATTATTTATACACCACAAACACACACATACATATTTGCATATATACATATATATATATATATATATATATGTATATTTGCATATATACATATATATATGTATGCATACTCGAACATGCACGCGCACACACAGAAACACACTCATACACATACATATGTATATATATATATATATATATATATATATATATATAGAGAGAGAGAGAGAGAGAGAGAGAGAGAGATGAGAGAGAGAGAGAGATATGTGTGTGTGTGTGTGTGGATGGGGTATACACACACACACATATATATATATTTATACATTATGTATTATCCAAATGCTGTTGTGTTATTCGTAATTTCAAAATGTAAAAACCCTAAATCCTCGTCACATACGTTGGGGCGCCCACAATTCAATTATATAATATATATATACACGCACATACACATACACATATCTATCTATCGGTCTATACATATTTTGTCTGACGAATGAACTGCATGTTACTTGCAAGAATCGTTTAGTTTCTTGAAACTATATATATATATATATATATATATATATATATATATATATATATATATATATATATATAGAGAGAGAGAGAGAGAGAGAGAGAGAGAGAGAGAGAGAGAGAGTAGTGAAGGCGTGTGGCTGAGTGGTTAGGAAATTGGATTCGCAATCGTAAGGTTGTGAGTTCGATTCCTAGACCGGGCGATGCGTTATGTCCTTGAGCAAGACACTTTATTTCACGTTGCTCCTTCTACCTGGAGTTGCGACCGATAGATAGTATTAGCAATTGGAAAGTCCAACGGAAACATTGTTCCCTCGGTCCGATTTGACAAAAAAGTCGATCGTTCCTTTTTTATATATTTATATTTATATATGTTTGATATAACTATAAATATGTAGGGTAGTACTAAGGACTAGCCGGTTACCGGTATGACAAAAGGCTCAATGCACATTTTTAAGTGTTTCACAGAGCCGAGATACAAAGAACATTTATTAGCTGACAATTGTTTCTTCCAGAGGAAAGTCTGGAATCATCGGAGCATAGGGAATGTCGAAAACGTGTAACTAGAATCCTAGTCATTTAGAACATTTAGGGTACGTAGTTATTATTAGTGTCAAAGGCATCATGTGGAGATTCAGGAGTTAAAAAGATGTTCCGCTTGAAATAACACAATTACAGGCAGCCTTGGTTGGAAGTGTAATAGGTTTATATATACTTCCTGTGTAAACTTATAAAATTAAGCAACGTAACGGTTTACCAACAGCTTAATAACGGTTAATACAAACCTAAGAAAAGATAATTTACAGATAAAAAATGCATAAGATAATATACCTACAATAACAACATGGCCAGTAATTCGGAGGAATTTACATTTAACAAAGAAACACCTATTGACTATTAACGACTTAAAATAATCCCATGGTTAATAGCTGTGAGTAACAAACAACATATAAATACGAACTACAACACAAAAACACTTAAATAAAAATCACATACCGAACTCTATCTAGTGCTTTACATTACACCTTACATAAAAAAATACCTACATTATCGCGGCATGCCTCTCTAACAAATTGCACACTATCTTAAATGTTTATAACAAATATAACATGCTTTAACACCCCACACAAAATATGTTTATTTCAACTGCATTATAACTCTTTCCTCATACATGCATTATTGACTGTATTGATTCCTGCATTGTACACCAATTGTCCTTGCTTATAACTTCTTTCCCTGTGTTTTTTTGCTTGTGATTTTTTTGCTGGTCCTTTTTACTTTTACTTATACCTAATACACTTCCAACCAGTGCTGCCTGTAATTGTGTTATTTCAAGCGGAACATCTTTTTAACTCCTGAATCTCCACATGATGCCTTTGACACTAATAACAACTATGTACCCTAAATGTTCTAAATGACTACGATTCTAGTTACACGTTTTCGACATTCCTTATGCTCCGATGATTCCAGACTTCCCTCTTGAAGAAACAATTGTCAGCTAATAAATGTTCTAAACTAAAATTTGATCGTTTTAACACTTTGTATATATATATATATATATATATATATATATATAAGAACAAAGTGATGTTACATAGGAGATTTATTGCCTAATCGTGGTTACACGGGTCTCCCAAGCACCTGGCTCGTGATCTGGGATAGCACCCCCAGACATGACTCCAAGTCTGTATGATCCTCAGACCAGATTAGTTGTGATTTTTGTTAACACGGGTCTGAGGATCAGGCAGTCTTGGAGTCTGGTCTGGCCTGATGGTGCCATCCCAGATCACGAGCCAGCTGCTTGGGAAACATTTGTAACCAGTTTTAGGCAATAAACCTCCTATGTAACATCTCTACTTTGTTCTAATTGTATATACTCTGCTCTGCATCGAGTGCTGACTTTGGCTTTCTCACCAGCTTTCTTCGGATTTACTGAAGTTTCTGCACACACACACACACACACACACACACACACACACACACACACACACACACACACACACACACACACACACATATATATATATATATATTAAAATACAAATATTAATAAAATAGATGCTCTTTTGATCAATTAAATTTTATTATACACATTTCAGAGGTACAACAGTACGTCCTCATCAGACAAAATATAATGATACATGACATACCCTGAGATGTTAAGTGGTTAAGATTTAATAAAGGTAGTGATTAACCTAAGAGAAAACTCAACATTTATACCCTAATAATGAGAAAATGCGAAAACGTAATAAATTCAATAGAGAATGTGTGAGTAAGAAAGACGGTTAATGTGACAGTCATAGAGATTTTAAAATGTAGGATACTACAAGTTATGGTTATCTAGGAAAACATCTCATGAATTATAACTGCCCATGAAGTCCGCTGAAAGAGGATTTAAAGAGAGGGAAAGATAAAGGGGAGTAATATATGCAGAAAGAGATTTATTTGATGTACTCATTGAATCTTGTTTAACTCTTTAATATATATATATATATATATATATATATATATATATATGTATGTATGTATATATATAGGAAAAAAGTATGACCCCGACGGAAGAGCTCAAGCCGTTTCGACGGCTATTTCTGGACTAGAAATATTTAGTCCAGAAATAGCCATCGAAACGGCTTGAGCTCTGCCGTCGGGGTCATACTTTATCCTATTTCCCACTCTACTACCCTAAGTATTGAGTACTTTGGTGCGTTATGGTCCATCTGCTTCTTTACCGCAATTACTTTGTTATATGTATATATATATATATATATGTGTGTGTGTGTATGAAAGATCCGGGCCCCGACGGCTGAGCTCCTGCCATTTCAACAGCTATGTATATATATGTACCTATTCCCACACACTGACTTTCATAGTATATCAATTTATTTGATGTAATGTAGTCACATTGAAGCAGTCGCTAAATTGTGAATTCGAACACACACATACGGTGTCTGTGTCTGTGTAAACCGGTACGGAGTGAGATCCTTTATGGGTTCACTTAACATTTTAGCAGTGTTTTTTTATCCCTCTCACTGTTTTCCCCCCTCTCTCTCTTTTCGCTCTCTCCTCTTTCTTTCTCTCTCTCTCTATATATATATATGTATATATATTTGTATATACTCACACACACAAACACACACACGCACACATATACATATATAAATATATATAAACATGTATATATATGTTTGACATCCAATTGTACTATACTTTACAATTGTTATGGAGGTCATGGATTTAGAAAGGCGCCATAATCCACATCAGAGAATTAACAACGATCCACCACACATACCGCACGTCAATATATATGGAAGCAGTGCAATTAGTTTTAGCGTATTAGTCGAAACACGTACTTACATCCCATGAACCAACCAAACATCCATTAACATTCAGTACAGAATTGCACTTAATATGCAATCCGCATACATATGTTTGTTAATTTTTCTTCAGTATTATTATTCTGAAATGACGTTTGTAGATATAGTAAGAACGATCAGTACTACAGAATAGTGGCTGTTTCTTGAAACTAATGTTAGCCAAGCGTGCTCTTTCATATATTAAGAATGTTGTTATTAAATAGATTTCTTTTACCAGTCGGCAGATCTTCCACACAATGCAGTTGCCGCCAATGTAGTAATTGTTTTTTTTTATCATGTCCCCTGTTCTATCTGTAATTACGTGGATGTTAATAATAATGATTTCTTTATTAGCCACACAGGGCTGATATCCAGAAAACAATAAAATTGGCACAGGGAGGTACACTGGGGGGTTTCGTGTACAAACAGAAAGCAGACCACTAAATGCATAAAAATTAAAAACAAAAGAAAATTCTCCAATATGGTGGAGAATTCCGATGGTTACTTACGGAGAAAGCCCACAAAAATTCACGATTACCCTGACACCTAGGGTAGGGTAGTGCCCCCTTCCAGTTGTCCACCTTCAATATAGAGGGGCATTCACAGAGCAAACCAATTCGTTCGGATCATGCTCACCACACTCATCGACCTTTCAAGCTGTTTGGAAAGCAGCACTTCCCTCTCCACCCAGATTTCCCTCTTCAAGTGACTCGATATCGTTCTACAAATCAGCAATACATGTTAATGAACTGCAGGTGTTGTAGCCCTGCTCGCATCTCGGATTGCCATTTCTTTGCCTGTAGTGTTCCTTTCGAATTGCCAATGCTCCCCGGTCGCACTGCCAGGCTAGGAATCTCTGGAATTTGTCCATGGGCCCTGAACAGAAATTCTTCCAGAAAAGTATGGCTAGTTGAACGTATTTACCTCCCAGAGTCTCTTCAAGAGCGCGGGCGATATCCCCCACCACCACTCCTGAATAGAACGCTAAAGTGCATTGTCAACCGATCGCAGTACCTTACTGTAAGCGTTTGACGACATTCCAATTGTCAAACTCTTCTTCTCGTTCTGGCTGGACCCACGGTCTGTTAATGAGACTAGCTGGGGAAACATGTGTCTGCTGAAAGGCTACCACAAGTATCCACCATTCCGGAAACGCTTGAGATGTCAGAAACTCAGCGTATGTTCACGCATCAGCAGCCACGGAATATTCACTCTTTCAGACAGGGATTGTTGAGAGCAGATAAACCGCCTGATCATTGGAGCATGTCTCTTTCACAAAAAGCGAAAGAGTAGGGGTTGCAGTGCGGGCAGACGTGAACTGGAGCATGACAAGATGGTCAGGTGGTAGTAGATATAATGGTGGCGATATACACGTTCACCACCTCAGCAAGAAGTTTCGTTGATAGTATTGATTCGAACAATTCTTGAGCGAAAGTCACCACCTTGCTGTTTACTTCGTCTCTGTTTATCTCCGTCTGGAGATCTGGACCAAATCAAGCCTTGAGCATTTTAACTGGCGAGTCGCTGTTGCAAGGCGTATAACTGCTTTTCAAGGTCCAATTTTCAAGCTCATCGACTTTGGTAGTTAACCTTTGCTGCGTTCGCCACCTCGCACTACCTAAAGAAGTGTGAACAACCTCAATGTGTTTGGTACTCGACACCACCACGGTGATATCTTCGACATATGCCGTCACAGGTCTCCCGCATCCTAATTCGCTCAAGGTACCTCTCAGCATCTTCGACGTGCAGTAACCGCTCAACAATCAGTTTGTAAATAAGAGACGAGAAGAGGTATCCTTGACCGAATGAGCGCATGATACAGAACCGCCCCGATTGGTGGTCATACATTTTGAACAACGTGTACACACTGTACATTACAGCATTTCATTCCTTTTTGACAGGGCGGAAGCTGGTCACCATGAGGATAGCCACTACGTAGCGTTGATCCTGTCCACCTGGAGGTCCAGACCGAACCAAACCCCAAGCAGTTTAACCGGTCCATTGGTCTACCGCCCCATAACACAGGCCAACGACAGGGACATGCATCTTCAGTTACCGAACCGCAAGCCCACTGACTTGTTCCAGTGCTTTTTGTTCCTGCCACTGCATCATATTCCTTTAGGGAAATGTCAATCACATTAAAATCCGTTGCTTACGACACTATCACGCTGACATCAACTGTGTATGTCGACATTGCTCTCTCGCATTCAAGTTAAGAAAGAATGCCCCTCAATAGCTCCAGCTTCAGCAGTTTTATTTAAGATAGATTGGAAGTGATTAATTCGACAGTTATATCTGTTCTGCAAGTTAATGCGACATTTCTCAAGTCGACATTTAATTATCATATTTCGTCTTCTTTTACTCAGATTGTTGATACTTTAATTCGCAATGTTTTTCTCGACAGAGTTCGAGTATACGATGACTTTACTGTTCAGTTGTCTAGAAAGAATTTTTATCATATGAAGTAATATATTGATAGGAATTTCTACTCCAGTAATTACCTTCGTGGCTTGCTTTGTCTAGGTACCTTGCTTTATTTCAATTAGCTTCTCTGATTACCGATCCATTTGTCTTCATTTCCAAAAGCAATACGTTTCTTACTGAATAGATTTCCAAGCACTCAGAATGGTGTCTTTTAAATTACATTTCGTTAATAATTGGAATTTAAGATTCTTATCGAAAGTACTCATCCAGTTCTATTAACTGCTTATGAACGTAAATGAAATGAAGATGATTTTTTCCTCTCTATTTTCGAATAACATCTGATAACTCAGTTATATATATATATATATATATATATATATATATATATATATATATATATATGTGTGTGTGTGTGTGTGTGTGCGTGTGCGCGCATATATTACACGCACACACATTAAGACACATACGTATTTATATATATTAGTATGGATAATTTTGTTTCGTTATTAGCTAGGCTTAATAGACAGAAATTACTAATATTCAATGTTCCACTCGACAGTGTAATTGTTTCACGGGTAATGTATGCCCATCGATGCCTCGTGAAATAGTCCAGGGTCTCAGCCAACGACAACATGAAATCCTACATCGCAATTACAGAGAATATGTTGTTTTTTTTGCATAAAAACGTGAGTGGAATATTTGTCAGGTTCTGTTAGCAAGTGGTTTTAAAATACGGGTTCGATCTCTCAGATATCTTGACGATCCTTTTTTGTTAATTCATTCGGTACCACGGAATACTTTTTCTTCATTTGGATTTAGAAAAGCAGCTGTTTATACTTTTCAACACTGTTTTCTAAAGTGGTTCTACAAAGCGAAACAAAAAAGACTCATGTGCCCTGCGAGATAAAGATTTTTTTTAATGTAACCATATTTACCCACACATGCATTTGCATGTGTGGGTAATTTTGTATTATTAAATTCTGTCACAAATGCACTTTTTATTTCATTTAATATTTTCCTTTTAATTAGGAGGTGAGAATTGCCTGTAAAATACGCATATGTGTTCTGGAATGTTTAGAAAGGTTTGTTAGTTCTGCGACGAAATAAGTTTGAGAAGTAATGCTCCGTAGCATTTTACAAAAGAAAAATATCTCCAGCTACTACTTGCTGAATTAAGAGTAAAAATAAGCAGGAACCAGCCATATCACGAACTGCATCGAAAGGTTAGAGTTTCAACTGCACAAAGGTTCAGCGGAACAAGTACATATAAAATATATTTCTTTAGAAGCGAAACATTTAATAATATTTACTGTGGTGTACATGCGACTCAAATACTAATGTTAAAAATCAAGAACTAAACAAGATTTTGATGAAATAATAAAATAATATATTCTATATTTGTTTACTGTTTCCGTCATCATATTATTATTTCCTACTGTATGCTTTTCTTTTGCAGGGAACATAAGTGGAACAAACACAGACATCCAAATACAATGCAGTTAGTAGGTGGTAGGTTATTTTGGCAACATACGTTTCAACAAATTTGAAAAAAAAAATTACATTTCGTGAGTAAAACAAAAAATTACGTTTCGTGAGTAAAACAAAATCTAAAAAGGAATCAATCGTCAAGCAGAACGAAGGGTGTGCTAAACGTGCTAGGCATTGTATATAAATTATGGGTTCGTGTGCTAGCAAAGCACCAACTGACAAAGTCATTTTACCGAAAACAAATTCCTGTCAGTGTCAGTTAATGGAAAGCCCCGATAAGGAAACAGACTCTATGATAAGTATTCAACAAGATAGAACTTGTCTAAACTGCTATCGCATGCATCGACTTGATTTCAAGTGTGGATCTTACAGACGTATCAAATCAAGCGACACTGCAGCAGTCTCTCAAGGAACACAAACGGATATACCGCCACCAAATCGAAAGAGTCGCCATCGAGAAACAACAGGTAAGTTCTCATTTCTTGCTTCAATGTATAGGCTGCGAATTGGCAGTCATGAGCATTCGAATTAAATGGGCCCGAATTCAAATCCCGCGGGGATCAACCCTGACGTTCATCCTTCCGTGTACTTGATATGGAGAGGGAGAGGATTTGGTGTTAATTTATATAGGGAGAGAGTGTTGTAATGTTGATATAGAAAGGGGGAGAATTTGGTGGTAATGAATAGAGTGAGAGGATTGATAGAGGTAGGTATTGATAGATATAGAGAGGGGGAGAGTCTGGAAGTGATAGATAGAGTGAAAGGATTGATAGAGAGTGTTGTATGGTAGATATATAGAGGGGAAAGATTGATGCTAATTGATATAGAGAGGTGGGTTGGGAGAGTGTGTTGTATATTAGATACAGAGAGGGGGAGAGATTGATGTTATTGAATAGAGTGAGAGGATTGATAGAGATAAAAGTATTGATAGATATAGAGTGGGGCAAAGTCTGGTGCTATTCATATAGAGAGAGGCATTGAAAGAGAGTTACGTGTAGTAGATACAGAGACAGTGAGAGTGTGGTGTTAATTGATAGAGAGAGGGGGATGGGAGAAGATGTTGTATGGTTGACGTCGAGTGATGGAGAGTTACTTGTCAATTGATATAGAGGGGGTGATTGTGAGAGAGTGTTATATGGTTGATGAAGAAGAGGGAGAATTTGGTGGTAATGAATAGAGTGATAGGATTGATAGAGGTAGGTATTGATTTATATAGAGAGGGGAGAGTTTGGTAGAGTGGGAGAGAATGAGACGTAGTGTTGTATCATAAATATAGTGAGGGGACAAGTTTGGTGGTAATTAATATAGTGAGGGGTGTTGGAAGAGTGTGTTGTACATTAGATATAAAGAAGGGGAAAGATTGATGTTTATTGTTTGGACTGGAAGAGAGTTTCGTGTAGTAGATATAGAGAGGGGGAGAGATTGGTGTTAATTGATATAGAGAGGGATATTGGAAGAGAGTTCCGTATGTGCAGCATTTATATATAGATGTTTGTGTGTTCATACAATATAGAGGGACGAAAATGTACGACGAAATTATGATGCAAGTGGCAGTTATGTAAGTAGTCCAGAGTGTGGTAGGGATTCCAAATAAATGCTTAAAATCCTTAATATTCCAGGAGATATTTATATTCCTATGATCTGATGAAAATTGTGTTGGTAATGAGATATGTTGTTGAATGTGTAAACAGACCCGCCAACCGCTAAAAACCCAAACGGGGAGTACCACGAAAAAAAGTGCAATTCCACTAATTCTTCATGTGCTGTTATCGTTGTAGCAGGTAAAGACAATGGTTACTGAACATATTGTTTTATGCATGTTAAAGAGAAAACTAAAAAGCGGAGGAACGTTAATAGATACCAGCCCCGCCAACTTCTAAAAACCCAAACTGGGAGTACCATGAAAAAAATGCCCCAAAACGAGGAGAAATGAGGCAAAAATGGGGAGATTTTACATAATGAAAGCGACACCCATTTTCACAAGAGAAGACATCCCTCACCCACTCCAAATGATGTGGGTGATCTCCGTCGGACGGGGAGGGCTGATAGGTCTGATGTGGGATTCGTGAAACTGGACAGGGAGTATATAAAGGAATTCTAAGAAGTAAAGAGTTTAACGTGAGGTTAGATGCGTGTGAATAGGTGTGAGTGTCTTGCTGTATTTATATGTTTTTGCCAGAGTGCTAAGTGCGTGTTTTAAAGTGGACGTATGTATGTTCGTTCATTATGGTGTGTGTATTTATTGCGTTGTGTGTTGTAAAATATCAGTCTAACGTGTGTCTGTGTGTATTGTCAGTGTGGGTGGTTGTAGTTCGCTTTACTTCTAAATCTGTGTGTGTTGTCAACGAATTTGTGTGTGTGTACAAGTGTATTCGTCTGTGAAATATAGCTGTGTAGCAAGTTTGTGTGTGAGTGTGTGTAATACTTTTCGTATGCGTGTTTATGTGTATGTGTATTGTCGATTTTAATGTTTGTATAGTTCATCTTTTGGTTGTGCGCTCATTATCAAAGTGTGTGTAGTGTGTATATGTGTGTGTTCGTATGTGAAGTATGTCTCTACATCAAGTTTGTGTGCGTATTACATTTTCGTGTTTGTGAGTGTGTACAAGTGTATTTTAGATTGAGTGCGTGTCTGTTTTTTTATGTTTGTGTTTCCAAGTGTATGCATTCGAAATTCTTCTCTGCTCTTAAAGAATTTTTAAAATTATTTTCATCTTTTATAATAAATATATAATTAACTTCTGTCGTATTAATTATGTTATAAAGTAAACCATTAGTAATTTAATTAAGTCAAAACTGAAGGTGTGTAGTCATGTGGTTAAAGTGGTGGACTCATGATTATAAAGGCATGGATTGGATTCCTGAATCGGGCGGTCCGTTGTTCTCTTGGACAAGGCACTTCTTACGTTGTTTTTAGGGATATAAATAGGTACCGTATCATTAAAACATCCCCGAAACCTCATATGAGAGATATGCTTCAAAAGGATCAGCTAAACCTACATAGGATTCATTCAAATCAAAACCACACTGACAATGAAAGAAATTAACTTATGGTAGTAATAAAACCCGATTGTAATAGCGTCACCGACAGACATATAGATATTAGTATGCAACATAGAAGTTCGTTTCGCAATTATAAGGTCATACAATTTATCACACTGCGTGGAATCTTTGTCATATACCGTTAAATATCTTTGAGAATTAAGTTTACGATAACGCTTCCGAAGAATTAAGCCAAATTTGAACATTATTTTTACAAATATTTAATTGTGAAGTATATTTGTGACCTGAAATCATTGCACAAAATTAGACAGATGACTAATTATTTATTGACCAACAAATATATTATTTATTGTGTCACAAAAACGTATACTGAAAATGTGTCGACTATGTAAAAATGTTGAACGCTTAATATTAGCCAACTGCTTTCAGAATGAGGGTGGCAGCAGAAATTGCCTCATGTTGGTTATAGAGGAAGAGAGAGAAGATGGGAACTAGGAGAAGAAGATTTAGCCATCACTACCGATACAGCATCAGGAGCGGGGACATCGTATTAGAATATCAACTGCTCCTTACTAAGTCTATATTCACCGAAGGAGAATGAAAATAATTATCCTTGTGAGTTTTTTTTAAAAGTATGATACAGTGCCAAAGACTTTGAAAAGTAATTAGAGCATACCATTAAATACCTCGGTATTTGTACAGGCTCTCTGAAATCTGAGTTCAAATCTCACTGGAGTCAACTTTATCTTTCATCCGTTTGGTGTCGATAAATAAAGTACAATTTCAGGGGTAACGAAGTGGTGGGATCGTGATGCTTTTAGGTATGTGTTCAGGCTCTGTGTGTTATATGTTCAAATCACGATACTCCTATCTCGACAGGCTGGCCTCTTGTGCTAATAAGTGGTCTAAGACGGCAGTAATGAACGCACTCCAATACCAATTGAAATATATCCATGGTATTCTATTCTCTACTCTAAGCGCAAATAACGAGGATGCAGTGGTGAATCAGAAGTCGTGGGTTCAGGTCCTCAACATATATCTCTACATTGTTTTGAATTTTATATTTGTACATTTTTCATATGCATATTACGCCTTGTATAACACATATTCCTATAAATATAGTTATGTTGAAAGTGATATCAACATGTTGAAAGGTTACTATTATGTAGATTATTAACATGACTTGCTAAATGATAAATGAAAATGGAATTTCGCCTAAAAATTCTCATGTAGAATGTGAGAACACGTAACTGCTTACTGCTATTAAATATCAGATGTCATATCGACGACGTTGCACGTAATAGCTAATATACATCTCTCTAATCGACAAAGCAGTTTTTATCTAAATGGAGAAATATTTGGGTTATTTTGGACAGTAAAAACCATGTCAGGCAGAATCAGTAGAGCACAAAATAAAAGTATTTGCTACATTTAGCACCGTTTACTGACATTCTGAGATCAGTGTTCACATTTCACCGAGGCTAACTTTGCTTTTAATCCTTTTGGGCTTTATATATAAAATGGTAGACAATAGCACTTAAATTTCAAAGGAAATAATAGACAACAATATACCTATTTTTCTCCAAAGTCCCGACTGCAGTGTGAGTGTATATCATTATTCCCGCCGAGGTTGACTTTGCTTTTTATCCTTACGGGGTCGATAAAATAAAGTACCAGTAATGAACTGGGTAATTGCTGGCCTTGTGCCAAAAGTAGAAACAATTATTATTATATATATATAGGGCGGTGGATTGGCGGTATCGGTAGAGGGTCGGACGCCATGCTTTTCAGCAAAGAGTTACGGCCGTTTATGGTCTGAGCTCAAATCCCGCCGAGGTTAACTTTGCCTTTCATCCTTACGGGGTCGATGAAATAAAGTACCAGTAATGCACTGGTGCCCTGTGCCAAAAGTAGAAATGAATTATTATATATATATATATATATATATATATATATATATAACAAAGAGGCTGTGGTAAGATACCAGGTGGTCCATAATACACCAGAGTACTCAATACTTATGGCTGAGCTCCGGCCGTTCGGATCTAGCTGTCGAAACGGCCGGAGCTCAGCCGTCGGGGTTCTGAATATTTTCATATATATATATATATATATAATTCAATATGATTATGTCATCACCGAAGGTTTCAAGAAACAAAGGATTCTTGTAAAGAACATCCAGTTCATTTGTCAGACAAAATAAGGATGTTCCTTACAAGAATCATCTAGTTTCTTAAAACCATCGGTAATGAAATAATATATTGTGTTGTTTCTTATGTAATTAAATAGCTCTGTACAATACTCTTTTTTCCTTTACCTTTTCTACGCAAAAACTTAGCACACACAAATATATATTTTATATATATATATATAAATATATATATAGGGGCGGTGTCCCAGCATGGCCTCAGCCGGATGGCTGGAACTGGTAAAAGATTAAAAAGTAAAAGAGTATATATATATATATATATATATATATATATATATATACGTGTGTGTGTGTGTGTGTGTGTGTGTGCGCGCGTGTGTGTGTGCGTGCGTGTGTTTGTTTATATCCTGTAATTTATAGGTTCGAATAAAAAAGAGTAATCGATAAATTATGTATATAGCTCGATATAAAAAGGTAAATTATCTCCCCGCAATTCTAAAACCTTTTTTCCTAATTCTTCGTACAAAACACTAACACCGAAACACTAACATTTCTCACTGTACCCTCCCCCTTTCCCGCTCGCCTTGAACTTTAAATGACCTGTATTGCCGGCTCCACCATCTGACAGCCTGGAAATCACTCCACCACAATACTTTACACACACACACACACACTTATATAGACGTGTCAACCAAATATTGCAATAGTTCGGGGTTACTTATTCGTCTGGCTGGAGTCTGCTTATATCGCATCTGACCTTCATATCTATGATTGAGGGCGCTCACGTCATGACAATCTTGTTCACATTTCTAGCAGTCTTACACGCTGGTCCGTCTTTTCTTCGTTGAACCATCTTCCCCTAGTTAGCCCACCATTTTCTCGGCGCTCTAAGTTTTCTCGCTGGTCCGTTTGTCCTCCGTCGTTTCGCCCTTTATCTCATCAGTCCATCTTTCCCTCATTAATTTGCTTTCTCTCGTTTTTCTTTTAATTTACGTAAGAAATGGCGATATCGGCACTCAACCAATCTCTCGTTACATTATCAGTAGTATTTCAACAGTTCTGATATAATTCAATAATGCATTATTTTGAACGTAATTCTATGTCTTCTGTCATTGCATCATTGTCGATCTCTTAATAAACGATATATCTATATAATAATAATAATAATAATGTTGATTGATGGTGTTATAGTAAGTGGAACACAAATTTTATTTCTTATCTATTTGCTGAAATGTCTTTTTATGTTGTCTTGTTTTCTTACTTTCCTGTAGTATTGACACATACTAAAGTAATTTCTCACTATTCATCATTAATATAAACGCACACGAACTTAATAAATACATTCAACTGAATTCAGAAGAAATTAGAAATAATCTATTCATTTATTTTGATGAATTTATGTCCTTCTAGCTGTTCTGTCATATCTTGAGTTAGATAAAAAAAATAAACCATTGTTACCGTTAGGATAGTAGTTGATATTATTTCAAGTGTATGTCATGACTACTTAAAGAAATTATAATAATTTCATTCGTGGTAGGCAGCAACATTTGACAACGGCGTTCGAAACCATCTTTAGATTTCGAATCCTAAGTGTGAATTGTTAACTCAAATTAGTGCACGTAGCATGGCGAAATTGTTAAGAAGTTTGCTTTGGTTCGATCCGATTGCGTGGCATCTTCGGAGGGCGCCATTTGCCTTAACAAGGGTTATCCTAAGACTAGTGACTGAAATTGGCTAGACGAACACTTTGGAAGCGCGTTGGATCGACTGCAATTCATAGGATCAGTCAACACACACGGTGTTACACTGAATTCCCATGAGATATGCGTGTTTCTAGATTGCTTAATCATTCACATGTTGATTTGTTTAGCATAGAGTTCCGTTAAACAGAAAAACAGGAACATTCATCGTCAACCGATGTAGATGATCAGACCTTGAAAATCTCCCGTCCGACGGGGAGATGTCCCACCAACTTGGGAGTGATGAGAGATGTTATATCTTGTGAAAATGGGTATAGCCTTCATTCTGTTAAATCTTCCAATTTGCCTCATTTCACCCCTTGTTTCCATGGTACTCCCCGTTTGAGTTTTTAGAGGTTGGCAGGTCTGTAGGTGATTTCCATAGCAGACTGCAAATTTTGAGGGTACAGAATATTCTAAATACAGCTTGCACCACAGTACATCCCATTCATCATCTGTCAATTAGAGATCTCAATTATTTCTGCAACTTCAAACACTATCGTTCCCTCCCGCAGTGCCAAGCAGCATTGATGCAGCCACAGAATGTCAGATTCTATCTGGCGGGTGGTAAATACAATAGTCTAAAATCTTTCTCTGCAATTGCGCATACACACACATACACAATCTCTCTCTCTCCACTATCTCTCTCTCTCTTTCATATATATATATATATATATATGAAAGAGAGAGAGATATATACAGTGAACACATGCTTTTTCTCCATAACCTTTTTTCCGTTCGCATTTTCGTATCCTATTTCGTTTTTTATTTCTCATTCTATCTTCAGATGGAGGACTAATACCCGAAACGTTAATAAAAGTTTTCTGCTATATCGAGCTTAAAATTAATATATCTTTCATTGTACCTCATCATTGTTATAAGTTATTTTCCGTTTACATTTCCCACATATGTATGTGAATATATGTACGTATACATACATATATATGTACGTATACATACATATAAATGTACGTATACATACATATATATGTATACATACATATATATGTACGTATACATACATATATATGTAATAACTATTGACTTAAAAAGCAGGGGGAAAATTCGATATGTCTGAGTCCCAATGCAAATGATCATAATAGACGTTTATGATAAATAATAGTTGGAAAAAAATAAAGTAATGCACTTTTGGAGACAGAAGAAAGTGGATAGAGGCGCCTGCGAGGAATCGAACCCTGCATCTCTCTAGTACCACTACATTAAAGAGCCACTTGTAACTAATTGTCTCTAGTCACAAGCTACAGGTGTAAACAACAATTAACCTAAGAAGCTTTGAAATAATTTAAAATGTGTGCGTCGTACTGCAAATTACCACAATAATAATTGTTTCTACTTTTGGCACAAGGCCAGCAATTATCCCAGAACATTACTGGTACTTTATTTATCGACCGCGTAAGGATGAAAGGAAAGTTAACCTCGGCGGGATTTAAACTCAGAATGGCATGGGCCGTAACTCTATGCGTCAAAGCATGGCGTCCGACCCTCTACCTATACTGCCAATCTACCGCCCATAATAATGATTGTTTCTACTTTTGGCACAAGGCCAGCAATTATCCCAGAACATTACTGGTACTTTATTTTATCGACCCCGTAAAGATGAAAGGCAAAGTTAACCTCGGCGGGATTCGAACTCAGAATGGCAAGGGCCGTAACTCTATGCTGCAAAGCATGATGTCCGACTCTACCGATACTGCCAATAACAATGGTTTCTTATGTAGGCACAAGGCCAGCAATTTTGGGGGAGGGGAAAGTCAAATTAAATCGACCCTAGTGCGTGACTGGTACTTTATTTTATCGACCCCGTAAAGATGAAAGACAAAGTTAACCTCGGCGGTATTTGAACTCAGACTATAAAGGGCCGTAATTCTTTGCTGAAAAGGAAGGCGTCAGACCCTCTACCGATACTACCGATCCACCACCCTTCCACCGCCCATAATAATTGTTTCTACTTTTTCACAAGGCCAGCAATTATCCCAGTGTATTACTGGTACTTTATTTTATCGGCCCCGTAAGGATGAAAGGCAAAGTTAACCTCGGCAGGACCCATAATAATAATAGTCGATGACATTGGGGGTGGTCCAACACATTACCACTGTAAATCAACATTTCTCCTCCTACCCATACCAAGGAAATTTAAGAATAAAAAAATACGTTCATGCACCTATATATATATATACCATGTGTTCTCAACAACATTCTAACTGAAGTGTGTATACATTTTTGGGAGAGACCATGTCTATATATCCACCTTTTTATATCAATAAATAAATGTACACTAAATTAAAACAATGTTGAGTACTGTTAATAATTGTTTCTACTTTTGGCACAAGGCCAGCAATTACCCAGTGTATTACTGGTACTTTATTTTATCGACCCCGTAAGGATCAAAGGCAAAGTTAACCTTGGCGGGATTTGAACTCAGAATGGCAAGGGCCGGAATTCTATGCGTCAAAACATGGCGTCCGACCTTCAACCGATACTGCCAATCCACCAATACTGTTAATAATGTTTCCTGTTAATGAATAAGTTAATGTTATATTTTAAAATAATATCTATCCAAACACATCTATATCATTGAAGCATCACCGTCATGGTCAACAGTTTATCGAATACGTTGATATTCTACTAACACATAGCGCATTGTATCGGTTTCCTCGACAAATTTTAACTAAGCTGTTTGTGGATTGTATATATATATATTTATATATATATATATATATATATATATATATATATATATATATAGATATAGATATATATATATATATACAGCGGCGATGAATTAGTTTTGCGAGGGTTTTTATGTGAAATCGTGTGTCGAAACAAATATTGTTATACTTGGGGAGGGTCATATTTGTGTAATATTGCCAGAATTAATAACAGAACACACTCACTGTTTGGTTGGTTTTCGCTTCTCGCTGTCTTTTATATCGGTAATCTGACTTACTCGGTCCTCAATGTTACCATTGATTGACCGACGGTCAAAAATAATACAGATACAATATATAGTTTATCAAACACATATATATAGTTTATCATAAATCTTTCGTTGCACATCTGCAACATCGCCAGTGGTGTTATATTTTCCTCCTGTTGTGCTGTATGTCTACGCCATTTTATTCAGTCTGTCTATATATTTATTTATTTATTTGCTTGTTTGTTTATTTTATTTCGTCTTCTTTGCGCATGCGTTTGCGTGTGTGTATAGTGTTATGTTTGCTGTGTGATTGGTGACTAGTGTGTATTTATGTGCTTGTTGTTATTGTGCTGGTGTATGTATTTATTTATTTATTTATCTTATTTTATTTACTTATTTATACTTCTCTTAGGTGAGTGTTGTTTGTTTGGGTGTTGTTGTTATTCCATTCATTCTTTCTGTTTAGCTTTGGTCTTCTAATTTCTATTTCACTGGCCTCTCTGATTTGCCTATCTGCTGGGTCATTTCTATGTTTAGATATTATTCTACTTTCTATGTTGTCTATGTTACCGTCATGTTGTTGTCTAGCATGTTCGTATAGTACTGACCCATTTTTTCGTCCTTTTAGTTCCCCCCAGTGTTGGTCTATCCTTTCACCTATGCTACGAGCTGTCTCACCTATGTATGTTGTTGTCATGTTTCTGCAAGTACCCTCTGTACATCTTATGCTATAGACTACGTTTCTAGTTTTACAGTTTATCCGGGGGTTCACCTTACATATGATACATTTCCTATTGGTACAGTGGGTTTTCTTAAAAGGGTAGGTTTTGCTGATCAGGGATTTTATGGTGCTTCCTGGCTTTTCTACCACCTTTATTTTTAAGTGGGTCTTTCTCAGAGCCTTTCTACACTGGTTAGCTAATTTCCCTCCAGGGGTGGCGTCCACAAACATGACACTCTGGTATCTCTGGTTGCCGTACCATGAGGTGGCTTTCCCTATCTTATGTCTAGCCCTATCTAAGCTATTCCATGATTTGCTCCTGTATAATGGGAAAATTCCTTTCATGTCCAGTTCTATGAGGGTCTTATACTTTTCCATGGCTCCTTCGTATACTCTGACTCTGTCTCTTTGGTTGTAGCCAGAGAACTGCATACGGTTGATGAAGTGTTGGATGTGTCTTTCCATTTCTGTTGGGTCGCACAAGCGGGACACATTCTTCATCACTCGTACCAAATCTGCGATCAGAATATTAAACTTAGCACTTCTGGACTTTGCTGAGTTTTTGAGTATCAGATATTTGGAGGCCTTGGGTTTAGCATAGTGTGAGTGGAGAATTTGGGCTCTCTCGTCTATAGTGTTAATCCAGGTAATCAGTGAACAAGAACAACAAATCCTGCGGCTACCACCAAAATTTGCCATCTACAAAAAGATTAACCCTATGGAGTGCAAAACGGAGCTGGAAAAGTGTTTCACAAAAATACGTTGGAATGCAAAGGTAAACAACAACAACAATAATAACGGTAGTAGTAATATAAACAATAACTCTGAGTATAGAAATAACAGCCATAACTATAACAATAGCAGAAAAGTGAGAAATAGTGATAATGGTAATAATACTAGCGATAGACAGAACAACAACAACCACAATAATAATAATAATAGAAACATTAACCACAGACACAGCAACAGCGACCACAGTAGTAATAACGGTAACAATACGAACAACAACAACAATAACCACAGTGGTAATAATGGAAATAGTACATGTAGCAACATCAATGATAGACACAACAAAAACAAGAAACATAATAAAAGTAACAACCACAATGGTAGAAATAACAGTAACAACAACAACAATAACGGTGAAGTAAACAACAATACATCTAGCAATCATAACAATAATAATAATGCTAATGATAGAAACAACAACAACCACCCTGATAACAATAATAGCAACACACACAACTATGACGATAGATATAATGACAACCCCTTAGAGAAACTATTTTTCAACCCAGCTGACAAAACATATAAGATGGGTAATATCTATCCTACGAGGTTACCCTTTAATAAAAGAGTTTGCATACCACAACAAATAGATGACGAGACAGAGGCACAGTTCACCATAGCTAGAAATAAGATTAGACAAATAGTAGACAGGTATACTAAGAGACAGAGCAGACCAGAGGCCCAACAACTTGGGAGGAAACCTGTAGAGGGCTTGGTTAACCTCAAGCAGCGCACACGGGATGGTGAGGTAGTGTGTCTACCCACGGATAAGTCTGGTAGGATGTAAATAGATAGCATGCCGAACTACATCGAGGCTATGCAACCCCACATCACCAACACGAGCGAAATTGCACAACAAACACACGACGGGAGAGAAAAAATCCTCAACGCTCACATGATGGTGTGGACTGACATCCTAAAGCCAAGCAGACGCACTGCCAACAACTTCCAGGCGTCTAACAATGGCATACCACCCTTGTATGAGCTCCGCAAAGACCACAAGACAGTCGACGACCCGACAACAGGACCACCAACAAGACCCGTATGCGGAGCTAATATAGCTAGCAACTACAGGATCTCCTACTTCCCCTCAATGGTTATACGCCCCGTAATCAAGATGTCCCCAGATGTATGTGACAGTACAGAGGACCTCCTCAGCAGAATCAGTGAGTGCAACAAAAACAGGAGCCTATCCAACTACATAATAGGCAGCATGGATGTGGTGTCACTGTACCCATCCATTAACATTGATTTTGCTGTGAAAAGATGAGTGGAGGTGATCATTGAGAGTGAGGTGGAGTTCTGCGACGTCGACACAGACGAACTGGGCCTCCTACCTAGACTTACCTACGACACTGACTACCTAGACAGCCATGACCTTAGATGTTTCTGCCCTAGAAGACCTATAAAAGGTAGACCCCCACCATAACCTCAATGGCAAAAAAGACTCCCATGGGAAGGTGGATTGGGTGGACCAAAGCTATACGGACCCCCCAAAACAATGATCAGGTAAGAAAAATGGTTGCACATGCAATAGGGGGTAGTATCAAAACTACCCTAAAGGGCCACATATTTAAGTTCAACGAGAAAATCTACACCCAAAATGAGGGAACAGCCATCGGCGTCAGCATAGCTGGTGATGTTGCCAACCTTTTCATGGTATGGTGGGAAAGGAGAGTTAAAGATCTCCTTAATGAAAGCCCCATAGACCTCATCATGTACTCCCGTTATGTAGACGATATCAATATAGTTATAAGAACACCCCCACTAGAGAGCACTAACAAGTTTGATTTAGAACGTAGCACGATGGAAAGCATCCAGCAGATAGCTAATTCCATACACCAGAGTATAACTGTAACGATCGACTTCCCTTCCAAACACCCTAACAATAGACTACCTGTATTAGACACAGAACTCTGGATTAACACTATAGACGAGAGAGCCCAAATTCTCCACTCACACTATGCTAAACCCGTGGCCTCCAAATACCTGATACTCAAAAACTCAGCAATGTCCAGTAGTGCTAAGTTTAATATTCTGATCGCAGATTTGGTACGAGTGATGAAGAATGTGTCCCGCATGTGCGACCCAACAGAAATGGAAAGACACATCCAACACTTCAGCAACCGCATGCAGTTCTCTGGCTACAACCAAAGAGACAGAGTCAGAGTATACGAAGGAGCCATGGAAAAGTATAAGACCCTCATAGAACTGGACATGAAAGGAGCAAATCATGGAATAGCTTAGATAGGTCTAGACATAAGATAGGGAAAGCCACCTCATGGTACGGCAACCAGAGATACCAGAGTGTCATGTTTGTGGACGCCACCCCTGGAGGGAAATTAGCTAACCAGTGTAGAAAGGCTCTGAGAAAGACCCACTTAAAAATAAAGGTGGTAGAAAAGCCAGGAACCACCATAAAATCCCTGATCTGCAAAACCTACCCTTTTAAGAAAACCCACTGTACCAATAGGAAATGTATCATATGTAAGGTGAACCCCCGGATAAACTGTAAAACTAGAAACGTAGTCTATAGCATAAGATGTACAGAGGGTACTTGCAGAAACATGACAACAACATACATAGGTGAGACAGCTCGTAGCATAGGTGAAAGGATAGACCAACACTGGGGGGAACTAAAAGGACGAAAAAACGGGTCAGTACTATACGAACATGCTAGACAACAACATGACGGTAACATAGACAACATAGAAATTAGAATAATATCTAAACATAGAAATGACCTAGCAGATAGGCAAATCAGAGAGGCCAGGGAAATAGAAATTAGAAGACCAAAGCTAAACAGAAAGAATGAATGGAATAACAACAACACCCAAACAAACAACACTCACCTAAGAGAAGTATAAATAAGTAAATAAAATAAGATAAATAAATAAATAAATACATACACAAGCACAATAACAACAAGCACATAAATACACACTAGTCACCAATCACACAGCAAACATAACACTATACACACACGCAAACGCATGCGCAAAGAAGACAAAATAAAAGAAAAAAACAAGCAAATAAATAAATAAATATATAGACAGACTGAATAAAAATGGCGTAGACATACAGCACAACAGGAGGAAAATATAACACCACTGACGATGTTGCAGATGTGCAACGAAAGATTTATGATAAACTATATATATGTGTTTGTGTCTATATTGTATCTGTATTATTATTGACCGTCGGTCAATCAATGGCAACATTGAGGACCGAGTAAGTCAGATTACCGATATAAAACACAGCGAGAAGCGAAAACCAACCAAACAGTGAGTGTGTTCTGTTATTAATTCTGGGAATATTACACAAATATCTTAAGGGCGGTGGATTGGCAGTATCGGTAGAGAGTCGGACTCCATGCTTTCCATGCTTTCCAGCATAGTTACGTCCCTTTACGATCTGAGTTCAAATCCCGCCGAGGTTGACTTTGCCTTTCATCCTTACGGGGTCGATAAAATAAAGTACCAGTAATGCACTGGGTAATTGCTGGCCTTGTGCCTAAAGTAGAAACAATATTACACAAATATGACCCTCCCCAAGTATAACAATATATATATACATCTTTGCTGAAACTAAGGATGTGTGACGGTGGTGACAAACATAAAAAAAATTCATTGCGAAAGCCTGTCAAATATATATATATACACACACACACACACACACACACACACACACACACACACACACACACACACACACACACACAGACATACATATATATATATATAACGAAGGAAATGTGGTAAGGAACCAGGTGGACCATAACGCACCAAAGTACTCAATACTTAGGGTAGTAGAGTGGGTAATAGGAACCAGTAGGACCCCAAAGGGGTCCTACTCGTTCCTATATATATATATATATATATACATACATACATACACACACACACACACACACACACACACACACACACACACACACATATATATATATATATATATATATATATATATATATATATATATATATATATATATATATATATATATATATACGGGGTAACAAATAATAGTTATATGCAGTCCACTTAGTTGTAGTCCAGATATGGTATTCCGGGTAGTGGATGATATCAACGCTTGGCTTGGTTTGACTCAACAAGGCGTTTTCATAGTGATGTTGCGAGTATGCTGTAATTTCTATGTTGTAAACACTTGGAGTAATAAAAAATCAGGAAAGAAGATTGACATGGTTTGCTATACAAAAAAGGTTTTTAATCTCATTGCTGACAATTGTTTCTCTGAACTGGTAGGTCTAGAGATCGCTATTCGCTTGTTTTCACGTTACTCGATCGCCAATATAAAATTATAACCAGTCAGTTCTTCGGAGCATGCGAGAATGAAGAGAATATACAGGCATGAATGGAATATACAGGCTACTATATGAAGTAGTAATGGCATTCAGTTAGAACAATAACAACAATTACAACAATGCTAGTAATAAATTATTTGACGAGACCCTGACATTACATTAGGTGGGAGGGGGGGGGGGGTATAGTGTATCTAAGATTTCAGCGTGAAAAACTAGCGGACATGAAGCAGAAGTATAAGGTTGACATGTAACGAGTGTCGTAGGATGTATTATATAAATTTTAAAGATAAGCCGGTGTTTATCAACAATGTAGGTCAGGTGGCCGTAATGTTCAGTATTTATCTGACCGACGAGGTATTTATCATTGAGTAGAGTTTGTGTGGTCTACATCAGATGAGAATACAGTTTTTCTTATCACCTTCAATAACATACATGTATGGGACAACAGTGCCAAAGCTAAATAGTGGGCGAGTTAATACAGAAAATATAATTTTGTATTGGCGATCGAGTAACGTGAAAACAAGCGAATAGCGATCTCTAGACCTACCAATTCAGAGAAACAATTGCCAGCAATGAGATTAAAAGCCTTTTTTGTATAGCAAACCATGTCAATCCTTCCCTGATTTTTTATTTTTATATATATATATATATATATATATATATATATATATATATATATATATATATATATATATATATATATATATATATATATATATATATACAGACATATATATACAGACACACACACACACACATATATATATATGTATATATATATATATAGAGAGAGAGAGAGAGTGGAAAATAGTCAGGACCCCATCGGCTGAGCTCCGGCCGTTTTGACAGCTAGATCCGAACTTTGTTATATATATGTATATATAGAATCGGAGACGAGATCATATAGGAAGTATATATGTATATATATATATATATATATATATATATATATATATATATATATATATATATATATATATATATATATATATATACTCGGAGACAAACAGACACGCAATACCATATCATTGACGGAGAACGCATCTTAGAATATTACCTCTCAGCCTTTGGCTGAGATTTTTAATGAATTGTAAATGAAAATTTTAGAACGTAACGTTCGTGTGACAGGCGGGCGTATGATCCAATACAATCGTTACTTTCGAAATTAGGAATATTATTTTTCTCTTGATGTTATGTACATATTGGTGTGTATGGTTAAATATATTATCTCGACCTTTGTAAAATCTCTTGGAAATATTGAAATTAATTATATTTTCTCATGTGAGCCCCAATTCAAATATTATTATAAGGAAAGATACGGTAGAAATTTGCTGATAAATGCTTTTTGTTCTTTCTGGTTGCGTTGGTAACGCTAATGAAGTGAGATGGGAATCACAAACTTCGTTCGTTTCATATCATTCTCCAATAACAATGTTGGCAAAATTACCATTAACAACCGCAACATTAACAACAAGGACTCGAAAAACTTGTTCATACCTAACCAGTTTGATAAGAAATTAAGCTGGAAAGTGTTTTGTTTGAGGAGAAACATAATGCTTATATGTGATACAATTCATGCCTGGCGACCTGTTAAGAGATTTTTCTGCTGTTATTTAACATCAGCATGGAGTAAATTGATCGCTGTTTGTGGACGTGACAATGAGTAAATAGTGGTCTACTTTGGAGTGATATTATTCAACGATTGATTATCTTGACCACTGAAAGCGAATACCTTCACATCGCCTGAAAATGAGATTTGACAAATGATATATGTTCACTGATGATATACTTCATCAAAGATAGTTAAAACTACGTTCTGAGAATCAAATGTCGCTAAAGTAATTCTATGGTAACAACATTGGACGGGGAAAATATATATTACTTTTGTCTGTGAGTAGGAAGCGAGAAGAACATATTTGTTTTGAGGACGTTCATACAATTCTTGTATAACGTTTAACACAAGTGACAAGACTTCAACCGGAAATGATAGAATTTCAGATTCAGTTCTCCTCTAGCTAAAATCATATTATTCGTCGTTCAATTGATATATAAGTAAAAAAAAAAAGAAGAGAATAAAAACTGTACTAGAGCAACACCTAATTAGAATAACAGTTTACTAGATATTGCAATTTGGTGATCGATATCTACCCGGTTCTCTTTCTGTTCACCATGCTGAGGCTTCTATACCCATTCGACAGTGCCCACTGCTACAACAAAGCATCTCTCCTTACAGATCATGACGTCTGCATCCGATGGACTGCTGAAGAGATATGTAACGTCCGGCTTGGTAACACCAGATAGAAACAGGCAACCTTACCGGGTTTTCCATTCTCATTGGCTCCGCCGGTTTTACTTTCGTCGGTGACCATATGACGTGTCCCCATCAACAGAGATCTCCACAACATAATTGAACCTACTGTGATCGGGGAATGTGAAGTGGCCTACGCAACATGTACCCCCCCAGTCTGTCTGTAGATGTTCAATGTACAGGTTATATGTATGTAGGGAAAGCCACCTCATGGTACGACAACTAGAGATACCAGAGTGTCATGTTCGTGGATGCTACCCCTGGAGGGAAATTAGCTAACCAACGTAGAAAGGTCCTCGGAAAGACGCATTAAAGATTAAAGTGGTAGAAAAGCCAGGAACTACCATAAAATCCCTAATCAGCAAAACATACCCTTTTAAGAAAACCCATTGTACTAATAAAAAATGTGTTATATGTAAAGTAAACCCCCAGATAAACTGTAAAACTAGAAATGTAGTCTATAGCATAAGATGTACAGAGGGTACTTGCAGAAACATGACAACAACATACATAGGTGAGAGAGCTCGAAGCATAGGAGAAAGAATAGACCAACACATTTTAAAAGGACAAAAAACGGGGGTGTACTATACGAACACGCCAGACAACAGCATGACGGTAACATAGACAACATAGAAATTAAAATAATATCTAAACATAGAAATGACCCAACAGGTAGGCAAATCAGAGAAGAAAGCGAAATAGAGCTTAGAAAGCCAAAGCTAAACAGAAAAATGAATGGAATAACAACAACACCCAATCAAACAATACTGACTTAAGAGAAATATAAATAAATAAATAAATAAATATATACACAGCCACAATAACAACAAACACATATAAACACACACTAATAAACTAAGATAGAATACAATAACCAAAACACAGTCACCCAAACGCGAACACACACACCAAACACTATACACACACGCAAACGCATGCGCAGAGACGAAGACAAAAAAATAATAATAAATAAATAGATACAATAAAAATGGCGTAGTCATACAATACAACAGGAAGAAACATTATAGTACCACTCATGATGTTGCAGATGTGCAACGAAAGAACTTTATGAGACTATATATATACATTACACAATAATCAAAGCTATGTTCAAATCATGTTATTGCTGACAATCGTTTCTTCCAAACTATTGTTTGGAATCATCGGAGCAGCAGCTATGTTTGTACATATAATTAACCTCCTATTCAACTGAACAATCATATAGATACATGGATATTAATGTTGTCAACAGTTTCTTATTTACAAGGTGAAATTGATGCGACATAGATTACAAGAGAATTGTACAATAATTAAAATTACAAATTAAAAATAAAAATTATAAGATACAGAGTGGAATGCAAGCGACAGAGATTATAAGGGAATAGTATAACAATTAAAGATGCATTACGGTAGACAGTTACTCGTAAAACGAGGACACTATCAGTACATATGCAAGCGTTAAGAGAGTGCAAATGCATTAGTCTTATATAAGAAGAAAACAAGCAATGGTATTAGGCATATATAATTTTTTGCAAGGCAAAGGTATCACATGAAATAAGCATATGAGGCAAAGCTGTTAAAACATAGCCAATGTAATGAATGTTTTTAATCAGTCACAGCCATGGATTGTACACCGGTCCTATTATATTGCTTTCAGAGTTTCTGTGGAGTGATTTTACTAACGGTTTAATTTCCGAAAGTGAGTTTGATCTATATTAAGGGGAGCTAATACGAAAAGGGAGGTAACTAGCGATTACATTGTATATGATAGGAATTAGAAAAATGTAAAGTTGTTTACAGCTCCAATCTGCTAAAATCATTGTGTTGATATACATTATATTACAAGTGAATCCCTTTTATATAATGCTATTAGTTTATATTTAATTTTGAATAGAATCTATTTTCCTATAATACATTAAAGGTGTCATTATAGTGTTATCTAAAGTATAGGAAAGTTACAGGAAAAAAATGTATAGTTGTTTACAGGTCTAATTAGTTAAATCTCTTGTGCTATTAATATACATTATATTATGTTATAAGTGAATCCCATATATATAATGCTATTAATTTATATATTTAATTATAAATACAATTTATTTTTCTATACTACATTAAGTGTCTCATCATATTATTATCTATCCATTACTGAATATAATATAAGCAAGCTATAGTGGTTATATTAAATGGTGTTAGCTTTGTGTTTATTCTAATGTACAAACATTGCTACTGCTCCGATGATTCCAAACGATAGTTTGGAAGAAACGATTGTCAGCAATAAAATGATTTGAACATAGCTTTGATTATTGTGCAATTTATATTCCGGCTCTGTAAAAATCTCATTGAGCTATTTTTTCATACTGATAATAAGGTAGTAATAAATTACTGACATTTCCTGTTTATAGTTGTATATAGTGTATACATAACTATAAATAATATTATTATTAGACTATATATATGTATTTATATCTGCATTTTTGACTGGTGGTCAAACAATGATAACATTTATGACCAAATGAATTAACTATGGAGATATAAAAGATACAGAAGCGAAAACCAACCAAACAGTGAGTGTGTACTGTTATTATTTCTGGCAATATTATTACAACAATATGACCCTCCCCAAGTATAACAATATATATATATATATATATATATATATTAAGTTTGGTGGTTATCCACTGAATAGAACTGGTCATTCAGTATAGCCAACCAAGATGTAATATTATGAAAAGCTCTCGACGCTATACATCTCATCCATGTTTCATGTTGAATCTTGTTGGTTGTACTAGAACGGAGTTAATTATTATTGAGTAAAATGGAAGGTGGCCGGACTGGTGAAATTCCTCCAAAGATTTATTTCAGCAAACACTATGTACATTTCAGTGGCCAGGTTACATAAGATCATGATGACATTATCAGGTGTATATTGCATAATGGTTATATAATATAGGAATAATGGTAAACACAATCCAAGAGGTTATAAGGAGATAAAGCAGATGAAAGAAAAAGCAGAGGAAAAAGTTTTTGACTCGAAGGTGATCAAAAGGGCCAGTTGTCAGTTTGGCTGACTGCCTTTGAAGGCGTGTGTGCGTGTGTGTGTGTGTGGGGGGGGGGTCATCTGATGATCTGTGTCGCTAAGTAAATAAGCAGTGAAACCATTAATCGCTAATGACTGTTGGCGTTCTGCATCCTGATATTGTAAGTAGAAGCACACACTATATGTAGGTTGCTTTGTGTAAGTTAGTAAGTTCAACACTTGGAGTTTAAGAAATTGAATTGCTTAGATATAGTACTCTAACATAAAGGCATTAAACATGGGTTTTATTGAAAATCCAATATGGGCTTGCCGAGTAGTGTAAAGGTTGCAAGCAAAAAGACTGTTGTTTAAGTGAAAACGAATGGAGTTACTTACGTTTAAAAGGACAATTCATTTAATGTAAATTCAATAGGGAACGCACACGTTTATATCACAAGAACAAACTTCCCACGATCCGACACCTCGAAATATTGACAAAATAAATTCTACTCTCAAAGACGGCATGTTACAATTAACAAGTACGAATTTATTGCCTCGTTTTAACATGCAGTCTTCTCTCTTCTTCTCCATTGTAAAGATGTCCCCAGGGGTTCCATTATTGATTTTTGTCAGTTTGTTTACAAACGGACAAAGCGGGCGTTATAATAAACGTCCGCTAAACTGATACGTACATATATGTATGTGTACCTATATATATATATATATATATATATATATATATATATATATATATATATGCATGCTACTGTACGTCTGTATACATATATGTATGTACGTATACATACATACTTACATATATATATATAAATATATATATATATATATATATAAATATATATATATATATAAATATATATATATATATAAATATATATATATAAATATATATATATATATATATATATATATATATATATGAATATATATATATAAATATATATATATATATATATATATCGATATATATATATAAAATATATAAATATATATATATATATATATATATAAATATATATATATATATATATATATATATATATATATATATATATATAAATATATATATATATAAATAAATATATATATATATAAATATATATATATATATATATATATATATATATATATATAAATATATATATATATATATAAATATATATATATATATATATATACATGTAAAGTTATATTTAAAATTGTTGGGTTACAACTAGTAAATATTTATAACTGATATAAAAGCACTCGACAAATACTTGGAGTATATTTACAATATTAAATAAATGGAAAACTATATTTATAAAACCATATCTATTTCACTATATATATTTCGGGGATATCATATTAACAATATGCTATGCCTTCATCAGACAAAATACAATATAAACAGTTTTATAGATAAATATATTCGACATACCGTAATAAACATCAACTTCATTTGAAGAGGTTCACTCTAGCAGTGAAAATACAGAGAGAAAGAAAGAGAGAGAGAAAAGAGGGAAATAGGAAAGAAAGAAAGACAAAACGAAGAAAAGGAAGAAAAAGAAGTAAAAGAAAAAGAAGAAATGCATGGGACAAAATAGAGAGATGGAAAAATAGATAAAGCGAAGAGCTTCATGTAAAGAGACAGAAAGAGATATATATATATATAGAGAGAGAGAGGAAGTAGAGATAGATACATATATAAATATAGATATAGAAAAATTAGGTAGTGGGAGGTCATTTTGAGTAAGTGTATCAATGATGCATTTATTTATTTATTTATTTATTTATTTATTTATTTAGCTCAAGTATTAATGTAAGGGAGATATATAGAGAGATATAGAGAGATATAGAGAGAGAAAAAATTTAAAAATAGCCAGACATATTCGAGGCGTAGAGAACCCTATGTTTTAATGTATTAGTATTTATAAAACTTACACTATATTGTAAATATCAGTATTCCTGAATGAAACAAGTATTCACAATGCGTGAAAATTCATTATCTTATGTTTAGTTTTTTAAAAAATTCATATGTCTATGTGAATCCAACTGATTCACTCCGCAAATTCAAAGTTACCGGAAAACATTCTCAATGTGGTATAAAAATTTGAGCGTATTATTATTCTTGCGATTACTCTACAAGATTATCTATCAAGCAGAAATAGAGAGCAGATTTCAATATACTAATCGAAAATATATATTATATTATAAGCAGAGATAACAATAATAATGATAATAAGTAAAAATATATAAAAATATAAAAATATAGAATAGAAAACTAAAAAAGAATATTACGAAAGAATATTACATAATAAAAATATTGCATATTAAAAATACTACGTATTAAAAATATTACGTATTAAAACTTTACATATAAAAATATACATATAAAAATATTAAAAATAAAAATAAAATAAAATAAAAAATAAAAATATTATAGAATACTACAATACTAAAAGAATAAAAATAAAAATAAAAATAAAAATAAAAATAAAAATAAAAATAAAAATAAAAATAAAAATAAAAATGAAAATAAAAATAAACCACAAAGAACAACCCTTCAAAGTTAATTGACAATATATTGCCAAGTTCACTACAAGACAAAGCCAAAAATTATCTATCAAATCACATCTAGCAAGGAATATCGCAAAAAAAGATTATGATGTCCAATAATGTCTACATATGTTCCTATATTTAATATATAAGTTTATCAAGTGTAAGGTTAATTCAAAAAATTTGTAGCATCGACTTTTAGGGTAGCTTAATTTTTCATGAGGAATGTTTAGATAAAAATAAAAATAAAAATAAAAATAAATAAAATAAAATAAACAATAAAAAGAGTAAAAAGAGGGAATCAAAGATTTAGGAATCAAAAGATTTATCGGCTAGTTCTCATATAAATATAAATCAAACTAAATATACTACATTTTAAATTTAAATTTATATTTAAACGTTGAGTTTAATCTATGTTTGCAACAACTGAATAAATTTGTCCGTAGGTTAAGGGAATTTTTAGATTTTAGTATAAAGAATATCTCCTCTGCGCAGAGGTCACATGTCTCAGAGGATGAATTAAAAGGAATCCCTCTTGAGACTATATTCCAAGCCGTCGAATATCTAACGTTATCTAGCTTAAGTTGCCATAGTACGCCTGATAGTGCCGTTGAAGATTTTTTATTTGGATCTGTGAAAGAATTCTTGTGGTTATTATAGCGAAGTTTAAATTCCGTCGATGTGGAACCGACGTAGTTAAAAGAATTAGAGTCAGTATTAACATTACAATTGTATACTATATTTTTAACTAAGCAGTTGTTATTTAACGGACATTTAGATCTATCTCTACAGTTACATTTGTTAACTTGTATATTATTTATGCTATTATCAGTAGGTTTTAAGTTCCTATTATTTATTCTA